>VWZY01013303.1:0-32726 GCA_013399075.1 Chloroceryle aenea
GCCACTAGATGAATGACAGATGTTCTGTATTAACCTCTTTTCCTTCCCAAAAGGTCAGAGAAGGGAAAAAGGGACAGGGCCTTATAGATTGAAAAACAACTTAAACCAGATTTAATGAAAATAGTAATAACAAATATTGAAACCAACCCCCCTGAGGGCAATTACATCACTATCACCCCTATGTTGCAGGGCAGGCACTGGGGAAGTCCCAGACTGGACTCAGTAGGAGATAGGAACTGGATTCAGGAGCTGGATTCTGGAACTCGATTCAGGAATGTGCATTTTGATATTGAAGGCAGAACAGAGTCCTCCTCTGATGTCAGCCATAGAAGAGAGATTGACCCTTGTCATCCCTTGGCTTTATACTGTATATGACTTATACAGGATGGAATAGCTTGCTGGTCAGTTTAAGGTCACCTGTCCTGTCTGCTCCTTCCTGCAGGTGAGGCCTTTTAGCTTCTGCACCTACAAATGTGGTACAAAATATGTAACAGTGGTCTTGGTCTCCATAGGCACACGTATACTCAAGAGCCTTTCTAAATATCAATCCTTGGTAGTAACTCTAAACATCAACTGCTGTCACTGCTAGAAGCAGACATTAAAAATATATGCTGCTAACTTCAGAAAGAGCAGTTGCTTGGAGGAGACCTAGCTGAAAAGTAAAATCCCTGAGGAGAATTAGTTCTGTTCTCACTCATACCAGAACAACTGTGTTTTTCTGTGCCCTTGTAAATGAGGGTTTTGAAGACTTCGAGGAAACTCTGGGATATTGGTGTTTGCAATTTTCTTCTTGTCAGAGGTAACCTTCCTTCCATTTAAGCTTCAAATTTTCTCTTTAGCAGTGAGAACACTATTTAAGCAAGAAAGCAAAATGAGCAATAAAATGAAATTTTTGCCTGGACAGCATATTTAAAAAAAAAGTCTGGCTTCATTACATCTGCCATTATTTCCGGACATAGAACTCTAGCAGTTTTTAGAATGTAAAAACAAACAAGCTGTTAATGTGATTTAATTTTTTTTTTAATATTTCATATTTGAATATACCTACTGCATTATGGGCTCTTCTGAAAATAAATAAATAACAACTACCTCTAAAATTCATCACAGAAAAGTGGCTGCGTATATTTGCCCATGAATGTCTTAAATAGATACACTCTTCCTCAATCTGCTCCAGTGTCATTTAGAAAGAGAGAGCAGCCTCTGATCTCTAAAGTAAATGGCAGCATAATGACTCATCTAGGATGGCTCCATTGTTTGACTAGCCATGAATATCTTCTATTAAAAAAACCCAAATAATTGATTTCAGGCTTGTAATGAGTCCCCTATTCAGATCATAAACAGAGCTTTGCTAAATTATTCAGTCTATATCTCACCTCAACACAAGACTAACATTTCTGTAATGCAAAGTAGGATTTATTTTTCTGAATGTTACAGAAATTTGATTTGTTTCCCAGTCAGAATTTTTTCTGGGATTGCTAAATTTCTTCTGTTTTTTAACAATTGCAAAGTAAATTCAATGAGTTACAAAATAAATTAAATACATTCATTTATCTTCTTTGTTTTCTTAACCATTTTCTTCTTGTAATACTATAATATGAAAGAAACAATGGAATCTTAAGATTGATTTTTCATTTCTTTCAAAACAATATAAACCACTTTTTGCTTACACTTTTTTAGTAGAATGATCTCCACCATTTCTTGGAGTTTTCTTTTTCTCCGATTTTATTGGCATGATTGCAGATCAGCTGATTTCAAAGGCATCTTTTTATTTATAATTTCTTTGTTGAAAAGCAACAAAGGATTTGGGGGGGGGGGGGGGGGGGGGCGTGGTGNNNGGGGTGAGTTGGAACAGTTGGAATAGAAATTAGCATATTCCTTGTATTTCTTCTTTTACATAAAACTTTCATATGGAATTTCCCAAATGCCAGTTTTCCACTGATTATCTGATAGGGCTTTCTTTGCTGTGATTATGAATAACCTGTCTAGTGTTGCAAAGTCAAAACTGAAAATGACAGTATATTTCCTTTTCATTATAGATAGATGTGATTTTTTTTAGTAGATAGTGTAGGGCAGTATCTCTCAGCCTCTAATGTTGTGAGGATTACTTCTCATTTTTTATGTACAGGTTTATCATATCAGGACACACAGAGCGTCACATTTCATTAAGCAAAAATAAGACCAAATGAGATGAATTCTGTGAGCAGTAAGTCTTATATTCTAATCCAAAATATAACTTCTGACTGGCATTTTTATTCCATCAGCATTTTGTTTTTCATGCATAAAGGAAACCATTAGATTTTTTGGAAAGCAGAGATATACTCAAAGCTATGGCTTTAAAATAACAAAATATGAACCTGGATAGGCTACCTTGAGGATCATACCCAATCCTGCTCTGTATGGATCTTTTTACAACTCAAAGCAAGTTTGTTTGTTTGGTTTTTTAATGTCATTTGATGTTATATTGTCTTGCTGTAAAACATTTGCAACATATAATGATGTAAGAGGCCAGCTGGCCACTAATGGTAACGGCATGCTTTACCAGCACTATCATCAGAAGGACTATTGAAGGCAGATGGCCCTTTTTTCAGCTTTATCCTGTTAGAGATCTTACCAAGGACAGGCGCCCTACAAACCTCACAGTAATGAGAAGAACATTGCTTTATTGACTATAAAGCCTTCCTGCAAATAAGTTTGAAAGCAATATGTGCTGGAGAAGACCAGTGGCACGTACATTCATAACCAAAATAGAGAACTCTGGACTGAAGCTTTCTTAGATGATTCCTGTGTCCTGGGAAAATTTTCACAGAAATAAAGGTTTGGTATTCAAAGTTCTATAACATGGGAAACTACTTCTGTGTCTTATTAGAGAGAGGCACATACATTGTAGTGGTTAATTGTTGTGCATCCTCTCATTTCATGCCCATACTACAAGGAGTTAAAATGCAAATATATAAGGGGAAAAATGATTCAGACTTAGCTGATCATAGGGAGATTAATTTTGATGATAGTGTTATTGAAACATTTTCTACAGTTTGATAGGCCAGATGCACATTTTCCCTGGATAACAAAGGTTCAATTGGTTATGCTTCTTTTACTTTTAGGGCTATCAGAAATAATATTGTTATGGTTTCAATTTGGTTTTGTCTTATGATAGTGAAATGACTTGTTTTGAAACAGTGTGCTGTATTTTGCATGACTAACAACAGTTAGCTTTTTGCTGGGATAGTGTTTTTTATTCTTTCAGTTTTTGGTGGCCTTTCAAATGTGTTTTCCAGTTACTTGTCTGTCAATGCCATTAGGACCACACAGTGTTCCCATTTAAATCATTATCTTCCATAACAAGTGAATTTTGTCCTCTATTGCTCCAGTTACCTACTTTATAATACAGGAAAAGCAGAAAACAGGCAATTTGCTAAATCCTGTTCACTCTATAGTTTACACTTCAGTTCATTTTACAGTTTGTCTTTTAGCAAAAACAGACACATGTATAAATCTATATTTTGACTATGTTATATGTACATAAGAACTACAATAATTTGTTCATTTTTATTTGCGTTCTTCAGAGGGTTTTTTGTTTGTTTTGTCTAACCCATGTGGTTAGCTATAATTTAGGATTATATGGGCTACTTCTTCTATGAGTGAAAATGGATAAGCTATTTCTTTGGGGCATAATCTTTCTTTATTTACTAAGAACATACAAATTATGTTCCCTAGAACCCAAGAGGAAATTGCAACAGAGGATAACATATTTCTTCAGACTTACTAGGTCTTGTGCTTTTTGCAGTCTTTTTGTCTCTTTTTCACAGTTGGGATTTTTGGGCTTTGTTGTGTGAGAGACAGTACTTTTTCATTCTTTTCCTCAGACAGCTCTCTATCTTCTTGGTTTAAAACCTTGAACACCTTCATAGGTGCTTTTTTATAGATCAGAGGCTTTAGGATGTGTTTTGGCTGGAGACCTACAGCATTTTTTTACCTGGTTCCATAGAGAAATGTAATGATTCTTTCAAGGAAAGATACTGGTTTTGTATTCTTTTGTTCAGTAAGGATTAACTTGAGGCAGAACATTTGCTGGGCATCAGTAATGCATCTGTTTTTAACTGCATAGCACACAAGGTTAAGGTAAAAGATGTGCAGTCTTCAGTGCAGCACTCCATGGATTGGAGCTTGCAGGAAGATGTGAGCAGTTTTCTCCCTGGAAACATTTTCACCGATGAAGAGTGAAAATTCAACATTTTTTGGTGGGCTTCCATTTGTCCTATCATCTTTCACAAAAAAGGGTTGGAATCTGAAATGCAGCTTTTTGTCTTGAGTTGATTAAAATATTTGATCTACTCTAGAAATGTGGGATTTTTTTTTTTCCTTGAGTTTTCAGTACAGCAAGGTGTTGCTATTGATTTTAACAGCTTGACCAAATATAGTAATATTTTTAGATTTTCCAAATTGAGTAAACAAAGGCCAGTCAATCACAAAGTGTTAGATGAGGAAAAAACGGTCAGAAGGTTCAACTACATCGATTTCTTTGCATGATTCTCAGGTCCAGGACAATCTTCTGTCTGATTGGACGCAGTCTTGTGAAAAACCTACTTGGTTCTTCATCCAGTATCTGTCCTGTGAATCAGTACTGCAGCATCAACCTTCTCTTCATACAAAATGTCTTGAGAAAGGAAGACAGATCAAAAATGCTCCTAAGGCATTTGTTGATGTTAAAGAAATTATCTTTTGGACATTTCATCCACAGTGATTCTGATTAATAGTTTTCAATTGAGGAGGTTGACCTAATTTCCAGGTGAGATTCCTCATACACATAGTAACAGCAAACACGAGCAGCTCAGTGAAGACAGCTACAGAGCTACTAGAGCTTGGAGATTTAAGACCTTTTATGTGGCTTTGTATTGCAAAACTGATTTTGTTATTTATCACACCATGTTAACTAAAAGAGGATTTGGTAATGCTTTATTTTTCAGATTTTTTTTTATACTGACCATAAAGAAAATTCAAGTAACTACCTCAGACAAAGTACCTAATTCTTACATAGCTAAAGTTAAAG
This sequence comes from Chloroceryle aenea, assembly GCA_013399075.1. NCBI lineage: Eukaryota > Metazoa > Chordata > Aves > Coraciiformes > Cerylidae > Chloroceryle > Chloroceryle aenea. The sequence goes on from VWZY01013303.1 coordinate 5,048, forward strand.
ATTATGAATCCCACCTTTGCTCCTCTGTGTTTCATGAGAATGTAGGTTTTACTTACCCTAGGTTTATGTGTTTATTAAGGTGTTTATTGCCTTTACATGCACAGTCCTCCAGACATACTATAGTTCTGATATCTGCAGGGATCTCTTAATGGCCATTGTGATACAAACAATACTGATATTGATTTTTATATACTCAACAAAATAATATTTCATCCTTTACAATTTGAAATGTGCTTCTTGCACCTGAAAGCAGCAATTCATCATAGTGTTTACTTTTTCAGCGTCAGATAATGTTTGCCAGACACAGTCAGGAAGGGGCCATGATTCCAATCACATCACATATGGCAGGTATGACATAGATGGGGATAGAGTTGATCAAGACAATTCCTTCACCATATAGTCCCCCAAAATATGCATCATATATCAGGTGGTGATACATACCTATTTCCAGAATACATCCTATACAGTTCAACATACAGGACTACAGTCAAATTTAATTGAATTTTACTTGATGGTTTTATTGCTATCTTGAGACTGCAGAACACCTTTAGAAAATGACCATGTTCCCTTTGTTCTGTACACAGCTACAATACTTCAAGTGCTGTAAAATGAAAATAAATGAAACACAAGCTGCTAACACTACTTACTGCAGAGCTTTTGAAATTTTATTTCCAAAGTGTCTTTTATGAAAAGCCTTCTTTTTGTTACAAATCAAGTATTGTTTTCCCAATGAAATATCTTCCATTTTTCACCACTTTATTGATGAGCAGAAGAAGGTACTGGTTTTTTATTAGTTAGAAAGGAATTTTAGATCATCATTTAGAGCAAATAATGTCATCTGATATGAATTAGGAACTGACATAGATTGGCTGAAGTGGATATTTCCCAGACATCTTCCTCACTGCTGCTCTGAAAGATCAGCACTGTACAAAAAAAATAAAATAAAAAGGAGCTGCTCCATAGCCACTGCAGCTTGCAGCCTTACATATTTAATTAAAAGATTACTTGTATGCCTGTGAACTGTGACATGTCAGAACTTGTCACAGTTCAGACTTACCTGGCTTGAGATAAGCAACCTGAAGAGGAGGGAAAGGATAGGTGTTTTTATTCACCCCATCTCTCCTGGAATTTAGGCCAGATGCCCAAAGAGATGCTGATGAGCCTTAGGTCATATTTAGGATATTGTTCTGAGCCTGGCCCAGAGCCTTCTGTGTTAAAATTAACTATCATTTACTTCTCAATGAAAGGATTCAATTCACTAACCAAGAAGAAAACTTACTCAGTAATACACAAATAAATTAAAAGCATCAGTTTTCCTCATGATGAATGAGCTGAATTTGTTCAGTAAAGAAAGGACCAAGAATTCACTAGAGGCAGTGAAGCAGAAGGAACAGCTTGGTAAGGGAGGGAAGTGAGCACAGTCAAAGAGAGGTTGAACAAAGTTTTGTTGGACAAACTTTCAGATGGAGTCAGCCATCTCATGTAGCTTCTTTCAGAAGGCTTAATGCTGATGGGTATTTTGGGTTCAAGATGCTTTAAGAAAGCTTTAAAGTTAACTATTCTTTGAATGTTTCACTTATAAACTGTCTCTGCTATCAATATTCTTGCTTACTAAGCCAGAAGAGCTATACTGGTATTTCCAATGCCCTACAAGGGCACTTCTCCCCATCTCTCAAATATTAGATGTCACATTTCCAAGCATTTGCCAGTTAAAATATAATTTGTAACTTCATAGAAGCAGGTGTTCATGATACACATTTACAGAAAGAAACTGAAGAACATCTTCAAGCAATAATGCAAAAATAAAGCACTTAAGCACAGCAAATCTCTTTAGGACTTTCTCAGGCTTCATTTAAACAATTGGCACTTCTTTTTTTACTTTTCCGCCAATAAATAATGTAACATTTAATATTCCATAGAAAATACCATGAGTTAAAATATTTCACACCTTGTACTTTCTTACTATGCTTTTATTAGCTGTACATTTAAATAATTGCTTCTTGCCTGCCTCTCCTGGATTTGCTGAGACAGAATCATAGGCCCACCATGGTCTGCAGGCCATTAGCAGTTTGGAGTCAGCCAGGGCAGCTGACCAGAGTTGGCTGCAGATGTATCCCTGACCACAGACATCATGCTCAGGATGAAGGGGGAAGTTTGCAGAGGGTGTGGGCTTTCTGACCCTGGTCCTGAGGGCTGCCTTCCTTTTACTGTGACCACTGTACATTTGCTGTGCTGAGTATAACTTTGTTTACTTTATACTGGCATTGGATTAGCTTTGTTGTTTCAGTAAATCTGTTTGCCTTTATCTGTGAGCGTCTTCTCCTTTTCCTGATTCCTGTTCTCAGCTAGGGGGTGGTCATTGAGTGATAGAGCAACTGCTAATGTTTAGCTCTGGTTATGGTCTAAGCATAGACACCTTCTGAGATATAGTGGAAACTTAGAAGGGTAAAAATTAAAGGCAAAGTGTCTATATGAAATCAGGGACCCCCCTTTTTGTTTGTTTGTTTGTTTTGGTTTTGCTGTGGTGTTTTTTTTTTCCCAAAAGGCATGCATTTGTCAGTATCTGCAACTTAATGTAGCAGATTTTTGCTTAGAAGTAACTTTTTGCTTAGAAGAAATTTAGGTTGACCAAATATCACTGTAAATCAGTACAAAAAAATGTAACCTGGATCTATGGATTTTTTTTTTTCCTGGCAAATCTTACTCTTCCACCTGTTGATTCATAGGAAAATTTGAGGTTTATAACATTTTTTTAATTCCAGCAAAAAATATTCAAAAAAATAAAAATTAACATATTTATTGAGATTTACAGTTGAACAAGTGATGTTAATCTGACTTTTCCAGTTAAAGTTACAAGAGGATATATTTATTACAGTTACTTGAAAATGAATCAGTTCTACATTAACTTCTCTATCACTTTTCAGTCTCTCTGTGACTGAGTTCTTCAATATTATGAAAATTTATATCCACTCAGTGATAAAGTCTAAAAACTTGTCATGTCTTTCATAGCATCATCTTTCCAATGAGGAAACTGTGAACTGTAGGATTTCTAGAAAGTCTAAATTTACATTTCAGTAGAATATTTGTGTCTATTAAGTGTATAATATTTAATGCATCTGTATATATTTATGGCTTTTATATTCTGAAAGCAGTTATTCTCTCATCTGACTTTTCCTTTAATTTTTTAAATTTTTTTTTAACAGCTTACAAACTGTGGACTAAAATACATGACCAAAGGTACACTTTCTATGACTTTGTGATCTAGCACATTTGTGCTGTCCATGGGACAATCACATCAGCCTTGTCACTTCTTTTCAATTGGAAAATTACATTTTTTTTTTTCTGTAAAGATTATTTTAATTCAGAAGGTTGTTTATGGGTAGGAAAAAAAAAAAAAAAAGAAGACAACCTAGATATTCTTCTGATTACAACATGCACTCATAATTTTGGAAAAGTAGAGTCCAATTTATTCTTTAATTTAAACAGGAGGACTAGGACTGTCACATGAGTGCCTAACCAGCAGAGGGATAAGGCTGGGATAAGCAGAGGGTTAAGACATTTCCTCTGTCTTGTGAGGAAACCTGAAAAAAATGTAAAAGAAAACTAAATTTTGCATCAAATGCTTATCTTAATTAAAAAATCTTCCCAAGATAACCTTTTAATAATAGAAAAACAAAAAAAGTTTAAGTTTTGCAATTTTGTTCAGAATATTTGTTCTACTCATATTTATATGCTAGCTATGTTGAAATACTGAGGCAATTTTGCACATGTAAATCACTGAACTTATACTGTTTTGTTAAGGTCAGTGATAGTCTATATGAAAGGTTATTTCATTGTATATTAGTGGTCACATTGTAGAAGAAATATGTGCAATAAACTTCTGACTGCAATGTGTTAGAAATTTTCTTCCCATGATAGTTTAAGTGTATCTGAGTAATTTTACTCAGGTTCATTTGTGTTATTTAATGTATTTAAAATTTTTCTGAGAATCCATGCTTTCGTTAAAAAATAAATTAATTTCTTATGCCTCACGTTTGTAGAAAAAAAATAATTACAAAGTTTTCAAAACCCAAAAGCAGAAAAGAACCCCCAGATTAGTATTTACAAAATAATAAAGGCTGTAAAGTTAATATTTGTATTATTATTTTCATCCTAGTGTCTTGAAAGATTCAAAATTTCAGAAGTTGAAACGTAGTAGGAAAAATAATAAGCAGTAATGACAAAAATATGCTTCAGATATAGCTTGTGTTCTATAAGTCAGTGGGTTTTAACTGTAACCACAAGTTGAAGGGTATGCATTATTATATATTATTAAATATTATTCAAGAAAAAGAAATCATATGGAAGGAGTTATACTGTTTCTTAGAGGATCAATTTTTATTAACTTTCAACTCCTATTAATTAACTAATTTATTCATAGAAAATTTGTACCACTTTCTGCAAGGGCATTCCATATTCTTCAATATAACTATGTGCCCTCTGTGCAGAATTTGTGCTCTTACAGGTTACATGGAGTTAAGGTGCATCATTGTAGGCACAAACAAAGCCATCTGGGGCTGCTAATGAACTATTTCATAATTCAGAGGCCACTGCTCATTTGCATCACTTGTCAAGGTAACATCAAAGGTGGGAGCAGGCATTTTACTTCCAAAGCTGAGGTATTTTGATTAGCTTTCCTATCTCAGACCAGCTGAATTTTGCAAAGCAATGGACCCCCCGTTTGAGATGCCATCAGTAGAGTTTAACATCAGGGTAACTCTAAGGTGCTCCAGCTGTAGCCACCACCTGCCAAAGCTTCAGAGGATCCATCTGTGTTTCCCTTAGCACAGTTCACAACCTTAGAGAGAGCAAAAGGAAAGCTACAGCTGGCAGATCAGGTGTGTCAGGGGAATAAGGGAAACAATTACAAGGCTAGCATTTAAAGTGCTGTAGGAAGTCATGTCTGTGACATATAGTGATAGATGGCTTAATGAGAGAGACTGGAGTCTAGAGGTAGAATCCATCAATTAGCACTGGGAAACTTCTCTCCTCTCTAATATTTCAGGTCTACAAGAACTAGCCAAGTCTTTCAGTTGTTTTATAGCAGCAGGAAAACAGCATCCTGAATATGTGAAGGGTGAAGTACATTTTTTGACTTACTATCTTTAATCAATACCATCACACTTAATATGACAACCTACAGCTTTCCACCACCTAAAGCTGCACATTACTTTGTGAAACCACATGCATATGTCATGATATCAGCACACCAGACTTCTTCCTTGTTGTTGTTTCATTTGGCTCCTCAAAGTTAGTCCTTCAGCTTTTCCTCGGAAATAGGAAAAAAAAAAAGAAAAATAGACATTTCATTGTACTGCTGGTGGAAAAGGAGCAGCTCCACCTGGAGCTAAGCGTGCATGCACTATTGTATTTAAGAACATCACACAGCAGGAAAGCTGTAAGGCCTCTTGGGTCATTTAGTCTAATCTCCACCCTATACAGTGGAATGATATAATCCTTTTTAAAAATCATATTTAAAGTGACTAGGATTTTTGCCTCTGTTCTCTCAGAAGGCTAGCTTAGAATACAACTACTCTGATAGAACCTAGTTTATATCAATTTCTTCTTGTACAACATTGTCCTCTAGTTTAAATAGGTCTTTATTTTTTTTTTTCCCCAACTCACTCACTGATAATTTTGTATTTGTCATAAAATAGGGAGTGCTTTACTTAAAAATATTTTTAATGTTAAATCATTCATATGATCCTTAAATTTAAGCTGGTGGTTTGGATTGAAAGGGACCTAAAAGATCATCTAAATCCAATCCCCTGCCAAGGGCAAGGACAATTTTCACTAGACCAGGTTGCTCAAAGCCCTGTCCAATCTGTCCTGGAGCATTTCCAGGAATGGGACATCTACCGCTTCTCTGGGCAACCTGTTCCAGTGCCTCATCACCATCATAATAAAGAATTTATTCCTTATATCTAATCTAAATCTGCCCTCTCGATTAAAAGCCATTGCCCCTTCTCTTATCATTACATTCCTCTGTAAAAAGTCCCTCTCCAGCTTTCCTGTAGGCCCCTTTAGGTCCTGGAAGGCCACCATAAGGTCTGCTTTCTCAAGGCTGAACAATCTCCACTGTCTCATCCTTTCTTCATAGGAGAGGTGTTCCAGTCCTCTGATCATTTTAGTGGCCTTCCTGTGGCCTTGCTCCAACAGGTCCATGTCCTAATTATTTAGAGACCTCAGAGCTGAACTCAGTACTCCATGTGGGATCTCCTGAGAGCAGAGCAGAAAGGGAAAATCACCTCCCCTGACCTGCTGTTTACATTTCTTTTGGTGCAGGATATGGTAGGCCTTCTGGGCTGTGAATACACACTGCAGATCATGTTGAACTTCTTGTCAACCAATACCCCCAAATCCCAGGGCTGTTCTCAATACACTGATTGTCCAGTCTGTATTTGTACTTGAGATTGCTATGACGCAGTTGCAGGACCTTGCACTTGACCTCGAACCTCACAAGGTTAGCATGGGCCAGCTTCTTAAGCCTGTCAAGGTCCATCTGGATGGCATTCCTTCCCTACAGTGTTTTGACTGCACCACACAGCTTGGTGTGGTCATCAAACTTGCTGACGGTGCACTTAATCCCACCATCCATGCTGCCAACAAAGATGTTAAATACTGTTGGTCCCAGCATCAACCTTAAGGAATGCCACTTGTCACTGGTCTCCATGAGGACATTAAGCCATTGACTGCAACTCTGAGTGCAACCACCCCATCAAGTCTTCATCCACTGAGTGGCCCATCTATCAAATCTGTCTCTCCAATTTAGAGAGAAGGATGTCATGCACAACAGTGCCAAATGCCCAAGTCCTAGTACATGATGTCAGTTTCTATCAGGAGGTTGGATTTGACAGGACTTTTCATTCAATTAAACTTTGCAGTACTTGAGTGTTATAAAAAATTTCTGCTAGATGCTTTATCCCCCAGCTTCTTTCTTTCCATTTAAGACATTGATCATCACACTCCTTTAATCTTTGCATGTTTAATGTTCCACCTCCTTCTACACAAGAAAAACAAAAATCCAGTAAAAGGTTGTTTCCTTGCCATCTGCAGCCTGGTGGTTCTCACGGCATGTGAGACATTAGGTTTCCTTGTCCCCTGTTGAAAAACTTCTGTGACCCATTTTGTTTCCACAGGTATTTCCTCATTCTTTTAATAATGAGCAATAGGCATCAAAGAATAACAGCCTGATGAGGAACATGTTGAGCTCAATCAGTCTGTAGTTTTCACCTCAGCTATCTAATGCATCAAGATTGACAACATTTCCAAATTAACGTATGACTTACTAAGTGAATTTTTTGTCAAAGCTTGTCCTATCGGGTTATATAAAATATAGAAAAGCATGAAGGTTCTTCAATGATGTATGCTATGTCTACAAATAAACTTTACATGTGTTTTTTTCTTGCAGACTTTACAAACCATTGTTCTGCTCTGAACAATGCAATTATTACTAGCTTCTGGGATTTACTTTTCGAAGAACAACATAGAATGTCTTATAACAAACAGATATAATGTAAGAAACAGTATAGGAAAGAGAAACAGAAAGGAGAAAAGAAGTTGAAAGCAAACAGAGATTAATATTTCTTTTTACAATTCAGAAACCTTAATGAATTTGGCATTGAATCTGTTCTTAATTCCCTCCATTTGTTCAACATCTGCTTCTGTACTCTGATGATGCTCTGTTCTGACTGAACAGAACAGAAGTTGCAGCTCAAATCTGAAAGAAATTATTTTGGTCAAAATGTGCCCTTTGGTGGAATTCAGATGAAATTTCTCTTCTCCAGTTATTTGCTGTGACCAATTATCATGATTTTTTAGCATCTTTGGCCCAAAAGTCACTTGCCTCAGTTAAGTGTCAGAAAGATAGATGTCTAAGCGTGAGCTAGGCATGCTAGAATTGCTTTATACTCAGTGGAGAGAAATAAGCTCTGCCAGGGAATGACTGATCTGACCATTTAAATGTCTAACTTACAGTAGAGATACCCTGTCTCAATTTGTGGTGTCCCTGTATGGAGTCTTTTTGAGGTGAGTTATCCCTTTTGTATGGATGAGGATAGGAATCAGAAAGACTTCTCCTACATTGTAGCTTTTTTTGTTTGTTTTTAGAAAAAAGAGAAAAAAAAATAAAAAGAAGGAAAACACAAAATGCTTCCAAAGAAGCTGTGCATCCCCCAGGTCCCTGTCAAGGCACAGCATAAACTATATGTACAGCTTTTACAAGCAAGCTGCTGAGCTCAGTTGCCCACAGAGCCCATTTACTCTTCTGCCAGCAGTCACAACACTGGTGCTTATGCAAACCAGGTCCACTGGGCATCCTATTTGCTTGCCATTCACAAAAGCAACGAGAATAGCTGTAGGTGAAAGCATGTTTACATGTCAGGTAATAAATTTTGGGGTGTCATAAGCACTGATCATATATATGCAGGATTAGTCTGGAGAAAGCACCAGATATTGCCTCTGGCAGAAAATATATATTTCTTGATCCCTACTTGGGAGTAACATACTCAGCTCATGAACCTCCAAGCTCATGATCCTTTCTGGAGATCACAGAGGAAGAACAACAGGAAACTGAGAATAATTTCTCTGCAGAAAGGAGGCAGTTAACTCACAGACACTTCTTTACTTTCAGGCATGGTTGCAATTAGTGGAAAGACAATGAGTTTCAGTCAGGCTAGAATAAGATGTTAATTTCTTACAGTAATGATTTCTGATGAATGGTTGAGTTTGTGGATTTTTGGGAGGTGTGTTCTGTTGATGTTGATCTGAAGCCAGTAAGAGGAAGGTTTGGGTTTTGAATGGTATGGAGGACTTTTCATACTTTTCCATAGGCACTTGTAGAGAGTTGTAGTGGATATTGATTAATATGAATTAAATGTGTATGTACTAGAAGAAACTGTAGAACAAAGGATTCAAAGGCAGGCCTGTATTGGTAACAGTTTCCAAGAAACTCCTCTCAAGACACTGTTCCCAGCAGTAAAATGGAGTACTTGCCTTTGGGCAAGTCTTTATTTTTGTCTTTGGAAATCAATAATGTGAAGACTAGTTCACTGTTGCCAATCAAAAAAGCACCCAAGAAGTAAAGACCTGACAGCTGCTGTCTCTCTTCCTCTTATGTAACATACAATAGTGATCCTGAACAGGCTGCTGGGACATATTAGTTGATGCTTTTGAATATATGAATGCACGTCCATAAAATAAACTTGCTTACAGTTGCTGTTTAATAAAATCACTTTCTGCTCCTACAAGAAATCCCACTGGGTTTTGTTAGACTAGTTTTTCTACAGGGGAAGTTACCTTGCTTTTACCATTGTCACGACACACTGCTCACATTATTGCTGAATTCCACCTGAAAGTTTCATAACAGATTCTCCAGATGTCAGCAGCTGATAGCTATTTTATTATGGGTCAATTTGATTACAATGGCCCAGGCTAAACCTATGTAATTTAAAGAACACCATTAAAAAGCTTAAGTTTGGATTGTAATCGGCTGTGATTCCTTATGTGCTGGCAGGTATCCTCTTAAAGACTGCTACTCAGATCTTGGGCGAGGAAACAGCAGGAGTGGGTACATGCTAACCACTCAGGCCCAGGAAAATGAAGAAGGATATATATCGCAGATGATTTTGCAACCATTATATTTATATATTTGTGCATATACATATCATATACATTATTGTGAAAAGTAGCATGACACTGACATGTAAAAGGCCAATGGCTTGTTCAAGGCTGAATAGACTTATCAGTCTTCTTAATAGCACATGTGCAAAAGAATATCATTAAGATAAATTCTGAAGTAAAAAGAAGAAACTGTCAATTAGGGTTTACAGAGAACAAGAGAGCTTCAGCTACCAACCTTTCCTTAGGGAGTTTCCAATTCCTCCCACATGCCTTTTTTAATTTTTGATAGGTCTAGGAGAGCTGTTAAAAAAAACTATTTGTACTTTTCTGAGTACAGTTTTCTGTCTGTGCAATTTCTGCATGAGCTTCTGATTTGAGCAAGTTTATTTAGCATTTATTTTAAGGCCAAAGTTAAGCTCGTCCATGAATCTAAGTTCAGTTTTGTAAAGCCTGCACCAATTTTCTTCCCAGAGAGGGCCTGAAGGGTTAGAACCTCTAAATTTAGGAGTTAGACAGCTAAGTAGCTATAGTGGACAGGTGAATTATCACTAGAATAGCTCAGGACTGTAATCCATGATTAATGACTTTACCTCCTAGACTAATATTCAGAAAAAAATTTAAATTCAGAACTTAAATCAATAGCATGAAATTGACTGGTTTGAGGAGTGGGCCTGTGCAAATATCATGAAGTTAAACAATGTGAAGTGCAAGGTCCTGCATCTGGGTAGGAGAAAACCCCAATATCAAAATGAGACGATCATTATGGGATGCACTGATGGAAAGCAGAGAAGGTCTGGGGATACTACAAGTTGGATGGGGCTTTTAACAACCTGATCTAGTGAAAGATGCCCATGTTCATGGCAGGGGAAGTGAACTAGATGATCTTTAAAGGTCTTTTCCAATCAAAACCTTTCTGTGATTCCATGAAATTCTGACTTAGCTAATTACTCAAGTCTGCACTAAGAATGTTTATTCTTGAATGCTAGTCCATTACAGATGTACTGAGGAAAACATTTTTTAAGCTTCAGGGTTTTTTTAAAGATTACCCTTAATTGGTTATGGCTGGTTTATAGCATTTAGGAAATTCTATTAAATCCTGAAGCAACACATTAATCAATGAGGAAACAAAACAAAATAACAACAAACAAACAAACAAAAACCCAAGACAAACAAAAAAACACCCACATTTTTACAGGGAAATTAGGGAAATTCAACACTAGTAATAATAGCAGTTATCTGAGAAGCAGTCCATGAGGTTAACTTCGGTTCTTATATATTCTTATGGCTTTTCAGAATGTAAATAATGCTGTGTGATCCAGAGTTCTAAAATCTGTTTTACTGGGACGAAAGAAGCTAAAATGACTTAATTTGCCTTTTTGAATCTTTACAAATGCTTTATTATGTATATATTTTTAATATTTTTGTCTTTCTGGATGTTAATACATGCTTTCAGGCTCTTTTCTTGCCGATCAGCTATTTCTCTGGTGACTTTTCTATTGCTTTATTCTTCTTGAGTTTGTCTCTGCACATAGTCAATCCAGATAAGTGTTTTAGTCCCCTGTGAACAGAAGAAGAGAGAACTGAGAACAGAGCAGCAGAAAGAATGCAAGGAGTAGAACCCCCTTCTCTGGACATGATCTTTCATATTAAACTTATTGGGGCATTTAAAGATAGTATGTTAAGAGGCAGTGTTCTTAAAGAAAATGTCATTTTGTTGAATCCTTATCTGGATCTGCTTGGAAAATTTTCAGTAGAAAACTTCACATCAGAAAACAGAGCTGCATCAAAATATGCTGTATGCTGATTTTGCTAAGCGTTTGTTTTAAAGGAAGACTCAAAAAACCACACCACAGTGTTCTGTCTTAATAGTTTTCCTATGAAATACTTCACAATTTAGAATGACTTTTCAATTCGATATTTTGGAATTTTGTTTATACTAACTGTGTCACATAATGGAGGGCACTAAAAAGTTAAAATCAAAACAACATGTTGTTCTGCCAGTACTGACACGATAAAACCAGGCTGGCCTTCTAAAATAAATGGATTTGCAATTAACCTGTTAAGATGATAACCACCCTCTCACCCTAGTTCTCCATCACAGTCAGAAAAATGTCACGTTAAGTGTTACTATACCGCAGTGCTTGTTTGCCCTTGTGCTACAGGGTATAGAAGAAAATACAAAAACTTTTCACAGTGTTCTTTATCTTATATCATTATCCTTATGCAGCCTTAGGTCATTAAAATAAATGCTTGGTGCTTGGTTCCATTTATTCTATTGTCAGTGATGAATGTACCTGCTTGATTTAATTTTGTATGCATTTTATATCACCCATTGTATGTTTTCAGGTTTATTAAATAAGTACTCCATCTTCTTTCAAAAAGCTGTAAGCATGATATCTTTTTTATTTTTTATTTTTAATGATCTTATTTTAAAAGCTATGTTTTTTGCTTAGTGCATGGTAAATAAAAAGTTAAACCTGACTATGCTGTTTTGTTACTACTTATGAATAGTTTCAGTGCTCTCCATGCAGCAGAGGAGGTCAATTTCTCCTACATGTCAGGAAATGTGAGCTTGGACTTCTTCATTTTCTGTCCTCTTTTGTGTCCTTTCCACATCATAGATTTGAGGGAACGTCTAGCTCCCCTCCTAGTTTCTCCTAAATCCTACTCAATCTACATTGCTTCAGCCAAATACTTCCCCAAGAATTTAGTTTTTTCACTGAGAACAATGTTTTCACCACTTGGCAAAACAAACAGGGAGACAAGTTACTGACAAAGGAAGAGTTAAGTTAACCTCTGCTGAGAAAAGGCAGGCTAGTGCTCTGCTGGAACACCTGAAGTTTTATCTCTTTGATCTATGTTCTTCCTAATAACAGGTCCCACTCCCTACATATTTCCCCTAAACACAACACCCTTTTTTTTTTTTTTTTTTTTTTTTTTTTTTTTTTTTTTTGTTGGATATAAGGAAGATCCCAACTTGGCAAACAACTCTTGCATCAAGCAACAACTTGTCAGTATTTAACCTCAGCTACAGGTTGCCAACTTTTCATCCACCTGAAAATCAAGTCAATATCCCAGGATTGCCACTGGGATTTTAGGGAATCTTCCCTCCATAATGGAAGGCAAACCCAGAAAGAGTTTTTAAATCATGTGCTGCAGCAGATCTATACCGCAAGAATAGCAGCAATTTAGAGATGCTCAGTAGATGTATAGGTACTTATTATGTAGATTCTACAGAAAATCAAATAAAGATTCTGCTAAACCATACTTCTAATTCATTGCCCATGAAATTCTTCCTGATGTTCATTCACCTCAGGTTTCTCCTTTCTCAGATGTGTCATTATGTGGTTACCATATACAATTATACCCTTACAAACCCCAACAATAATGACAGCAGTTTCTAGTCAGAGTTTATATTAGCAGGAAAAAAATATTCTTGCAATTCCATTCCAAAAGGTTAGTCTCTATTGCTTTGATAGTTGTGAGCTTTTTTTTGTGAATCTCTCCAACTTTTTGACAGGGATGTGAAGAAATTGGAAAAAAAAAAGTGAAAACTTATTTAAAAAACAAAACAAAACAACAGAAAAAAGACCCAACAAAACAAAACAAAACAAACAAACAAACAAACAAAAAAATACAAAAAAAACCCACCCCCCAAAACAAACAAAAAAATCCCCAAACCAAAACCAACCAACCAAAAAAAAAAAACCCACAAGAAAAACCCAAGCAAAACCAACTAACATGTAACATAATTTCTGTAGGAAAAGTTTTCTACATCAGAATTACTAAATTGTAAGATTGTTCTTTGAAAGGTGCACCACTCTGAAAGACCTGACATTGAACAACAATTTGCATCTCTCCTGGTAGTATGTTGTGTTGAAAACAAGATGAATTTCAAGCTGTGTAAGCACTGCTATTGTGATAGACATTTGGTAAATGATGTGATTTCTATGCGGTCCTTCTGAGAACACACTGTATGCTGTTCCCATTAATATAGATATGGGCTTACCATCCAGATAAAGGGATGGATGATTCAAAACTTCACTCCAAACTTGAAAAGGCTCCGTACAAAAATGTCTCAAAAAGTATTTAGATCACTTTTTCTTCCCACTAACTTTCATCTTCATGTATCCCCACACTTCCTGGTACTCTTTCTTCTAGTATTAATAGTGCCAAAGCATTTTGGGATATGCTTTTATTTTAATAGAAGCAGAAAGACATTGAAATCTCAGGAGAAAACTTTCATTGCCAAATATTCCAAATTGGTTTTTCAGGTTCATTTAAAAAAATATTTGGATGAAGTTCACTGCTTACATCCCAAATCTTGTGTGCATACACAAAATGTACTGAAATTCTGAGTTCACCCATCTGTTGAGTGGGTCTCCCACTAGTCTTACTGGAGAATTATTTCAATAAACTGAGGAAACAGGATCAAAATTATCTTTATGTCTTTTTTTCCTCTACTCAATTGAATTGAAAAGTTCTGATAAGGCTATAATTCTTAAAAATAATTGCTTAAAATAGCATTTCAGGTATTTAATAATGCTTTGAAATTCCTGTTGGGCCCACTTCAGGTTTCTTGTATTATGCACAGAAGTATCTTAAACTCATATACCAGCTGTGCTAGGTGGTGCTGAGTTGCACAGTGCAGTTATAGAATAGGATTAAGAATATAATTTTTACTATCCTGAATTTATCTGGGAAAGTGACAACATTGATGATATTTCTGATTAGTGAGGCCATCAAGCTTTGGCAGGTGCTTGTACTTTGTCTAAGGCTTCAAATATTTTGAGATTACTGTAAACTTGACCTTAGATATTATCAGGAAAAAATATGATCAGCAAACAGTATCCTGATATTTGCTGTTAATGAGGTATCATTTTGATTTCACATTTGAATAACACTTTACTGATAGCAAAATAGCATGCAACTGAATATCCATTGACAGTAGATGTTGCAATAAACCAAACTGCTCTTAAAAATGAAGAAGAGTGTTGTTTGTACAAAGTGCAGGAGTGATGACTTAAAAAAATAAGTTAACATTAAAAGACTTAATGTTATTTGAAGAGATATGCAGGCTTACATGGCTGAGGTACACCTAGTAAATATCTAAAAGCTAGACCAAGATATTTTTAAGTAGTACAAGAGCAGAAAGTTATGAGCATTTTATTGCAACTACAGTCAGCAACTTGGATTAGACATCCATCCTATATAGCACTCTGTGTCTGGATTACTCTCCAGATGAGGTGTTCAGACAGACTTGCACATTTATTGGTTCTTCAGGGACAGCTCAAGAAAAAAGGAAAAAATAAAAAGTACTAGTTATGTGATTGGACTCAAAATTCTGAAAAAAACTGTTATGTTGAACATTTTTTTCAGTGTGTCATAACATGGCAACTCTCCTGATGAGATATAACTCCTGGAAATCCTCATAAAGTGTCAAGGTCCAAGTGGTAACTTATTTTCTCTTTATCAGAAGAAATATCAGGTGGTAACAAGTTACTGTATTGTAGGCCAAAGGCCAGATCTGTTTTCCAGCTAAAAGGCAAGATTTTCTCATTTCTACACTTCAGCACTCTAACTTAACGCAAAATATTTTATTTCTACTATTAACAGCAAAAGACGCTAGAACTGTCATTTGCAGATGCTCCCTTCTGAAGATACTGACCAAAAGAGATGAGCAGGAGCCAGAGGTCTGTGTTTATCCCTTCTGAGTGGTCTTCTGCCAGTAACGGAGTTGGTGCAGTCAGACCACTATCCATCATTTTTGTGATTACTTTGCACCATCATCTTCAAAATTTTCTCCAAGAGTCCTCTAAAAGCCTGGCTCAATTTTGTCTCACAGATACATGCAGACTTCACACTAGAGCTCTTTATACTAGCAGCAATCTTCTGAATTCCCTTTGGGAATCAGAAAGTAAAGCTTCATACAAAAGATAGGAATGCTCTTTTGAAGTAGTACAGCATAGTCTTAGTACTAACGTGTGGTTGTCCGTAAATATCACCCACGAATATTCAGGTGTAAGTAGATGCATGACTGTTCCTTATTCTTCAGAGCATATAATCTAAATGAAAACAAAACAGAGCAAAACAAGACAAGATACAGGAAAAGAAAAATAAATTCAACATCCATAGAGACTTCCATTCTATAATACATCCTGCTAGTCCTAATAATGTGTATATAAGGTTAATAATTCATTAATGCTTCTGAGATTTGGTCAGTACAAAATAATATTAGGTGAGAAGATGACTATGTAGATTTTATTTCTGTATTTCTCTTTTTTTTTCCTCAATTTAAGGCAAGGACCGAAATATTATTTTTCATGAAGCCCCTTACATTTAATTATTAAAAGGTTTAATAACAGCAGACTGCATGCAGTCACACCCAAAGGAGAATCTTCTTCATGTTCATACTTAGATTTGTACCTTTATCAATAAGACATTCACTTCACAGCAAGTGAATTACAACAATAACATGAGAGAAAAATACTACAGAAGTCTTTTTTTCCCAGTAATTCAAAATATGATGTCTGCAGGTGAAATTATACTGTCACAAACATCTGATATTTCTGTCTCTTATCAATGACAGACAGTAATTACAAGAAAAGGATACGAAGCAAATCACTTCAGATTCCATTCTGTAAATCATATTATATAAAGGCATGAGTGTGAGTGCAAATGTTTTCATAATGTGTTCATCATCTGGCCTTTCGAGTTTGTTCCGCTGACAAAGTTTGATACCAATTTATTATTGTTTTGTATGATGGATTTTCAAGTATTATTGCTATCAGAGAAAATTATTGTTTTTAATAGAACCTTAGAAAAAGAAATCTTTCAAAATATTATTGAATTAAAAATAAAATACTAATATCACAAATTCTTAAATTTTGCTCACCCATTTCCCTCTTTTTTCTCTCAGTTCTGCTTCATATTCACATGCAATAGTCTAGGCAAAGCTAAAATAATATTCAGATAAAATCTTTGATACACTTATTTATTTATTGTCTTTCAGTGGCACAGAGCATAGTGTATTTTTCCTTTTATATCATATTTGTAGGTGTCCTTGAAGAGGGAAGTCCAGCTTAAACGGGCATATAGCTAGTGGCTTGCATGGTTCTGTTTATCTGATTGTAACACTCAACAGATTTCTCTGTGGGGGATCCCTATGCCTCTAAATAAATAGTACTGTGTTACAACAGTTCCGTACAGGTATGTATGAAACTCACAAAAAACAAATCCATCATTAGCATCTGCTGACAAAGATAGGCAGAGAATTTGCAGGGGTCCTTCCTTGTTTGAATTCTGCTTTGTTTTAGGGTTATTTTTCAGGCTCTGAGAAGGTAAAGAGAATAAAAATGCAGTTTTGTTGTCCGTATCTTACAGTGTACAATATTGTATGTAGGATATGTCTGCAGAGAAGGATGTAAACAGAGGTGGGTTCCTCCTCACTGTCTGGAAGGTTTATGGGTTGCTATTGAGACATGGCACTGTGGCCATATGTCTCCTGGGTCAAATCTAGAAATCTCTGATCAGTTTAAATAATGGCAAAATGAGACAGCATATCTCTGCACTCATTTAGGCACATATATCTCAAACACTGCACATTTAAGCTTATTATTTCAATGAAAACCATTTATCAAGTTAATCTCAAGTGAAAAAAAGTTATTTTTGTTGGATAAAGATGCCAGGCCCTGGTTAAAGACTTTGAGAGGAATCTCACACTAATTCATGGCAAAAGCTATCATTTTTTTCTTTTTTTCTTTCTTTTTTTTTTTTCATATACACAACGTTATAAAATACCATTAATCTCTGTGTTAGAAAAGACATTCATGCTTGGATTTGGTTTCTCATTCATGGGCATGTGATGCCTCCTGAGGTTTCCCAGGTGCTTAAAACATTTACATGGAAGTAGTAAAATACTATAGCCCAAGGAGACTTTTCTGGAGTCAAGTGTATAACACTTTCTCTACTAGGCATTTTACCATGTGCAGACACTCACAAAGGGGTTCATATATAATTCATCCATACATAACAATGAAGTTACTTACTGGTTTGTACACACAGCAACCAGTTCAGCTGTAGCCATAGACTTAACATTGTTATTTGTGGCATCTGTAAGACAGACTCCTGATGAATCTCTGCTGGGCAGATATCAGGTCAGGTGGAGAAATGGCAGTTTCCATGGCATTTTGTCTGAACTTCCACCTTGCTGAATTGCCATCTTCCATCTCTCTCTTTTTTTTCTCACGGGTTTTCATACCTCTTTGTGTAGGTGTTTTCTCTGGAGAATTTCAGCTAGTGACTACTACTACTACTGAAGCGCACAATTTCAGTCCTCTGGTTTTATTTTACTTACTATAGATTCATAGAATCATAGAATAGTTTGGACTGGAAGGGACCTTTTAAGGTTATCTAGTCCAACCTCCCTGCAATGAGCAGGGACATCTTCAGCTAGATTAGGTTGCTTAGACACCTGTGCAACCTGACCATGAATGCTTCCATGGATGGAACATATACAACCTCTCCAGGTAACCTGTTAAAGTGTTTCAACACCCTCACTGTAAAAAAAATCTTCCTTGTATATAGTCTAAATCTACCTTCTTTTAGATTAAAACCATTACCCTTTGTCCTTTCACAACAGGCCCTGACAAAAAGTTTGTCCATTATAGGTTCACTTTAAGTCTTGAAAGACTGCTATAATGTGTCTCTGGAGCCTTCTGTTCTCCAGGTTGAGGAATACCAACACTCTGAGTCTTTCTTCATAAGAAATGTGTTCCATCACCAGAGCAGCCAGTAGAGTGTAGAATCATCTCCCTCAACCTGCTGGCCACATTTCTTTTGATGTAGCCCAGTATATGGTTGCCATTAAACACCTCTGAATGTTAGGTTACAATACCCGGATTCTTTCATAGAATCATAGAATGTATTGGGTTGGAAGAGACCTCTAAAGGTCATCTAGACCAATCCCCATGCAATAAGCAGGGACATCTCTAACTAGCTCAGTCTGCTCAGAGCCTCATCAAGCCTGGCCTTGAATGTCTCCAGGGATGGGTCCTCCACCTCCTCTCTGGGCAACCTATTCTGGTGATCTATCAGCCTCACGCTGAAGAACTTTTTCCTAATGTCTAACCTAAATCTACCCTTTTCTGTCTTAAAACCATTAGCCCTTGTTCTGTCACTACAAACCCTTGTGAATAGACCCTCTCCTGCTTTTTTATAGGCCCTTTTCAGGTACTGGAATGTTGCTATAAGGTGTCACCCCCAGACCCTCCTCTTCTCCAGGCTGAACAACCCCAACTCTCTCAGCCTGTCTTCACAGGAGAGGTGCTCCAGCCTTCTAATCGTTTTTGTGATCCTCCTCTGGACACGGTCCAACAGGCCTACGTCTTTCTTGTGTTGGGGGCTCCAGAGCTCTACACACTACTCCAGGTGAGGTCTCACCAGGGTAGAATAGAGGGGCAGTATCACCTCTCTTGATCTGATGGTCACACTNTGGTCACACTTCTTTTGATGCAGCACAGGATTTGATTGGCCTTCTGGGCTGCCACTGTGCATTGGTGTCCTGCTTTTCATTTACCAGGTTCCCCTATTCATATTCCACTATACATTTTGTTTAAGCAACTGAATTGAATGAAGGTTCTCTCTCTATGCTCTCACCCTTCCCTGTCCCCACATCATTAGCCTGGAAAGCTCTTTGAGGATGGATCTAACTTTGAAACTTGGGTGGAATATGGAAGCTTTAAGCAGGAAATTGGACCAGGTGACCTCCAGAGATTCCTCCCAATTGACATTATTGTGTGATTCTAGCTGGCATGCACTTGTGAGCTGTGATGATGTTCATAAACTGTGTTTATGTGAGCTTTCCAAACTGGCAAAAGTTGTTTGTTCTGAGCGTGTGCCCCCATAAGTTGAAGTTCAAACTGTTGCTTTTCCCCAGATTTTTAGACATCACTATCTTACTGTTAAGACCAAGCCCTGTCTTCCCATGATACAGTTAATGCAGTCTCTGGCACTGGACTGACCTGCCTCAGAACTTGAGTGCAGAGAGACCATGTGCTGGACATTTAGAAAGATCAGGCCCCACTTCCTCAGTGAATATGCTCTGCCTGAGGACATGATGCAGCATCAGTATGAAATGCTGGACCTGTCTTGTGCAAATGGACCTGCGTGTTCATTCTTCCCAGGACCTCTGGCACCCTGAAGAGATCCTTTAGAGCAAACAGCCACTTAGTCCCTCTGCAATATCAAAAGAACTCTTTGAGCATTTCAGGACACAAGGCTTTGATTTCAGACTACTAGTAGCAAACTAGCAAAGACATTTATTTGTTGATAGCATATCCAGATGATTCTGTACTTAGTGCTGCGTGCAGTGGGTGATAGCACTATGTATACAGTAAGTGTCACCTTGCTCAAATTGAGAATAATTTGGAGAATACTTTGCCATTTCATAATTGTACAAGATAGCCTATTTTTGAAGAATCATATATTTCTGTTGTCTGGTGTTACACAATTTTTATTTTGCAATGGCCCCATTGGTCAGACAAACACCTGTGATAGTCATGAGTAAAGCAGATTTCTGGCTTTGATGTTTCACTGGCTGAAGTTCTTTAGGGACATGTTACTGTATCATTAATGTAAATGTGAGCCTTGCCTCCCATTTCTACAAAGTATGTGATCAAGCTGAATTATGCTGCTGGAAAGGTAGACATGGTCAGGAAGACATAAAGTAACTTACAGGGGACCTCTCAATATCATTGTTTTCTCTCAAAACATTGCACTACTTAGAACTGTTCAGGATAAGAGGTTTGCAGCTTTGACATTTTAATTCAGTCCTCGTCTCGGTAACTTCTCCCTGGTTTGCATAGAAAGAAACACTTAGTACACATGGGATTTGAAGAATATTTCAAGAATATTGCTGTGTACAAAGTGAAACTTTATGGCTACTCTAAATTATGATCAGTTTTCTAGTTTTCTCCTTGAATTTGAGACTCCAGGCACTAAGTATTGTAATTAAACCTATCTAAATAGATTCTGACATGTATGTTTGACTGTCTACTATGAACCATTTTCCAGAACAGTTTAGGTTAATGACTTTTTTAATATTATGCGTTCAGATTGCCAACTGTTCACTCTAATAGTCGCATGTAATTGACTTTCTCAAGGATCACCTCCTTTAATCACAGAGCACATGTGATTTTAATATTGGCTGAGTGTGTAGGCAGTTGGCATATCAGCATCCAAAGAAGTCTCCTTTTCAATGACAGACGTGTTGCCTCCTTTTGGCGCAGTAATGCACACAGTGATTCAGTAAAAATGACGCAGTGTAAATTGACAGTGAATGTTATCCCAGAGAATACAGATCCTTAGAAGTGTTTGGAAAGTTCTTCTCATTATTTTTATTCTGACATTTTGCAGGTATTCTTTTTAAATACATTTCCACTAAAGCCACAGCTGTCACATTACAAAATAAAGGAGGAGAAAATGTGAAATATCAAAGGATTGAAGTATAAGAAACACAACAAATGTAGTCTGGTTTCCTAACATCTGTCACTGCCTTCAGTGAAATGCAGAGAAGTGAGCTTTAGTTTCTTAGTATATCTCTCATAACAACAGCATCACACAGGTCATCCAAAGTAGACTAAAATAGAACAGAAAAGAAGAAAGAAAACTCCAGAACACTTTTTACTGAAATTAGCTAAATCTGGTTTAGAACCTATTCTTGCTGCCATTAAAATCTCCTCTGGACTTGGGAGAACAAAAAGTTTTATGTTCATGCTGAAGGTAAAGCAAGCAGCCATAGAGCAAGTTGAATAAATATTTGAACCTGTTCTTTGGATACTGGATGTTTGTAAACTTCCCCAGTTCAGGAGATGTCAGCCAGCTACAAGACATACACATACAAGAGAAAAATCTGATATCACACTGAGATCATCCTTTTCAATCATAAGGTTAGTAGAGTGTCAATGAAACAAGAATATCAGTGTAACATCCATCAAAGCATGGCTGCTGTACAGGGCATGTCAGAAAACTACTCGGAGGACCAATGTTTACATCTCAGAATTCCCTGCTCAGCCTTCTGGAGAACAAAAGTCAAAGTCCTGATCAGATGTTGATTTCCCTTGGTGAAGAGAAATGTAGTTAGGCACAAGAAATGTATTGTGTTTCAATGGAACAGAGAAAAAATGTTATGTCACAATAGATGGTAGCTGGGAATGGGAACACTTGCTAGGATGGCCTGCTTAAGGACTCTGAACAACATAAACAAAGTTTAATTTTGTATGGCTGAAAGTGAGAAAGACTGTGGGTGTAGCAAAGCCTAGTGTGTGTGTGGACCATGTGTGTTTGGAGGGTGTGATCAGCACTCTCCAAAGGGATTTGGGGACCCAAGGCACTATCAGACTCCCCATTCAAATTCATACATGGATGTGTTTTATGACCAGCTTGATTTTGCACTTCTTCCTCTGCTGACCACAGATACCTCTGAGACACGATATTGTTCATGGATAAGGAGGAGGATCCCAGACTCTTTCCTGGAACTAGGCTGACTTGTCTGAGGCCAGGTTTTAATGACTGTCTAAATCTTAGCAATTTTCATGAAAACTGGGACAACTTTTCAGCTCATCCCCTACACCCCATCCTTCCAGTATTTAGCAGTTTTCCATTTCTATCTTCTCTTAAAGAGTTACAGTAACATGAGTGATAATAGCAATTGAACAGAAACTCAGAGAAGTGAAAGGAAGCAGAATCTGAGCTTATGTTCATCCTCTGCATCAGGACTTCAACCTTAATTCATTCTCCATACTGAAGCATTGCCCTAGTATATATCTCAGATTAGATTGTCCATCATCTTCCAGGCAAGGTTACAAACATTTGTCAGAAGTAGCATGGGACAGAAGCCAAGGATATTCAGCAGCAGCTGAACACTTTGAGAAACTCAGGGCACACAAAGGAGAATGAGTGTGCATCCCAAAGTAGCTATCTGAGATGTTTGTTGACTATTCTCAGAATCTTCAAGGAATCGCTAATTTTAAAAACCTCAAGTTCTGGGCAATAATGAAAGAATAGCCTTTTGCTTTAACTTATATGGTTGTATAGTCCCATACAACTACCTCGTTTGTTCTCATTCCAGGTCTTACCCATTCAGTAAAGGTGGAGAGAAACTGGTGTTATCAAAGTTGCTTTTTCTTTTGTATTTATCATTAGAGTTTGATGAGGCAGCTTGTGATAAGGAAACTAGGAGGCAAACAACACACTTCCAGCATTTAATCCAGGAATGAGGTCATGTATAGACAAAGATGAAACTAATGAGCTCAGAACTAAACAGGAGAACTACTTTTGTTTTCCAGATGTTAGCTTTCTGGGCAGCCTCTAGAGCTTTGAAGGGCATTTTTCCTAGAGATAAAATCTCTTGCACTACAAATGGTGCTTTAACCCTCCTAAATCCTTGTATATATGTGATAAAACTCTGGCAAAAACTGACATAACACTTCTTAGGAGGGCAGTTGAGTTCTTATTGTCACGCTTTTGCCATTCACTACTTGGAAATTTCAGGCAAAGCAACTGTCCACAAGTCCTAGCAACAGCAGTTTGTTGATACAACAGAAAACTTGAAAAATATTTCATTTACAGCCCCTTTAGGGTATTCATTTATTCTGGGGGATGAGTTTTAGCTATTAGCAAGTTTATGCCTTTAAGACTGCTATATAGTTTACATGTGCATTTAAATATACGAATATAAGAGGAAACAATTTTCCTTACTATTTGTCTGTTATTCTTTTCTGTGACCCACCATTCCCTCCCAGATGTGAGTCCAAATCATTTCTAGTTGATTCTGACTAGTATCTAGTACTTTGAGCCAAGAAAACAAAAAAAAATAACAAAACCAATGATGGAGAACATTCTCAGGCAAAGTCTTTTAGGCTGTGAAAAAATGAACATAAGAAGTGTCAGGGAGATGGAGTTAGGCTTTTCCCAGTAGTGACCAGTGATAGGACAAGGGGGAATGGGTGTAAATTGGAGCACAGAAGGTTCAAGTTGAATGTTCGGAAAAATTTTTTTACTGTAAGGGTGACAGAGCCCTGGAACAGGCTGCCCAGGGGGGTCGTGGAGTCTCCTTCACTGGAGACATTCAAAACCCGCCTGGACATGTTCCTATGTGACGTACTCTAGGTGGCCCTGCTCTAGCAGGGGGGTTGGACTAGATAATCTTTCGAGGTCCCTTCCAACCCCTAGGATTCTGTGATTCTGTGATTCTGTGATTCTGTGAAATGGCTTAGAAAGAATGCATTGCTTGGAAAATTAAATTAGAAATGCAGTGAATATATTGCTTTTATGAAAACATTTTGAGAAGAAATAAAATGGTCCATGTGAGAAAATTGTAATGAAGAGAAACATAATTAATTATTTAGACAAACCAAAAGAAAATCAAAGTAAAATATATGGAGTCCTTCAGTGTGAGTAATTTGTTTATAAATAGACATATATTCTGAGACTGAGTGTCCACATTGGATTTGTGTAATTGTGTCCTATTTAGCAAGATTTAGAGTCCAAATAAAAAACGCATACAGCAGTTTCATCTCCAGTTCTGTGCAAGCATGCCACAGAATTCAGATGCCTTGGCTTTACCTTGGAGCTCTGCTTATGATTCTGTTTGGGTCCAGCCTACAATGCCTCACATGACAGAAGTGTATATTTGTTGGTTCTGAAATTTCAGCACTTTGCAGAATCTGTACCCAGGCATAATTTCTTAGACAAGGTAATATTATTTGACATTGATCTGAATATACTCTCATGGATTATTAATGTTTGGCAAATATTTTAAATCCGTTATGTAGGTACTAAATTTAATTGTCTTAAGGGCATATATGATGTAGTGTTTTCTTCAAAATTGATTACCTGAAAATTGGAGTTTTTTGTCAAGTATGCAGCTCAACTGTCCCCTGTGATGCTGAAACTACACATGATGCAAATGGAGAAAACTGAAAAGAGTGGATGTCCATGTGTTAGCATGCATTCTGAACCACTGATTCTAGAGCTAGCAAGGATGGATGAAAAGAGCAAGGCCTGTTAAATGAAGACCAGCATCCCTTAGGATTTCCAAGAGGACATAATTTCTGTGAGCACCAGGGAGAATTTGGGAAGATCATTCTTTGTCTCCTCTTTTGAGGTCTTAGAGAATACCCAACTCTAATCTGCAGTCAGTGCTCTGCAGCTCTCAGACTATACAGAAGTCTGACAATGTGTGCAAATACAGAACATGCCTGGTCTATGATGACCTCATCTCTGCTGTCAGGACCATTACTATCACATCTCTGCATCACAAGGTAAAAGACAACCATTCATTAGATGTCTAGGGAGAAAAGCAGGCTAGGAAGAGAATGGGTGAGCCCCACTACTTTACTCCTTTAGGAAGCCCTGTTTCCCTTACCTCATGCTTTTCATTGTTAAAGGGGAATAAGGATTGTGAAAGTGAACTGGTTCTCTGATGTAACCAACCATCTGTATGTAGGAACAAGAAAGAAATAACACTAATAATAATTCTAGCATTTTAAATCTTCATTTACATCTGTGGGGATTGCGATCTGGCAGGAGCCACACAATTGTTCAATCAAGTCCTTATTGGGAAAGGAATAAAGTCATAAAGGCCAGTACCAATTTTTACTTAGGGAGAATGCACATGGTGTTTCCTCTTCATACAAAGGGAGTTGAGCACTGTTGAGTGAGACTAGACCTACACAAAAAGAAAAAAACCCTTGACTGTTAAAATCTTTCTCCAAGTCCTCTTTGTTATATCCATTTCTATAGCAGTACAAAGTCTTTACACTTCAAGAACTGAAGTACACACATTAGGCTACAGGATGCAGTGACAGAACCTCTTAAATGTGTGTTCTGTAATCTCGGAGTGAGTTAGTATCTTCTCTGGAGTGTTTTCTGTCCCCTCTATCTGGTATGAAACAAGTAGGTAGAATTTTATTGTAGACACTTTTGACACATCTTTATCTTTCTTTCCACCTCATATTTCTCTTCCCTGATGCACAGTCCTGTCCTGTTTCTCATGGTAATGCTGCCCTAAGCCCCATTCCTTAAAAATTACATTATAGTTCTGATGACCAATATAACATAAACAATTAAGTGGATCTGATTTCAAACTTCCTGAGAAGCAAATCCAATACTTTTGGAAAAATTAACCATTTTTTACTACCTTTTTCTGAAGGTTTTATGGAAGGAATCCCTTAGGCAACCTGACATTTTATCCTGCCATGTGGCAGCTCTAGCTTGCTGTCTGCAGTTTCAGATGCGTCCATAAGTTTTGCTGACTTTGAATGAAGCACTAAAAGGAGCCTGTTAACAAAGGAGTTAATGGAGCAATTTTCACAGAATATAGCATTTTACAACATTGTCATTACCAAGAGTATATTTTCAACCCCATGTCTATTCTGATTTAGAGATATAATTGCAACGACAATCCTCTTTCTAACTGAAAGATTCTAACTAATAATACATGCTTCAGTACACCTACAGATCACTTTTCATTTTGTTATTCTTTGATTAACATATTCCCCTTACCTCTGAGGAGTTCTGCCTTTGTGGGTCTGTATGACAGGGTTTTATTATTTTAGCGGTGATTTTTGTTATTCAGTTTGCAAAACCCTTCAATTTCTGATCAGTACACAACAATTTTTCAAGAATATTTTAATCATTTTTACAATAGGCCAAGCTTATGAAAAAATAATTGATTACCTGATTTTTATCATACTGAGAGGCTACGGAAATATTCTGTTGTATTGATTAAGAACTTAGTCTTTCTGTACAACACAGGTCATTCGTATTTCTGGCCTCCAGCCAGAACAAGGTGCAATAAACCAGAGATAAGCTAACAAATTTATTTTTAAATTAAGTTGTATATTGATTTTGATTCCTATTAAATTTACTAGAAAGACAAAGGGAGCCTCATATGTTTTATAACCTTCAAGGAAATGCAATTCATAGTTTTACAGTTTGTGACCTGTAAGTGGATTGGATGTGTCTGTTTTGGTAATGTATAGGTATTGAGGAATGCTGGCACCAGTCTATGTAACAAGAACTGGAAAGCACATGTGATACAGAATGATAGCTGAGAAGATTGAGGTAGAGCAAAGATAAAATAATCAAAATTTCTGAATAAACCTCCCAGAGTAGCAGGTGGCTGACTCCTCTCTGAAGTGTGCTCTTCTCTGCTGGCAGTGTGGCTGTTAATCACAAGCAGTCTCAGTTTAAGAAGTAATGGTGTCAGATTAGTTTATGCTGTTGTCTTTCCCACCACTGAAACTGCTTTCACACTCTTGCATTTCATGGAAGTCTCCACTGCTTTGCTTTGTCTGTTATAGACAAAAGAGAGATTCAGAAAAAAATTTACCCAAGCTGAGCATGGTAAGACTTCCTCTAGGGTGCTTGAGATCTGATTTCTCCCTACCTCATGCTTTTCAGTTCTCTTCTTTTTAGCTGTGGGGGAGATGAAATAAGGATGTGCTCAGAAAACATTTCAGTCTGCCCATGCTGTAGTGATTACATGATTATGAAGTTATCATAGAATCATAGAATCATAGAATAGATTGGGTTGGTAAAGACCTCCAAGATCATCGAGTCCAACCCCTGATCCAACTCCAATTACTATATCATGGCACTAAGGGCCATGTCCAATCTCTTTTTAAAAACCTCCAGGGATGGTGAATCCACCACCTCTCTGGGCAGGCCGTTCCAATGCCTGATTACCCTCTCTGTAAAGAATTTCTTCCTAACATCTAACCTAAACTTCCCCTGGCAGAGCTTAAGCCCATGTCCCCTTGTCCTGTTGTTGGTTGCCTGGGAGAAGAGGCCAACCCCCACCTGACTATAACTTCCCTTCAGGTAGTTGAAGAGAGTGATGAGGTCACCTCTAAGCCTTCTCTTCTCCAGACTAAACAACCCCAGCTCCCTCAGCCTCTCCTCATAGGACTTGTGCTCAAGTCCCTTCACCAGCCTTGTTGCTCTTCTCTGGACC
>VWZY01013303.1:33157-68399 GCA_013399075.1 Chloroceryle aenea
TTTGGTTTCCTCTCTCTGTCTACCAGCTCCAGAGGCCAGTTGCCTTGAGGGCCACCTGTCTTACCGGTAAAAACTGAGGCAAAGTAGGTGTTAAGTACCTCAGCCTTCTCCTCATCTCTATTAACTATGTTTCCCTCAAAGTCCATCAAAGAATGGAGGCTTTCTTTGCCCCTCCTTTTGTTATTAATGTATTTATAGAAGAACTTTTCGTTATCCTTAACAGAAGTGGCCAACTTGCAACAGAAAATGTTTGGGCTTTCAATAAGTTTTATTGAAATTGCAGGTTTTTTTTTTTTATTTCTTTTTTACCACAACAAAGCGTTAATGTACTATGGGTTGGGAAACTATGAAGAAAATGTGTATAAAAAGAATTTTAAATACTTCTTGAAACATATCTGCTAGTGCAGTTCAATAAATGAATATCACACATACATAGAAATCAAAAGAGCATTCTTGTCTTGGGAGAAAAAAAAAAAAGCTTATCTATTTCTAGGCATCTTTCTTCTACTTTGTGAGAAAATAAAACAACATGTAGATAAAGAAATCTATATTCCAAGATCATTGATGTACAGGACTGTGTAGCTTAGAATTGAATCCCTGTAATAGGGAACATGTAAGAACAAATCTTCTCACTCCTGCAAAGGCTGATGTGTTAATCTTGCTTGCATAAATAAAACTGTCCCATTAAAGCAAAACTCCAGGGAGACTGAGGGAATGAAAGCTCCGCCTTCCAACCAGAATCAAATGGCTATTTTCTAACCAAAGATAATATTTACTTTTTTTTTTTTTTCCTTTGTTAAGCTAATGATGGTATCCTCCACAAATGATGATGTAGGCTTTTCATTCACTATATGCTACTGTCCAAGAATATTCCTAAATATAATAAGAAAGTTTTCCTCTTTCTTTTTAGGGCTAGAGTGAGGTGAAAACATCAGAGAAATAGCATTGATGTGTTTCTTACAGATAATTTTATGCTCTGTTTATTGTGGCATGCAAGAAGAATAAAATAGTAATTTTTCCCCATAGAATTTCATATAATTAAAAGAAATCCAAGAAATGTTTCTCTAGTTCTATGGATCACATTTAATGGAGAATTGATTCTGCTTTTAAGAAAATTCTAGAACTATAGTTTTTCCAATAAAAGCAAAATCTCTGGTCTTTCCCTGAATGGTAAACAATAGAGACTTTAATGATTCATCATCTCTTCAGTTTTATTATTGCCTTTCATCCTCCAATCTAAAAGCTCTTAGCATCAAAATTACCTCTTTTGGCTTTTGCAAAATGTCACAGCTCCTATTTAGCCAACAGATCACATCACAGGGAGCTACAGCTTCTCTTTTAAACACTATGTTAATAGCTGAAATGTCTGACAAGTTGAATTATAAGACTGGCAAAAAATTAGTGTCCTATCTGGCCTTTTCTAGAATTGCTGTTCCTTTGGGAAGAAAGAAAGAGATCTGGAGCCAGAGATATATGGATCCAAAGGCATACCTACTAAGAGTGGGCTTAGTCTAAGCCATTCAATGCCTCTTCTAGACACCTGAAAACTATAATTAACCTGTTACTTTGTTATGTTGTCATTTGTCTTAATGATGCATAGCTTCTGTATTTGTGGTGACCTCACACACAGAAGTACAGTTTGAAGGCAGAGGTAAAATGGTATTAAATTAACTATATCTGAGTAAGAATGAAAAACTTTAAATCAAATATGGGTACTTCAAACAAGAAAATTATGTCTGTTTTTTTTTCCAGCTATCTCAGATAGTCTAGAAATGAAATTATTTCTATCAACAAAATTGTTATTAATTTCTCCCTACTCAACATTTTGTTCCAGTAGGTCACCAAAGCATCTTGCTTTCACTCTTCTTCTCTCCTAACATTGTTAAGTTTTCTTGAGTCCCTCAGAAAGTGATATGTCATAGAATCATAAAATAATATGTGTTGAGTGGAAAGGCACCTTAAAGATCATCTAGATTCAATTCCCTGACATGGGTAGGGACACCTTTCACTGGACCTTGTTGCTCAAAGTCCCATCCAACCTGGCCTGGAACATTTCCAAGGATGGGGCCTCCACAACCTCTGAGTAACTTGTTCCAGAGCCACATCACCCTCACAATGGAGAACTTTTTCCTTACATCTGAATCTACCATCTCTCAGTTTAAAACCATTACCACTTGTCTTACCACTAAATAGTTCCTCTCCAACTTTCTGGTAGACCCCTTTTAAGTACTGGAATGCTGCTATAAGGTCTCCCCAGAGCCTTCTCTTCTCCAGGCTAAACAACCCCAACTTTCTCAGCCTTTCTTCATAAGAGAGGTGTTCCAAACCTCTGGTCATCTTTATGGCTCTTCTCTGGACTTGATCCAACAGGTCCATGTCCTTCTGATCTAGCGACCCCAAAGACAAACACACTAGTCCAGGTGGGGACCCATGAGAGTGGAGTGGAGGGGAAAAATCACCTCCGTCAACCTGCTGGCCACATTTCTTCTGATACAACCCAGGGTATAACCTGTGTGCAATTAACAGCCGTACCAAACTTTCACAATGCTGAAGCTGATGTTATTCTGCTCTAACACCTGCTGCTCAACCTTTCATCATGTGTGTATATGTAGCTTCATGCTCCTGCCTTCATCTGCTCACAGACAAGTTTCTTTGGCAGCCTTCAATAAACAAAGTGTTGTCCTACTGGGACAGGCAAACTGTGTGAATTGTCACTTTTAGTTAGCAAATAGTTCTTTTCCAAGATCAGAACATTTTCCATGTGCAGGATCTGTATTTCATCCCTGAGAAAAGCCTTCCAACATGAATATAATTATGCAGTTTTGGTCTCCCATCCTTTTCATGGAACAGGATAATGTGTTGATGCAGTACTTCAAACTCTGCGGGATTGGCAACATGACAGACTGTGGTTATTTATCGTGAACACATTGGGGGAACAGAGAACAAAAACTAGTTATCACTGTGTTGATGTGATCATCAATATGGCCAACACAATGATCACACAAAATAGAAAGATTAGAAGCAAAATGAAAATCAAAATTAAAGTTTAAAAATTATTCAATGCTTCGTGATCTGCAGAAATAGAGTAAAAGATAAGGGTTTTTTTCTTGGTATTTGAGAAAATATAAGATTAATAATATTAAATCATACAAAGAAAAGGCCATCTATTAATGGAATGAAACTGGAATTGCACACACACACCTAACTAAATGAATATAGGTAAAAAAAAAATCATATCCTCTATGTGATATTCATGGACTGAAACTCCTTAGAATGAATTTAAATGGAATTAGGAATTGAACAGCATATTTGAAAAAGCACCACATAATTTACTGATGATGTTGATTGTTTAGGTGATTGACTTGAGTGGCTGATTCACCAGAAGGCTGTGCTGCCATTCAGTGAGACCTGGACAGGCTGGAGATTTGGGCAGAAAGGAACCTAATGAAGTTCAGCACATGTAAGTGTAGGGTCCTGAACTTAGGGAGGAATAACCCCATGCACCAGTACAGCTTAGAGGTTCACCTGCTGGGAATAATCTCTGCAGAGAAGAAACTTGGAGTCCTGTTTGTATAACAAGCTCACCAAGAGCCAGCAGTGCACCCTTTTGGCCAAGAAGAACAATGGTAGATTGGAATTTGGAATTCATTAAGAAAAGTGTGGTCAGCAGATCGTGGAAAGTTATCCTTCCCATCTACTCTGCCCTAGTGAGGCCACATCTTGATCACTGTGTCTGATTCTGGGCTCCCCAGTACAGGAGAGATAAGGAAGGAACTACAGGAGAGAGTCCAGCAGAGGGCTATGTAGATGATTAGGGAAGTGGAGCACCTCTCGTAGGCTGAGAGACCTGGAACTGTTTAGCCTGGAGAAGAGAAGATTGAGAATGGATCACATCAATGTTTATAAATATGTAAAGGGTGGAGTTAAGATGATGGAGCCAGTCTCTTTTTCGTGGTGCCCAGCAACAGGATGACAGACAAAGTGCACAAACTGGAACACGGGAAGTTCCATCTGAACATGAGGAAAAACTCATTTACAGTGAGGCCAATGGAGCACAGAGGTTGTGGAGTTCCCATCTCTGGAGATATTCAAAACCTGCCTGGACTTGATCCTGTGCAACATGCCCTAGATGAACCTGCTTTAGCAGGGGGTGGGACTAGATGATGTCCAGAGGTCCCTTCCAACCCATACCATTCTGTGATTCTATGATTCTGTGACTTTGTCTACGATTTGAAACAGACAGCTTATAAGAGCAAAAATGGATTCTAACATTTGATCCATCTGAAAATATGAGAGAGAATTGAAAGCCTTCTCCAAGCTTAGTTGTTCATTTTCTTTGGAGTTTTATTAATGTGGAGAAGGGAGTGGATTTTTCTTTGTTTTCCTTGTTTGAGATTCTGAGTCTTGTCTTACATGGAATTTGATTATCAGAATACTGATCAGGATCAGATGATGAAATCTAGATTAATGAATGGCTTGATGGTGTAGGAATGTGGTTCACCATACAAGAAATTTTACAAGCACTCCTATTCCCATTGATAGCTCTTTAAATTTTATGCTTTTACCAGTTTAAGATGTTTAATACAAGATCTAGATAGCTCAGATTTTTAAAAGGAATCTGAATTTATAACAGGTTTAGGACTGACATCCATCTCAAAGAATTAGTTTGAGCATTACTGTTCAGAGCACTCTAAAATGATCTTCAGCTTTATAGCTCCTACAGGTAAAAAAAAAAAAAAAAAGTGTTTAAATTCTCCTAAAAGCAAAAGTGAAAAATTTCTATAGAGATTTATTTTTTATTCATTTGAGAAAGAGGCTTTGTTGTTCAGAGTTGAAAAATTAATTAAAATTATATTAAACATGTATGAGTTCATTTATTATTTTGTGCTTTAGGTGGATGAAGGACTTGTAGTGTTGTTTAAAACTGTAAAATAATTACATAGACACATGCACTAGTATTGATCCTCCACAAGGAAACTGATTTCAAAACATTTCCTGAGCTGTTTTTCCAAGAGGTGCTACTTGTGTTTGATTTTCCAAAGACTTTGCAAACAGAAAAAAAAAAAAAAAATCAGCTCATCTAAATTATTCTGTTCCTAAAGAATCCCTCACCTGCTCTATGAAAAGATACAAAAGCATGATCCAGGCACTTTAATGTTCTAGTCTTGTTCTCTGGTGCTGTAGGTTAGAGAACAACCTGAATTACACATTTGTAAACAGCCGAGTTAGAAAGCTGTTTTCAGGTCAGCCTGTTTGTATTCCTGTATAATTCATGATCTGTAAACTCTCACAAGGTCAATCAATTGCAAATTGTAGCCGAAATTCATTAACAGCCATGTTTTCAAGTGATTGCTTTCAAACTTCTGAAGTAGACATCACAGGTCTGAGACAGCTGTTCTGAGATGTGTTGGTCTATATCTAGCTGATGCATGAAATAATTACTGAAAAACAAACAAACAAACAAACCCTACCCCAAGCTAAAATGCAAATTAACCTAAAAGCTCTTTGCCTTCATGAACTTGTGTTGGAGACCCAACCCATGATAGAAACAAGATTCATTCCTTTAATGTACAGGATTCTACTACTCTTTGTCACAATGACTTAAATTTTGGGTTGCTGTATTTCATCTCTATCAGGAGAAACTGGCAATGTTGTTGAGTAATTTTTTTGATGTACTATGTCCAGACATAAGACATCTACTGAGATGGATTGGCAAAGCAGCCAAGGAAAGAACATTTTTTTCCCACAGTTTCAAAACCTTTTTGTTTTTTATAAAAAAAGAAGAGTTTACAAGAAGTTTCTAAGACTGGAATACAGTTCCACTCAACCCCCCATTTATTTACCAGCTACCTTTGGAGTCACTTGAATTCAATAGATATCTGAGTCCACAACTAGAGGCCATGGGTACAAGCTGAAACAAAAGACATTCCATCTGAATATAAGAAAATACTTTTTCACCATGAGGGTGGCTGAGCACTAGACACAGGTTTCTGAGAGACACTGTGGGGCCTCCACCCTTGCATATACTCAAAACTCAGCTGGACATGATCTTGGGTAATTTGCTCTTGCTGAACCTTCTTGGCCATGGGGCTTCTAAGAGGGGTAGAATCTTGTCTAAGGGTTACCCCTTGTCTAAAAGGTAGAAGACATACACCCATAATTAGGAGTCTAGTTTTAATTATCTTCTTTGCCTAAAGAGTTTTGTACCTCTATCTCTCACCTCCCAAGCAGACTAAAGTCCACTTTCCATAGCACAACAACGTATGCATTAAAAGAAATCATACCAAAAGATAACTCAGTATTTGAACTGAGGGTTCATATCCCTTCTGGCATAGGAGAGGGGTGAATCCAAGTGCTGTGTAGCTGGGGTGAATCTGTTGTAATCATTTCCTCATGGACAGATTTCCACCTATGAATGCTACCTGACACTGGGTGCCTCCCTGGATCAGAGAACTAGTCTTGTGTCTTTGAAACACACCACACTTAAACTACATGCCTTTTCTTGGCATGTCCATAACTCCGAAGGATTATTATCCTGGCATTTGCATGCCGTTACAATGTGCCAAGTATTACCTCAGTATTGCGCAGAGCCTGAGTGCCTGACCCAGAGACATGTCCACCAGCCATTTAGTTGCATAATGGGCAAGCTGCTGGTCAAGTGCCCAACTTCTTCTGTGAATTGAACCTTTGGGCAATGTAGGAAGGACTGTAAAAATCTTAACAGATGCAGCTGGCTGAAATGGACTGCCACTGTACCAAAGGCAGACCATTTCCTCATCTAAAAATAAAGTTCTTTCGTTGTAATAATAGTTCTCATTAGATGCCCAAACATATAACTCATATCACCCAGACATTTTTAAATGTCAAGTGAAAGTAGAAGTCTGTGTATGAATGAATAGTATCTTCAAAACAGGTACAGGCTGTATGTAGTATGACACTCAAGCAGTTTGTTTGCACTTGTATTTTTGGTTTTTAAATAACCAGAGAGACCATTTCATGTTGACAAGATTACTGTTGATTAAACTGAGCCATGAAGTAGCAGATCTAGAGAAGATGAGATGATAAAAACTTAAATCCTTAGCAGAAGGTTGGCTAAACCCTTTTTATTGTCTGAGGTATACCTGTGAGTTAACTAATTGTGAAATGATAATAAATGATTTAATCATTTCCCATCTGTTAGAAATTCAATTAGATCTTGCTCGCTTTGCATAACTGCAGTTCTTCCATGGCTCTATTTCACATTCCCTACCCAGTCTGAAACCCCTAGAGTTAAGCTATGTTATTATCCCATGAGGTAAAAATAGGAGAGTGCATTAAGACAACTTCTTTTCCCCTTAAATCCATCATGCCTGTAATCATGCCATTGTGTTTACAGCATCTTTTTAACATAATAAATACTGAATTTACTTAGTCTCGGAAAAAAAAAAAAAACACACTGCCTGAATTGTCTTTTAGTGCAAGCCATTATGGAAAAAAAATGTTGAAAACTTTGAGGTAAAGATTCAACAGTACAATAGGTTCATTTGAAAACAATGATTCTGAGAGTGAGGACATAGAACTAGGAAAATAAAGGCAGGAAGTAACATGCCTTATATATATGGTGAACATACAAGGTATACCCTTCTACATTTTAATGGGAATAATTCATGCTGGTTTATGTTTACATAGGCCACTGCCAGCTAATGTTATCATTCATCCATTACCTTTGGCATTGTTTTCACTTTCAGCATCAGGTTCACATGAAAATTTTGGGAGTGAGGGTCATCTCCGTTTACAGCTCTACTGTATTTTGCGACAAAGAAAAGTCCATCATTTTGTCTTTCCTTCTAAGGTAACAGAGGGAAAGATGTTTAGCTAGGAAGGAAAGATGAGGTGAAGAACATTTATCTCAAAAGCCTCTTGCTTGTCATTTGATGCCAGTAAAAGACAATGGGATGTTACCTGCCCCTACATTGGCTGATGTGTTCATTCAGCACAGAGGGCAAAAGCAGGGGTAAACACTGTCACTATGAAATCAGGATGAGTAGGCAATAGAGTTAACATTATGTTCTGTACTTTTAGGAACTGGGGTTTATATTTCCTTTCCTAACTGGCCTCCAGGGGAACACGGATGAGTTCAGGTTTCCAGGAAGTTCGGCCACTGTTTTCCTCCCTCTTTCCCCTCCTCCCTCTTTCCCTTACCCCCTCCCAGTGCAGTAGGCAGATATACTAGACAATTT
Source organism: Chloroceryle aenea (assembly GCA_013399075.1). Taxonomy (NCBI): domain Eukaryota; kingdom Metazoa; phylum Chordata; class Aves; order Coraciiformes; family Cerylidae; genus Chloroceryle; species Chloroceryle aenea. The sequence goes on from VWZY01013303.1 coordinate 41,377, forward strand.
CTCACACTTCAGCATCACTGACCCACATGAGTTATCACTGCACAAAACTCATCCTATCTGTAAACAGTCCAAAACTACAGGAATATTCAGCTACCTAATTCCCTCAGAAACCAAATGCCACTAAGAACCATGGCTGCATGCAATGCAATATGGAAAACCCTTTCTAAGAAAAAGGAAAAAACCCTTGAAAAAGAGGAAAGAACAACTGGTACTTACCAACATGGATAAAGCAAAAGTGAAATTAATCACAGAATCATTAAGTTTGGAAAAGACCTCTAAGATCATCAAATCCAACCACCTATCCAACATTATCATGACCGCTAAACCATATCCTGAAGTACCTCATCTACATGTTTTTTGAACAGCTCCAGGGATGGTGATTCCACCACCTCCCTAGGCAGCCTTTTCCAATGTCTCACCCCTCTCTCAGTAAAAAATTTTATCCTAATATCCAAGGTGCAACTTAAGCCCATTTCCTCTTCTCCTACCACTAGCCACCTGGGAGAAGAGACCAAGACCCACCTCCCTACAAGGTCTCCCCTCATCCTCCTCTTCTCTAGACTAAACAATCCCCATTCCCTCAGCCACTCCTCATAAGACATGTTCTCCAGACTTCTCATCAGCTTGGTTGCCCTTCTCTGGACTCGCTCCAACACCTGAATGTCTTATATTGCAGCATCCTAAACTGAGCACAGTACTTAAGTTGCAGCCTCACCAGTGTTGAGTATGGGGCACGATCACTTCCCTACTCTTGATGGCCACACTATTTTTGTTGTCAGGCCAGGATGCCATTGGCCTTTTGGCCACTTGGGCACACTGCTGGCTCATGTTCAGCCAGCCATCCACCAGTACCTAGATCCTTTTCTGCCAGGAAACTTTCCAGGCACACTTCCCCAGGTCTGTAGCATTGCCTGGGGTTGTTGTGACCAAAGTCACCTTGTACTTGGCCTTTTAAACCTCATACAATTGACCTGGACCAATCAGTCCAACCTGTCAGATCCCACTGAAGAGCTTTCCTACCCTCAAGAGATCGACACTCTCACACGATTTGTTGTCCTCTGCAAACTTACTGAAGATGAACTCGATCCCCTCATCCAGATCATTGATAAAGACATTAACAAGACAGGCCCCCAAACTGGGCTCTGGGGAACATAGCATGTGACTGGTCGCCAACTTCATTCAACTTTGTTCACCACAACTCTCTGGGCTCAGCCGTCCAGTCAGTTTTTAAGCCAGCAAAGAGAACACCTTCTATGCTATGAGCTGCCAGCTTCACTAGCATAATATTGTGGGAGACAGTGTCAAAGGCCTTACTAAAGTCATGTTAGACAACGTCCACAGCCCATTCCTCATCCACTAGGCGGGTGACCTGATCATAGAAGGAGATCAGGTTGGTCAAGCAAGATCTGCCCTTTGTGAATCCATGCTGGCTGGGCCTGATCCCCTGGTTGTCTTCTAAGGTTCCATCCCTTATACATAAATGGGGTGAAAATTAAGGAAATTCTTCACAGGCATCCATGTCTTAAAAATTCTTCAGAGAGAAGAGGTATTCTTAAAGCATTTTGTTTATATCCACCTGCAAATCACTTCATGTAAGTAGTGAACAGCTTTGTGTTTCACTTTGGTTTGTGTTGTCACTTGAACCTGCATTTAAGAAGCTGTCTCTTCTTCCCCTTGATAAGATACACTAATTAACTGGGTGACCTACCTGCATAAACTACATAAGCATTTTAGCTCTCAGATTAATTTATGTAAATCTAAGTAAAGCAAACATAGATTTTTGCCTTTATTTCAAGATAACTGTCTTTTGATATTGTATTTGCCTTTGAAACTATGCAGCGAGATTCTCATGGAAGGGCACAAAAGGGGGAAAAAAACTTTTTCAACCCTATGACTGCTCTTCACTCAGTTGTGAAGACCCTCAGGTGACAGGACTTAAGCCAATTGTTTCACTTATCACAAACAGGTAACATAAGCCCTTGACAAATCTATGTGCATGGTTGTTGACCTCTTACTGAACATTTGTCAATTGTCACTTTGACTCAGAGTCCAACATTAAGAGGTCTTAGAAATACTGCTTTACTGGGGCAGATTCATACTGACACAGTTGGATTTTTTTTTCAGAACTATCATATATGTATCATATATTGTGCTGCCCTAATAACTTAAGCACATAAAAGTATAGCACCAGCCAAGGGACAAAGGTAAGGTGCATATTTTATTTCTAATTTATGCTATTTTATTTTGCTGAACATCAAAGTAAATGTTTCAGGCTTAGTTTTGTATATGTAGACCTTACCACTGAAAGAAAAATTCTGTCTATGTATGCAACTGTATGTACATAAATATGTAAAAAATAAGTGTGAACACATTTTCTGCTCTGGTAATCCCACTTAACACTGTGTAAAGGGACAGTACATTGTCTGAAGATCCTTGCTAGAGGAGATTGCCTTGCTAGAGGAGATTTCCTTGTGTGGAAGATCTGGAGTAAATCTGGTGGATGTGCCAAAACTGTAATTTATTCAATATCATCTTCTTACTCTCAGCACGAAGAAAGAGAAGGAGAATGTGGTGATGGGTCAGGGTGGTTGTTTCAGAGTGACAGGAATGTGATAGAAGCCTTAGCCCTGTGGTATAAACTAGAGCAGAACTATTCCCACTTTAGCATGCGCTCAATCTCATCAGTCATGGGTCACTGATCAGGGAATTGCAAATGGCTCTTGGCCACCAGTGTTTATCCCAACAATGAAACAAAGCTCAGACATGGGGAAATCAAGGCATAAAATACGTAATAAATGTATGAAGAGATACATAATTACACATTTACAAAAGAAAAGAATAAACTAAAATGAAAAATATGGATCCAACATACAAACAGGATAATCATTTTGGGGTGGTATATTACTAAGCCATTGCAATGTGTCGTTGGCTATCTTCTTTCTCCTTTTCACTCACTCAGGGGTCTCTTTTCTAAATCTCTGATCCACTTCAAGCAAACAAATTCCAGAAAGTCACTATTTAAAAAATGCTCACAATTATTTGTTGAAAGAATGTCTACTGTGTTCTTGAAATGTATTAAAACCTTTGCCCACTTGCAGTCAGGAAAGTATTTAAAATGCACGTTCAGTAAAAGCTTTTACCTGGACCTGTATTTTAGTTTTGTCAAAACATGATTGCTGGAGCTTGTTGCGAGGGATGAGTCCTTGTTCAACAGCGGCCGGAGGGCAGCCTCCGTGCCGGCTGCTGCTGCTGCTGTTCCTCTGCTCGGCGGGGCGGCACCGGCTGGCGGCGGAGGGACGGCGGCGAAGTGCCCCGGGCTCGGCCCCGGCGCCTCTCTGCGGGCAGCACCTTGTACCAGCCGCCCCAACACAGCACCTGGGTGGGTGCCAGGACCCACTGGAGAGAGGGAGATGAACAACCAGCTCAGAAACACCAGGAACAGTGGAAAAACCTGAAGAGTTTGGGAATCTGGTGGTGGCGTGAGTTTTTTGTGGTTTCTTTTTTTTGTTATGATGTGTGTTTGTTTGTTGGGTTTTTTAAATGATCTTTATTTTATTTTTTGTTGGGTTTGGAGTTTTTGTTTTGTTTATTTTTTGTTTTGTTTGTGGCTTTTGGTTGTTTAAGGGTTTTTGTGAGCTTGTTTTGTTTTGTTTTTCTTTGATTCGATTTATTTTTATTCCTTCTTTATAATTTGCTATTTGGAATTTAAAGAGGTTTTATCCACTTCCAAGTTACATGTTTAAAAAGCAAGATAACACCACCAAGAAAGAAACAACAATCGTAAATTTGAAATATGAAATACATTATGCCTTACATCCTCTGTAAAGCATTTCCCAAGAAATTAATATTCCTGCAACCTCTCAGTATCTCATCTAAAGCATGCAAACAAACAAAAAGCCAGATGGGCTTGACAAGAATTTTGTGATTTGTGCCAAACTCAGCTAGTAGTACGTTTGCTATTAAGAAGTATAAGCTGCAAATTCCTCTGCTTATGAACTTGAGACCATTCTCTGGTCCAGTCTAAATACAACTCTGTTTACACTGATTTAGTAGCCTTCTGAGATTGCCTGGTTACTTTCCTGTGTTCTCTCAGCAGGTGAAATTACTTGCTGAGCTGCACAAAATCATTCTGGGAAATAGCTGTGCATGTAAATCTTGCCAGTATTTATTTAATGTTATGTTACTGCTTGAAAATGAATAGTAATATTTAAAATGCAGCCAAAGTGATGATGACCTATAAAAGCAAAAGAAAAGGCCAGGTAACAAATGAAACTAACTTACATGCTGGTTTTGATGTCATTGTTTCCACTCCCACAGCAGCAGCTCCCTTTGTGGTTTTGCAAACCACAAATAGTATGTTAGGTTTATATCCCCTTCTCTAGTAATAGGTCTCTCTCTAATCACTAGCATGGTCTTTCAGTTAAAGCCTATGTACCTTGAACTGCTGAAGGTAGTGGTTTTGAATTCCAACAACAGAATATCTGTAAGAAAATTCAAGTATCAGCCACAATAACTGCATCTGGAGGATACACAAAAATTCTGAGTGTTAACAGGACTCCTTTTTGCTAAAAAAATGAGTATATGAAATTCATGTTCACTGAATTTTTGCCTGAATATTAATGGATATTTTAATTTTCTGTAACTATTTGAGGCTCGTTTATCCTTTATGCATTCACTTCAAAAATGGCATTAATACCAAGCAAGACACTTTGTTAGTGGTGGCACTATACAGCTGTTAAGTGGTGAAAGTGAGGGCAGACAGACTAGAAGATGTCTGAAGTGTACCTAAGTAAGAAAGAGGAGGCTTCAGGCATTCAGCAGGTGCCTGGAGAACAGTGCAAGCCACACTTTAAGAAGTCTGGCTTTAGAGAGATGTAAACCCCGCTTCTGCTGGAGGGAGGCAGCATTACCTCTTTGCAGTGGGGACTACATTCTTCCCACTTCCCTTCTGCCTGTCATAGAGTCTTCCTGTGCCTCCAGAACCTGCTGCTGATGCTGCCAGGGCCATGAAACCAACCCCTAGCATGGGAGTTGAGCAGCACAAGCCAACAGTTCAAATATGTCCCAAGGATCCCAGAAATACTTATGACTTTTTCTGATTCCCTTAATTTCATAGATACAGTACCTGTTATCTGAATGAGCTTGTTGGAAACTAGTTTGGGTATGTGGATAAAACCGAAAGTCATTACTTTGACCAAAGCATAATGTCATCAGGAACCATAGTATGTTCTTAGAAGCTGCACATTTTCCCAGGATAGGTCTAAAGAATGGCCAAATGCTTGCCTGCCTGACTTCCATACGTCCCTGAGAACTAAAGCTTGTTATGTATCATTAGTTCTAGATTTAGTCAGCAAAACCTTCTGAGACTAAAATAGAAGGCACTGAATCCTGTTAGTGATGTACTTAAGTTCTATTTTACTTACATGTTTCTTCCTGAAAAGCTAAATCCAATGTACCAGTGGCATCACTGACCTTTTGTTCTAGATCTTTATTTCTAGTAAAGCAGGTCCTTCTTCATAGGAGTTTTTCTAAGTCATTCCTTAGCTTCTTCAGACCAACATATTGAGCAGACTCAGCAGGATAAACGATGACAGAGGGTGCAGGGTGGCTTAATAAAATGCATAAGGCTTCAGGTGTAGCCCTGTTTCTTCATTCCCATTCCATAATATTCTGTAAAACATCACAAAGGGTCCTGATATGCCGCATATATATTGGTACATATATTGGTACATGCACATACACATATAGATATAGATAAAGTTATTGTCTTATGATTAAACAGTTTAAGTTGTAACAGTGAATATGGGAGAAAGATTTGCAGTACCTATAAACTATTGCTGGGTCTGTGGAAAACACAGTATTATGCAAGGACAGTGTTCTAGATGGTCAAAGTTTAATCTCTGGCACCTCAAATCAAAATTCAGGCTTTTTAAAATACAGATTTCTAGTTGTGAGACAAGTCCATGGAAATATGCAGACATGAAACTCTGTCTTAGTAAGCAGCTCACAGCACATCCTGAACCGGGTGAAGTTTAAATCTTGTACAGAGAGTACATCCTAGTTCCCTTGTCAAAGCAAACAACTTCATAGATATGCCATTAGTCCATGATTTTTAAGACAAGTGCAAATGCTACTGACATAGCTAAAAGGCTGTTATCTTTAATGCACAGTCTTGGTTACAGTCAATTATCACCATCTGCTGTCTAAATATTAAAATTCGTATGGACAGAATATTTGAAGAGCATATCTGGGATAGGAAGGATTATAACAACAATGTGATGACAACAATAATAATAATAAATGACAGGAGAAAACGTATTCATGTGGAAGCTGAAACTTTGACATATATAAGAACCTCTCTCCCTCTAAAGAGATCAAACTGTGAGTGACTGGTGATTTCCAAATAATCTGCCTGTAGTGGATTGTCTACTTACGTGCTAAGCAGAATGCTTTAATTCCCTCTATATGATTTTTCCAATGTATTTCTCAAAGCATTTGAGAAGATTGTATTTTTTATAATGTCTATAATCTTTTCAATCGAAAGTAAAAGAGGTAAAAGAATCAAACGGTCAAGGATTTGATATCCCTAGTAGGGGAGATATATCCTGCTTTGGGTAAAACTATGTGAAATCAGCTGTCAGAATTTAACTTCTCTCTAGCTGCAGTATTGCAAGGCCATGAAGAAAGCTCAGTTGTTGCTGATGGTTTCCTTAGATTGCTTTGCATCAAATTGTACTCACAATAGCAGAGGCTTCCGTCATTGCAGGAACTGGCAGAATTTAATGACCATCCAGATAAATGCCTTTTGAAGATCTGTTCTGAGGATTATAAGTGCTTAATGATGCAGCAAATGAAATAGGTTTGTTCTTTACAGATCTGAAAGCTGATTTGTGGTTAGTGTCTCTATCCCTTTCAGTCTGAATCTGGCATTGTTGCTATTAAGATTCAGAATAGGCCTTTTAAGGATTATAGGTTTCCTTCCAAATTTCAATGATCAAGAGCAAGAATTGCATTGTTTATTTACTATGTGGTTGGGGGCTAAGGCTAAATACAAGTTTATCACTTGTATCTTCACAGCAGATTTTTGTTTCAAATTCAGTAACCCATCTGAGCCACAGCAGAAGGTCATTGTTGCAAATTTACTCTCATTCGTTGGTCTCAGTGACAGAATTTAATTATTTCAGCCTAGTTCTTAGTGGGAGAGCAACTGTACCACTTTAAAAAAATGTAGTGAAAACCAGTAAAGACTCACTGTGTTTCAGAAAAAAGACCAGGAATAGAACAGCTAAAGTTAAGTTATGGTCTGTAACCTCAACTCAAAAAAAGTGTATTCCCTTAATAAATGCAAAATTTCAGCAGGCTCACAGCTGTGCAGTTGTTCTCTAGGCATGAGCTGGCTCTCACTAATATCAATTGAAGCCTTCCTAAAAATGGAGGAAGATGTTGTATTCAGCACTGTAAGTACAGAGAAGACTGAATTGCTTGAAACAGAATCCACAGTCTTTGAGATAAAGCGTGCAATGCTTTTTAAAGGTAAAAGTGCTTTTGCTCAGCATAGAAGGTTTAGCACACTGAAGCCAGTGATAAATGTGTGGGTTTAGCTAGATAAGACATTACCAAAGAAAAGGATCTGGCCTATTCATTACTCTAGGATAACTAGCAAATTGATAGGAAATTCAAACAAGCTGCTAATTCTTCTTCCACATAAGTATGGGAATGGCAAGCTACATGGCCCAGATATACTGGATAAGGAAAAAAAAAAAAAGGCAACCTCAAGAAAACAGGGCAGACATGAAGCATTCCTAGCTAGAATAAAAGATAAAGCTAGGCTTTATCTTCTGAAATATATTTTTTTCCTTTGCTTTCTTTGACCTAAGTATGTCTCTATGTGTGACATGGTCTAATTCTAATTAGAATATTTTATTTAGTGAGGTCTATTTTATTGAGGAAGTTGGATATTATATATTATTTGCACAACACAGATATTACAGAAATGATAATTAATAAGTGAAAATCTGTAGAAAGTGTGAGACAAATACTAAAGAGGAATATAGGAAGAAAAATACATAAATACATCTGTCTTGATACAACCTGTTCTTTAACAACACATAACATACATTTGTAAGAGAACAACTCTTTATATCCAGGTTTGGCATGATACTCTGACAGAGGAGAATATTTGAGTCACTATATTACATATAAATGAATGATACTTTCTCATCATTGAGATGCTAATAAATTTTGAGAATCAAATCTCAAAAGTGGCTTGTCTAAACTTTCTGAAATTGTATTTATCAGTTCCTTTCCTTTCCCCTTGCCTTTTGCCTTGCCTTGCCTTTCTTCAAAAAAATCTCATCTGGGATTCCTGATGATAACATCAAACATGCTAAAGTAGTTACCTTAATTCTCTGACTGCATTCTTATGGAAGATCTTAGTTAAGATCACATTACTTTGTGATTTGTCCAGTTTGTTAATCTAATCAATTATAGATTTTCTGTTACATGTCTTGCAAGACTATTCCTCATCTGAAATGACATAAAAATATTTTGTAATTTTACTATTTAATTTTAAGTACTAAACGTTCAGCAGATTATTAAGTTTACAAAGCTTCAGCATCACTTTTAAGGTACCTGAGAAAGGAGGTCTGTGGTGCTAGTGTGAAAGGCAAAACATGCTTCCCACTTTGCCCTCAACTTTGAATGCACCAGTAGGATGAAAGAAGAATGAAGCATATCTCTGATGCTGTTAACTTTCCCCAAGACAACATAGTTTTTAAACACGGCATTTACTTAGATCAAAAGTGTGTATGAAAAGAAATGTTTTCAACTTGGTATCATGTTGCTGTTAATCTTGTAGTGAAGGTCCTCTTTTGGATTTGTAGAGATAAAATTCATTACTATTATGGAAAAGAGACCTTAGTGGATATCTCTATAGGAAGGATATGTTGCAAATGCAATCGTATCATAAGCACATTTTGGATCACAACAAAGTTACTGGAAAATAATTTCCAAACATTTCGAAGACTACTTCTAGAGACATCTAAAAATCTGAAAATGAAAAAAAGTCAAAATAATTTGAGAATATATTTGTAACAGTATTAATACATTCACTGTCTTTCATACCTTTAATATAATTTCTCAGTTTCTAGTCCCCCAGGAGCTGTTCTTTTATTAACATCATAAAAGTTCTGTTCATAACTTGTTGCCAGAATATTTGACAATAAATTAAAATTCATAGAGTACCTACTTTTTCACTAACGGGGAAAACTCTTTTATTTCATCCTCATTGTTTTGACATAACAAATAATTCATCTGCCTTTACATGAGAATGATAAATGTTCTGTAAACAGTAATTACAGGGTAGGCTCTACATGCTATTCACAAAACATAGTAATAGACCAACATGTGCAGTTTGTGTTTTGATCAACTATATTTCTCTTCTGGACTAGTTATCTTCAGTTGCTCATGAATGGGTTTAAACTGTCAATATGGCCATTAACACAACAAAAAATACTATTTTCTTCATCTATCACTTGCTTGTGATTTATGGAAACACCCACTGTAAATTGTCCTGGTTCAAGATGTTCCTTTTGTAGATCTAAGTTTACAAACTATAATTTCCAAATGTAGCTGTTTTAGGCAAGATGTTTGTATCACTCTAATAGAGATTTAAACAGCTTTTGTTATCTTCAAAGCAGTGCATGTGTAGCTTGGAGTATAGTTATTTGTGAAATAGGAACATAATCTCACAGTCTCAAAAGCTGGAGAGCACTTTCATGATTGCCAGTGAATAAGAATGTTGTGGTTTAACCCAGCCATCAGCTAAGCCCCACCCAGCTATTCATTCACTCCCTCTGGTAGGATGGGAGAGAGTATTGGAAGAGTAAAAATGAGAAAACTCTTGGGCTGAGATACAGTTTAATAAGTAAAGCAAAAGCCATGCACACAAGCAGAACAAAATAAGGAATTCATTCACCACTTCCCATCATTAGGCTGACTTTCAGCCATCTCTAGGAAAACAGAGCTCCGTCATGCATAGTGGTTACTTAGGAAGACAACTGCCATAACTCCAAATGTCCCCTGATTCCTTCTTCTTGCCCCAGCTTTATATGCTGACCATGACATCATATGGTTTGGAACATCCCTTTTGTCAGCTGGGGTCAGCTGTCCCAGCTGTTGTTCCCTTTCTCAAATTTTTGTACCCTACAGACTAATTACTGGTGGGGTGGTATGAGCAGTAGGAAAGGCCCTGAGGTTGTGTAAGTACTTCTCAGTAATAATGAACACATTTCTTTATTATCAGTACTGTTTTCAGCACAAATACAAAAGAGAGACTCATACTAGACATTAGGAAGAAAATTAACTCTGTCCCAAATGAAACTGTGACAGGTGAATTTCTCTTCATCCAGTTTTTTTTTGTTGTTATTTTTTTTTTTAAATTCTCATTAACTGAAAGGAAAATTATCACTTTTTTGTAGTGGAGCATCAGATTCATTATGAAGATCTTTGGGAAGAAGCACTCTCAATAAGCAGATTATTTTAAAAATTGTCCTAAAATGAGTGTCTTTGAACACTAGGGTTTGTCTTGATGCTGGAACTATCATTCATTACTTGAAACTAAACTTGTGATTTTTTTATCTCACTGAATCAAGGCCTGAATATATCATATTTTGTCATGAAACATTTACAGGTAATTCAGATACGTGTCTGATTTGGGAGTATCCAAGTACTTTCCTTAATAGGGAGAATCAACAGAAATCACATTGTTTTTTATGGTGAGACACACATTTATTTTGAAAGTGCTGTGAAAAATGCGTGGCTTTGTATCACTCAAAAATTTTTTAAACTGAAGAAGAGAAGGCTCAGAGGGCTATTTTATGCCAACCTGACTCTTTGTATAACAGCACTAGACAAGAAGAAATCACTTTGTACTGAACAGGAAACCAGAAAGTTTGAAAGACTAGGCAGAGCTCCATGCATTTCAATGGAACAAGAAGTATTCTCATTGCTAGGGAGTTAGCATTGTCAACATTTATCCTTTTCCCAACTTCAGACCACATTTTACATGTATAGTTTATAGTCATAAGGGAGACTCACATGAATTATGCTGAAAAATCTCCTCCAGATACTTTTGTCTTCATTCATCTAAAATCAAATGAAAACTCTCATCAGCATATCGTGTTCTGGCCTTTTGTCCAGATCCATTCTTTCTTTCCCCATATGCATAATGTCTGGCCAGGAAGGAAATGACTGCATTTTCAACTACAGGAATGAAATCTGGCCTAATGGAAGCTTGGTTGAGTTACTTCCTGAAATCTAAAGACTACAGAGAGCTTTCCAGCAGAAGACTAAGATCAGCAGAGATGCTGGCCAGTGAAAGACATAACATCTTAAAATACTCATAACAGATTTTCAAAAAGCTTGCTTCTGTTGCTGTGACTGAGGATTGCCAGTGTTTGAAAAATCAAACAGGTTTTACTTTCATTCACCTAATTCAGTCTCCATTTATTGATGAAGAGTTTGAGTAGTCCCACTGAGTCAATGTAAGTTTGTTAGGGGGTATGCAGAGCATCAGTTGAAAATCAGAGAGAACAATAGCATTTGAGGCATCATGATGTTCCTTCTCAGATGCCACTGAAAAGAGTCACCTTATGTTGACACCAATACAGACAGTCTCATACTCTTGTTGTCCAGTTCAAGGTTTCTTTATGGAATGCAGAGATTCGTGTTTTATTTTTCCCTTTTTTGGTGCTGCTTCCTAAAGGAAAAGCATTTATAAATAGGCTGGTTCATAACTTCACTGGAGAAAGGAAATATACAGAAGAGAAAAAGTGTACATCAGGTGGCCATATGAAAGCTAAATAATAGCAAATTTCAAAAGCTCAGTCAGCATGGAGGACAGTAAAGCAGTCCAAACAATTTCAAATACTTCAGTATACCTCTAATTTTAGTTTGAATAAAAATTAGCCATACATCTTGGGGATTTTCATTTGCAATTTATAAATGCTTGATTTACATTTTCTATGATTTTCCTTGGATTTCAGAGGAAGCCAAGCTTGATGTGACCTCTTCCTTTTGAAGAAAATCAAGATCACTTTACTGTGTCTTGATTAGTTAGTTGGAATGGCTTTTGTTTTAACCAATTACTATACAATGTCACAATCTGTTTCCAAGCGAAAATTTGGTATGTATTTAGAAAACTTAATTTCCTTTTTTTGTCATCTTTCTGTTTTCCTATTCCACTTTCACCCACCTAACTATACAAACTTAGAAGTAAGTATCCAGATAGTGTTAATGAATTGTTGTTACTGCAATCTCTTTCACACTGCCTGCAGGGATTAGCTGAAGTAACACAATTTCTAATAAAATTTTACACCAGTATACCTGTCTTGAAGAGCAGATGTAAAAATCCAGCTGGTTGCCATGTTTTTAGGCATTCATTCATAAGAAAGCACACCACTGTGCATATGTGGGATGGGATGTTTTGCTATGCCAAAAGCAAATCTTCATGCTGCTGAATTTATGCATTTCCCACTGCTACTCAAGATGCTTGTCTGAATGCTTAGGCAGGAGAGAGCTCTCTCTTCGGAAAATGCTCATCTTCTGTTCAAGTCAAGAGGTCTGGCTTGTACTGTATTCACTATTCATTGGCAATTTGCAGCCAATGTTTGCTTTATTGTCACGAATTAACGAGGTAAAGATTGTGGCACTAATTTTACTTCGGTGTGACGTTACAAAGCAGGCAATAAATGGCAAGAAGAGAGGAGAAGTGAAGAAGAAAACAAACCAGGAACTCCACAATGATAAATGTAATATCCCCTTCTCCCTCAAGAAATGAAATTACTCTGACAGGGTCAGAGATTCTGCTTGGCAAACCATCTTAAATTAATTACCTGCTTGACATTTTAAAGGAAGGTTTCAGATTGTAAATTTAACCCAGACAAAGCATCCTTTTTAATCTTGTCAGTATGCAAACTACTTTGCACTGCAGTCTGTGAATTATTTATCAGAGAAACGACCCCAAAGGGTAAAAGGAAAATCGGGAGTATTTGATCTTGGGTTCTGCAGTCTGATGTACTTCTCTACCTCAGATCTGTACCTGTTGCAGTTGCTTAATTTCTCTTTCTTTGATGTTACTGGTATTTAGCTCCCATGCTGTTCTCCTCTAATGCCTAAATATTTTTTCCCCAATTCACATTGCTTCTAAAACTGTGCCCCAGCAAATAATTGTATCTACTTTCCAGGGTAAAACAAAACCTAAATAAAGGGGAAAAAAAATCCCTTGTCTTTCTGTTCTGTGTGTTTTCATTAGAATAAGAACGCAGTATTTATGGCTGTTGTTCTTTTTCATGAACTCAGGTGAAAACACAGTCTGTAATAGTCATCTACATAGCCTGAGTTTTTACTTGTAAACTGCATTAAAACATGAATCCTGTAACAAATAGTGTAACATTAATGAAGGGTGGTAACCTGATATAAAAACACCATGAAAGATGGGAGTCCAGAATCCAGTTCTGACACAGGTTTTTCTGTTTGTTTGGTTGGTTTGGTTGGTTGATTGGTTTTGTTGGTTTTGCTGGTTTTTTTGTTTTGTTTTGTTTTTCATGTGAAACCATTTCATTTTAATCTCCTGGTTTTTTAATAATGCCTGTACAACTTCTGCTTTTCTCATTTCAGGCTTCAAGATTATTTATTCAACAATAAATGGTTGACATTGAACCTGTTTGCTTAGTTACTCTGGATTTCTACACAGAACATAATTCTCTGAAGACATCAACCAAGTAAGCATCTGATATTTGGAAGAAAGTCAGATTTGAAAAATAATCAATAAAAAAAAACATTAGCCAGTTGTAACAACTTAAGCATTTAATGCTACTATAGACATTTTTCACTCTGAGAACATTTGCTCCCTGGATGTGCATTATTAACTTTTGATGTTTCATGTTTCAAAGATGTTCCAATATTTTCTGTTTTGTCTAAATGTAAGATGAACTTTAGCTGAGCTGAGTGGAAAGTTCAGTAGAAAGTCTATCAATCTGTAGAGAGAAAATATAATTCCCTTCTGCTTCTGTCATATGGTATGAAAAATTATTTATTTGACCTATGGAAGATTTTTCATCTTGATGTGAGCTGAAATGAAGCTGATAAAAATATTATGTTATTCTTTGGTTTAATACACTGCCTAATGTTTTTGCTTTATAATTTTTCATTCTTTAATGGGGGAATTTTTTCCAACCACCAGATTTTCTTCTTCCTTTGTGTCAGATGTTCCAAGATCAAGACATGAGAAACTTCATAATAGAAATCTGTCTAAGCAAACTGTATTGAGCTTTTATTTTACTATGGATTTCTAATGAACTAAGTCAGTTCTGACAGACAAGCCTCATTTCAAGAGATGTATTTGTCAGATTTCTACTTAGGTTTCGAAGTACTCCAAGACTTTGGACTTGACTTCAGTTTCCTAATAAAAAAAATGCTTAAACTCTTTGTGAGTTGATGAAAGATTAAAAATGCATGGCATAAAATCAGGGAAACCACACTAGTTAATTGCAAGCCTCCCCACTTTAAGGTTGTATCCATCTTTTTGTTTGTTTTAACCATAAAACTCCCAAGAAATATTTAAAGGATTGTGTACATCCTCCCCAATCTCTTTACCTATCTGTAAGTTCGCCTTTGCAGATTCTTGTATCCATACAACATACCCAACTAAGAAACTGAAGACTTTTGCTTACAGAATATCTCAGGTCCCTCTTTAATGAAGTGTAACTATGAGCTCTAGTGTCTGTGGATACATTCTAATTAGGGACTTTGGCTATGATAATTTCCCCTGTGATTTCTGTTCAGCTGACTTTTCTCCTGGCCCTCACTCAAACCCCATCAGTGCTGAGGTTGTGATCGGACACCATCCTAATGACAACCGCATTTCAAAGTCTTCCTTTACTTGAAGTTATTTTTACATTTCCCAACTGATTTGTGAAGGTGGTTGAGACTCATATGAGTGCAAAGAATTACCTTTATCTAGATTTGAATATTATTTTATGCTAATTACTGAAGCTTTTCTTTTAAGTAAAATAGACACTCTGTGATTCTTATATACTTATCAATAGCAATCAAACTTTGATGTTCACTGTCCATGCCTGCTCTTTGATCTGCTTATGATGAAATTACCTATGGGACTTTTTCAAGCTGTTAAAATACATATTTTCTGAAGTCATCATGAATAGACTATATTCTTCGTGTCCTATGTAGCTGAGGCTGAACACTAATAGTGAAGTAATATAACTGCTCCATCAAGACATGCACTGGTGGTCTTGGCTATGTGCCCAAAGTCCAATGAATGAAATTTACGCCTCTGCAGCAGCAGCTAAACCTCACTTGTACTCTGCTTGCTGGTACATTGGCCTTTCATTGCTGCTCTGCACAAAAGTGTGTTTCATCCATGTTCAGACCTTTAACATTTCAAATCTATTTCATTGACTGTGTATCTTCTTTCATTTCCCTGAGTGCATTATTATGAGATTCTACTATTCTGATTTGTACTGAAATACTATTGGTATGACTGTGGTTTGGTTTTACTTAACCTTGCAATTTCATTGATCATTTTGTATTCTGTTCCTTTGTGATGACTTTTCCTTACCCTTCACAAAGACCTGATGCACATATTGAGTTTTATGCAGTGCAAAGCAATGGCTTGAGATTGCAGTGGAGCAGCAATAGATGATCTAGCAAAACTTCCCTCCCTTTGCTGGAGTGAGGTGGTACTTCATGTAGCACAGGAAAAGTAGATGGGACATGATTACCATTCTACATGTTGTGAATATTCCTGGCTTTCCTGATGAGAAGTTATGGCAAAGTGTCCATACTTGGCTTGCTTAAAATTTTAGTCAGAGATTGAAAATTTTCCTGAAATGTGGCACAGATGAAATGAATGGTGCACAGAGGCAAGCTCTCTTTTTCCTGGTAGGCTAGTATGTAAGCTGGAGGGATCACTTGGAGTTTTAAAATACATTAGGGCTTATTAAACAGTTGTTTTGAAGTTTAAGGCTTTATAGTTTGGGCTTTTTTTGTCAGCTTTCACTTGCTGTGCACTTTTCCTCACATAACTATTTAATTTGCTTTGCCTGTGTGCTAAGAATTTGTGGCAAGAATGTCTTTCAAAACACAGAATCCCTCACCATCCAATGTACTACCTTTCACCTTGGATGAGCCTTTTATTTATTTTTAAATGAATTTCACCTAATTTCTAACACATTACACCTCATTATGGAGTAATTTCCCTTGGTATGAAAAGACCTCACTAATTGTTCCATTCAAAAATGATTATCTCTCAGGAAGGGTGTTATAAGGGAAGTGTAATGGATAAGGATTATTTTTTTTTCCCCTATATTCTGCTTGAGCATTTCTTTTTCTCAAGTGATTAGTTTTGCTGCATCTGTGTTTACTTAAGAACCTGAAGCTAAAATAATTAGTAACAGGTGGCTGAGGTCTTACTGATAATCTGCCTGCCTTTTAGATGTACTTCTATAAAAGATTTTCAGTTCCCACATTCTGGTCCTTTTCCATACTTAACAAGCTGTAATGAGAAATGATCTCACGCAGAATGTTACTTGGACTTTCTTGATTCTGGGAGAGTTTTTTTTTTAACACTTTTAGGTGATTGTATGACACCTTTTACACTTAATAATGGCAAATCATGCTTCATCTCTTCCTGTCGTGTAGGGCTTTTCACAGTAATTGTTTTCTATGGTTTGGTTTTCTAAGGATATGCTTGCATTGATAGTTTTTTCTATGTTTTGATAGTTTTTCTATGTATTGATAGTTTTTTCTATGTGTTCTTTCCTGATTTTGCTTTCAGGAATTTTCAGTGGAATTTCCTTAATACTTTCCTTAACCAGCTATTTGCTGAATTTTTTAGATCCTTTTCTGCTGAGTCTGGTGATATTTAAGAGGCAGGTGGTAAATGTTTTATACTGCTACTCTTAGGTCTTGAAAAGTATGTCTGAGTTTCTTTAAATTTATGTACATGGTATGTTTATATAAAATGTGGCATCTACATACCTGAGCTTCCTACCTATCCAGCCATGAATGCAGTCAGAAAAAGAAGTCATTCAGCTGCACATGATGGGCTGGATATGGTTTATTGACATTTATGGATGCAGGTAGGAGATTGCTGTAGCTATTTGAACACTCAGGCAGGGTGGTCTTATTTTAAGACCAAGATGGAAAGCCAAGATTATGAAACCATCCATGCAGCTACTCAACAGCCAAGTGGCTTTGACATATGTTAGGGATATATGCATCCCACTGTGCCCAACTCATTTCAGGGATTTGAAATGTAGCTTTCCACATCCCAAGATGTTAAAGAGCTTTTATTATATCTTTTATTTTAACCATTACATTTTCTGTTAATACACACTTAAAAAGCTACAATGAAACTGATGTGATGTTCTAGTGACTGAGTTACTCTCCTGGGATGTTTGGGGACACTGACACTGAATCAGATAGTTACTGGATTTTCTGCCTTAAATATCTCAGAGTCTCTAAAAATACTTCAAAGTTTTGGCATTGGCCTTATGAAGAATGTGAAAACAAAATGAGAAATCCATACTGTTCATTTGTGGAGCATCAGATAGCTCACATTTGCTAAGACAACTTCACAATGGAATCAGTCACCAGGATCTGTGCTACAGAGCACAGACAGCTTTGTAGCTCCTATTAATTTAGTGTAGACTGCACCCATCTGTACATGGAAATTATTTCTACCCACAGTTATCTAAGAGTCTTCACAAAAATCTAGTTTTACAGAATGGTAATCACTGAAAAAAAACACAATTATCTGTTATCTTGCAACATTAGGAAATACTTGTGGAGGCAGAGAAGTAAGCATCTTGGGGTTTGCTTTATGTTCTAACTCCCACGTAGTGATAATAGCTTTTTCAACAGCCATCCATTCCTCTTCCAAGTTTATAACATATAAGAAAATAATAATTTTTAACAACAGTGAGCTTTGAACATAATATGAAACTTTAAAGGAAGAGGTCATTGTGGAAAAGTTAGTAATGACATGCAAATAACATCTTCCTGGTTATAGGAGGAGCTAAAATAAAGCAGTCTGGAGAACTAGAGAGGAACAATTACATCTAGTAAAATGGAACTGATTTAGAAAGAGATAATAATGTCATGCTTCTATTTCTTAATGTAAAATATTATTGAGAAAGATTATGGTGAATTGTCTTTCACAGTTCAGAGAAAAAGATACATACACAAATGCCTATTTAAATTAAGAATCAAATTATCATCCAGCAGTTCATTGTGAAGTAGTCAAAATATTAGTAGAACACACATTTATTATGAATGATTAGAATAGGAAGAACAAAAATACAGGGCAGAGGAATGTTGGGATAGTTGTTATTTAAAGTTTTTCATGGAAACACTAAAAATATTTTACTGCAAAAGGAAAAAATGATGACTATAATACCAAGGATTAAAAAAAAAAGCCACTAAAAACAGAGATCACTATTTTTATGAAGATATTTCTTATATACCATAATACTTCATTAATGTGAATTATGAAGAGATTTCTTATATACCATAATACTTCATTAATGTGAATTTTGGTTCAGTTGATTTAGGGGTTTTTTTGGCAATAGGGATCACATGGCACTAAAAATTGTATTTCTGTTTAAAATACAAAAGTATAATACACAATGTTCCTATGTATAAATAAGAATGATCTTTAGAAAATAAAACACATCTAGAAAGTAATTTAAAAATAAATAAATAAATAGGGCATGATAAATATAATATATAAAATTTGTTAACATATATTTTATAAAAATATAGATATGAACGTATTCAATAATTCAAATATTGCTTATTTCAATGCTTTTGCCTCAAAAGTAATATACCTTCAATCATATGTATTGTAACAGAAGTTTGTTTTCTAGTGCTTTATTTTTATGTTAACTACCATGAGAAAATAAAATGATATTTATCTGGATGGGAAAAAAAATACATGTATGATAGATCTGGGAAAAACTGAGAATCTAGTTCAAACTTCTTCACCAAACTAAGAGTGTATAAGGTGCGATTAACTATTATAGAGAGAAAGCTGAGATGGTGTTTAACAAAAATACTTGCTTTAGGTTTGCAGCGCATTCAGAGAATGGCCTTGTGAATCCCCTGGGCTCAGCTTCATTATTTTTTTCACAGGGCCTGTGGCTGCAATTACATCTGAGCAATGTGTTACAGTGTGGGGAGAGTGGAGGCACAAGCAGCAGGTTACAAAAGCAGATGTCAATGAATCTGGATAATTTCATTACACTTCAGTAGAGAGTTGGAAAAATATAAGAGGTAAAAAATATCTGTCTTATAAAGGACATAAATACAGCATTCTGTACCTGGCAAGACAGAAAGTGTCACAAGATTTGCTGAGAGCAGAGTATCTCAGGGTTAGGTCTATGATGTAGCTGTGGAGAGGCTATCAAACAATACTGGAGATCCTTCTTTGAAATACTGCTAAATGTCATGGGTAAGAGACAGACATTTTATTTCATCAGTGTCTCCCAGTGAGGGTGCCCACTTTGTCCTGGGCTAACTTTAAGGTGGTGAGTCTGCTGAAGCCTGGAATAGAAATGAGTTGTGGGTGGAAAGCAATGTACTTTTAATTATATATCAGATTAAATAAGTTCTTTTCTATTCAGGAAAAATCAGAGCTAAAGTTTAAATTCCATCCTTAAGTTTAATCTTTTTTTTTTTTTTTTTTTCCTAGTTTGCCTTGTGGGATATTGTAAGACTTCACTGAAGTGAATGTAAGTGACTTTTCCTTGTATTTCAAAATATTGTCACTCACATGAAGTTTTACATTCTGCCCAAGCTGTGATCAAGATAGCCGTTCCATAAATGAGTTCACTTTCATTATCATTATCTATGACAGTCACACACAGTGATGAGCCATGAGATAAGCTGGAGTGGCAGACACCTCCTACAGACTCCAACGGCTTTTCTTGTGTGGTCCCTTGTATCCCGCTGATGTCTCAATCTGTTTCTCCCCAAGGGTCATGAAATCAATTTGTTGCCAGGAACCTTGTCAGCCGTGTTCTACTACTTGACTTTTAGATTTGCTGTGACAACCTTTTTAGATGAGATGGCATGACCATAACTGCTTTTGATTCTGGGATCTGGTCAAGCTACTAACAGACTGTGCTTGGAAGAGCAAAATGCCCAGTATAATGCTCTCTTGATTAGAGGGCTTTTGTGTGCAGAATCAATTGACACAGAGTATCTTAGTGAAAACCCTTAGAGTAAGCCTGAGGGGTGGAATCTTCCCCTTTGCCTAGGATATCTACAGAAATCCTGACAGTGTGGTCTGTTATGCAAGGAAATAAATAGAGCAGTTTCTGTGCACAGAAAGCTCTGAAGTGCTTTACTGATGCCCCTGGGATCAGCTTTTGAAGGAGACATAGGACTGCAACAGGTCTTGCAGCTCATGGGAGGCAAAACATGCCATTTCCACGAGAGAAATTAGGGACCAGTCTCCCAGCAGCACATTTTCATTCTTACGGGACTAGAAAGGGCATCAGGAGTTGTTTCAGTCCAAATATTGTTCTGATCATTTTTATCCAGATAGCCATATGGTAACATTTAGAATAATGAACTAAATCTATATAATCCCTAAGTAACTACCGATAGTTCCATGCTTATTAGGCACTGACCTTCTGAATTTTCTTCCCTCCTTTTCAGTAGCTATCTGCTGGTAAGAACAAATGTTTCACTGGGAACCTTACTCAAGGATCATGTGATACACAGAAGATTTTTTGAACATGAAGCTCAAAGACATTTGACATGCTGTAACAGCCCTGCCCTTGTACTTCTTGAGTTTATTCTCTTTTGCTGGGGCCATAAATTAATCTGGTAAAAATTACTATCTTGAGAAAGCATACACATACAATAATATTAAATGTGAGAAGTTTATGCTTACATCCAATAATACATTCTCAGTCTCGATTTTTTTTCATTTTTTATGAAAAAGAGTATCTCATACAGAATGGTTTCAGAAGAGAAAAAGCTTTGGCTTTTCTGTTATGCTTCATAAATAAAAAGATACTGTTATATATGACTGTATAAATGTATGTATATGTACATATATGTATATGTGTGTTTATATATGAATGCTCTTTTTTTTCACCTTCTAAAAAAAAGCTAAAGGAAGGTAGAAAGAGAAGAACATGGTAATAAAGTAATTATGTGGTTAGAAAAGTCTATTAAAGAAAAAAAAAGGAAAAAAGAAAAAAAGGCAACAACAGGAAAATGTAATGGAAAAATTCCATCCATTGTGTTAAGACCTGTTGTGGCCTCTAAGATTCCTTTGCATTTTCCTGACATTCTAGTTTGAACTTTTGTTTTGAAGAAGGCACAACAAAAAGCTCTTAAAATATTGGTCATGTAACAGCTTGTAATTTATGCAGATGTTGACTAAGACCTCCATCTTCAGAGCAACAGAAATAAAGCTATTATTTTAAGGCAAAACCAAAAGCATTTATTTTCTGTGAATTTGTAGTTTTTAATTCAAACACAGAGAGACTGGAAGATAGCATGCAGTTCGCTTTTAGGCTTACCTAATTAGAAGTCTATGCTTTCAATTATTCAGTAGCCCTGAACTCTCAAATGGTGATCTGTGCTGCTTTGTGCTATGAAAACAAGCTTGCTTCTTTGAACAATCCATATCAATAAATCTGATGAAGATATAGTCATTTTGAGAATGGAGGGAGGTGAGAGAGTAGGTCTGAAAGGGAATATAAGGAAGAAATTACAGAAGAGTGTTAGTACAGATGTAAAATGTGAATCTTACTTTGGGATCTGATGATTGACTTCCTCGGTGCCTTAAGCACATGCTATCGCTAGTTTACAAAACTGTTCTGTCCTCATAACTAGTTCTTCTATGACAGAGCCCCTCTCTTGTTTGCTTTATCAGCTCATGCTGAAATATCCTTTTGGAATTGTCCCTCTTGCCTAGAGTTTTCTAGACATACTGCTCTGTACACATCCAATTCTACATGTACATCTGCTGCAGCAATCTGCAGAAGTGGGAAGGCTGTCTTGCAGAACCTGCACACCTAGATCATAGGTGGTCTGGATTTAGATACAGCTGCCACACCTCTTTATATTACCCCTTGTCTGCTGGTAGGACAAGAATATATATATATATTTAAGTATATTTTGAACCATCTAGAGTGATGCTGTTCCAGTCTTAGCCAGGGATTCCAGGGAGCATGCTGTATTCATAAATAGTGTAATGTGGCTATCAGCATCACAAAACAGAAACAATTGAGTCACCACCTAATATGATAATCTTGTTTTATGCAGGATACAAACATATGCTAATCACACAAGTCTGGGGCAGACTAATCTTGTGAGTGAGGCTGCCAAAAGGAAAGTGATGGCAAGGCAGACTGACGAGAGTATCATTTCCAATCTCTTTAGATCACACTGTGCTTTTCTTCAGCGTACCTGGCCCAGCAAAGGTAGTCTTGTCAAGAGTGTGAGTGGTGGTGTCTAGACACCAAGACAGGACTGGGTGGAGAGGAAGGTTTAGGGTTTGAAGCTAGATAGGTACTAGTTAAGCTGTAGGACGGGACTTGTGATTTAAGACAGACAAAAGAGCTGAAACCTTGTGTAATGAACAACAAAAAGTAGGGGGAGAGCACACTTCCTGTCACATTTATGTACACAGCTCCCATTGATGTGAAAGGCAGGTCTGAGAACAGAGTGACATGCTTGACAGAAAAAATCAGGAGGTCATTGCTTAGCAAATGCTTATAAAATAAATTTAAATGCTGTCCTACTGTGATTCATCTAAGGTTTGATCTAAAGTTCATTAAGTCCAAAGGAGTTTCTCTACTGACTTCAGTGGAATTTCAAATCAGGCATTAGAAAGTCTGTTCATTTCTTCTGAGAAGGTAATATTTTGTTGTAAACTGAAAATTATGCCTTCCTGTAATTTTTTTGATATATACAACCAAAAAAAAAGTGTTGACAGCATTAATCTGTGATACACAGCGTTTATGTCTTTGATGGAAAATATCAGGAACAAAATATTCTAGCAACCTAGCATAAAATCTTGATCTTTTCATGGTTGTATTTGTATATAGTTGTCACCAATCACTGCCATATGAAGGTCTCATATTGTATATGTTAACTTCTGTGTTTATAAACAGCTTAAAGAAACTGCTTTATATTTCTGTCTGGATACAAGGATATCTAAAATTTAATGCTTCCAATTTGTGTAATGTTTTGCCTATGGAGAAATAATTTGACTTCCTTGCTTTGTTCAGAATTTATGATGAAATAATGTTACTTTTGTAGACAAAGTAAGTGGATCAGATTCTCATGGAGTGATGCCTTCTTAAAAAAGCATCTGCCTCAGTATTTCTTACTGCATATTTTTATTGTGATGTTTCTTGTAGGAGATGTGTGGGTGAGTCGCTTTCCTTTATACTCAGTTGCACTTTGAGGTACTGTAGTAAAATCTTTTTGACTTCCTTACACAATTAAGTAACCCCAGCGGGACTTCCTTTTCCAGGTTAACAGCAGCTTTTTGTGTGAATGTGCAGCTTCACTGTTTGAGAGTCACTTCAAAAAAGTCTCTTTGAAGTATATTTTTCCTCCTTCTGTTACAATGAAATGCTTCATACTGTACATTAACAAGATGTGCTAAAGCAGATCACATGAAAGAAACTTTTTAGATCCAGAAATATACTGCTGCTATATTATTCCTAGTACTTGACAAGATATAGAATACATCAGCAAATATGAGATTTCCATCATCACTTCAGAATAGGATGAAGAAAGATTTTTCATTAATATTCTGTGAATGGAAATGTGGATTACTTAAAGCAAATCAAGAAGAGCCTACTTATTTTGTGTTGCAACAAACTGTAATGAAAGCAACGTGTGTTACACACAGCTTAGGGCTATGCTACTACCCAAAACTGGCTGGGGGACCTGATTATATGTGGCACAGCCTAGATCGTGTGAGCCTCATCCATACTGCTGCTTAGGAACAACTTCTAGTCGAGGCTGTCTCTTCAGGTGTGCTCAGGCATAGTTCTGGCAGTGCTTGCTATCCTAGACAAAAGCCTTGCCAGAGACTTTGTTGTGGACAGTCACACCCTCATAACTAAGCCATGATCTGACCCTGCTTCATTTACTCATACAGATTCAGCCAGAGATGATAACAGAAAGAATCAGAATCATAGAATGATTTGATTTGGAAGGGACATTTAAAGGTGATGTGGTCCACCCTACCTGCAGTGAGCAGGGACATCATCAGCTTGGTCAGGTTGCTCACAACCTGGTCAAACCAGATCTTGAATGTTTCCCAGGATGGGACATCTACCATGGAGCAACATGTTCTGCTGTTTCACCACCCTCATTGAAAAAAACCCCAAACTTCCTTATATGCAGTCTAAATCTACCCTCTCTTAGTTTAACACCATTACCCCTCGTCCTGTTGTAAGAGGCCCTGCTAAAAAGACTATCCCCATCTTTCTTTTTAAGTCCTCTTTAACTACTGGAAGGTCACAATAAGGTGTCCCTTAAGCCTTCTCTTCTTCTGGATGAACAACCCCAACTCACTTAGCCTTTCTTCACAGGAGAGGTGTTCCATCCCTATGATTATTTTTAGGCCCTCCTCTGGACCCCCTTCAATCCCCCATGTCTTTCTTGTGTTGAGGACTTCAGAGCTGGACACAGTACTACAGGTGGGATTTCACCAGAGCAGAGTGGCAGGATCACCTCCCTTGACCCACTGGCCATGATTCTTTTGATGCAGCCCAGGTTACAGTTAGCCACATGGGCTGCAAGCACACATTGTTGGCTCATGATCAGCTTTTCATCCATGAGTACACCCGAGTCCTTCTCCACAGGATTTCTCCCAATCTCATCATCTCCCAGCCTGCATTGATACTGNCACCATTACCCCTCGTCCTGTTGTAAGAGGCCCTGCTAAAAAGACTATCCCCATCTTTCTTTTTAAGTCCTCTTTAACTACTGGAAGGTCACAATAAGGTGTCCCTTAAGCCTTCTCTTCTTCTGGATGAACAACCCCAACTCACTTAGCCTTTCTTCACAGGAGAGGTGTTCCATCCCTATGATTATTTTTAGGCCCTCCTCTGGACCCCCTTCAATCCCCCATGTCTTTCTTGTGTTGAGGACTTCAGAGCTGGACACAGTACTACAGGTGGGATTTCACCAGAGCAGAGTGGCAGGATCACCTCCCTTGACCCACTGGCCATGATTCTTTTGATGCAGCCCAGGTTACAGTTAGCCACATGGGCTGCAAGCACACATTGTTGGCTCATGATCAGCTTTTCATCCATGAGTACACCCGAGTCCTTCTCCACAGGATTTCTCCCAATCTCATCATCTCCCAGCCTGCATTGATACTGAGGATTGACCCTACCCAGGTGTAGGACTTTGCCCTTCCTTGGCGTAGTTGGACCTCATGAGGTCCACATGGGCCCCACTTCTCAAGGTTACCTATCAGACTATTCCACTAATAACCAGTGGTGTTCTTCATTTCCCAAGACAGCTATTTATCTGAGTAAACATAGATCTTGAAACATGAGATTAGTTTTTTAAGGAAAATTGTCCTTTTCTAGTATGAATGCTAGGTCTTTTGTTTGAAAGGATGATGAATTATATGGTTTACAGAAATTCATTATGCTAGCATTAGTTTCCAGTGGTTTGTAGGTTGAAACAGATTCTTTTAGCTAGAACATCAGAGAAGCCAACAGGAAATTATTGTATATATAACTGTATACAGTATCTATATAGTAGCTTGCTCAACTTTGGGATTATTTTATTTCCTTTTTACTGAATCATAGTGTCACATTTAGCTGAAAGATATTGTTCTTCAAACATGCATAAAAAGAAAGTAAAAAGTAAAAAACAGCTATTTTTACTTCCAAATAACCTACATTGATCACGAACTATATTTTGTCCAAGCCACATTTCCTCTGGGTTTTGTAGCCTATGTCTCTTTTACACTTTAGATAGTAGTCCAGTATGAGGCCTGAGGCATATTGTAACAGTCCAGGGAACTATTCTTTTCAGGAATGATAGAAGACGTTCTAAAGAATCATCAATAACTTTTAATTAAAGAAATCTGACAGACAGAACTGTTGGAGTGAAATCTGCAGGGTCCTCTTACTGCCTTGTCATGGCCTCCTGATTCCCTTGGCCCATTAGGGTAGGTGAGTGGTGACAAATGCAGCACACGCTGCTTTGGGCACCATGCAAGTGCCGTGGTTTGCTCTGTATTCTGCTACACCAAGCACTTTGTCTCAGGCCACAGGGGAAGTAGCTCCTTGCACTTTGTGTTGACTGACCATACGTGGTAGAGAAAAAGGAGGGGTGAGAGAATGGATGTAAGGATGTAAGCCATTCCATGGCACTTTCTGTTAGGTTTGGGGAACAGACCAATGTTAATTCCTGGTATAGATAACAGACTCAAGAGTTGGGGACAATAGGCAGATCCATATACAAAATAATTAGTGTGTCATAGTTATTATTATTCAGAGAGTGTTAAACAAACATTTGAAGCTAGAACCACAATGAAATTGAGATCCTTAACTAAGTTCCAGAACTATGGAGACAAATAGGACATTGCTCTTTTTAGATTTCCAAGCTTAAATTCTAGAAATAATTCATCAGTTCAGATTTCTTACACTATGGCAGACAGCCTTAAATTGTACTACTTATGCCTGGAGCTATTATGAGATTACCCCATCATCTGGTTTAGGATTGCTTTTCAGGTGGAGAGGTTTGTATGCAGCTACAGTGTTACTATTTATGTCAAACTACAGACTTTCATTCATTGGATATTTGTCCACTGAAGGAGGAACTTTGAGTGTCTTAGAATCAGAAAATGGCTGAGGCTGGAAGACCACGTGGAGATGGCCTAGTCCAACCCCTCTGCTCAGAGCTAGGTCAGCTACAACAGTGTTGTGGTTAAGGCCCGG
>VWZY01013304.1:0-18075 GCA_013399075.1 Chloroceryle aenea
AAAATCTATCCTCCTTGTCTGGAGAGAAAAGGCAAAACAGCTCCATTCATGAAGATTGTATTTGGCAGTAAACAGACAAACTACTATCAACAGTCCAAAGGGGCAGGATACAAGGCAGTAAGTGAGGGTAATAGGAGGGACCTTTAATACAAATCAGAGGACTCAGGAAATCAAGAACAAGAGATTATGCCTAGGACTCATTAAATAACTGATTAAATGTAAAGTAATTCAAGAAACCGGAAAATAGAAACAGCTATTTATTCAGTAAGGCAAAAGACACCTTTGCTTTCAGCTCAAAGATCAGATATTCCTTCTAAAACCTCCAAAGCCCCCAGTGAAAACACAAGTATAACCCTGCTAAGGTCTTTAGCTGACACCCAAATATTTATTATACTATGACTGCCCAGTGCTCTTGGATTTGGCATTAATCATATTCACCATTGCTCTGACCAGTGTATCACAGGCTTTCTATGTTGAGTGGTATCTTTCCAATTTTAGATCCAGAACTGCTGCAAGAGCACAAACTGCATATTAAAATTAACTCTGTGCTGTTTTAGCTGTACTAAAAATCTCAATGTTTGTCAAAGTTCAAATGCAGATCTCTTACCAGCAATACTCCTGGAACTAAAATACATACACGTTTGCTTTTCTGATAGTTGAAATCAAGGAGAAGTAGTTAAAGTGCTACAGTTTCACAGTGAAGTCAATGGCAGAATTAAGAAAGAACATGAAAAAGAGCAGGTTTAGTTTCATTTTTTAAAAATTAAAAAAATCAGCATTTTCACCCTCTTCTTCATCCCTTCAGAAACATAACCTTGACTTTTCCTCTTGCTAGCCCAAAGAACAAGGGAGATGCCTGGCTGTTGTGCACAAGCTTTCCTCTCATTTGCTTTCCAACTCCAGAACAGTTCTGGCCTTACATTACAGTTTGCTTTGGAGGGGATGGGGGGCTGTGCTCCCCCCAGCACAGCACAGCACCATCATTTATCAGGAATATTGCCTGGGACTACAGATTTAGGAAAAATACAGGCAAAGGGAAGGAAAACATGTACACAGCACTGATCTCCTCAAATACCAGAGTGTTTTCCAGCAGCCACGGTCTGATGGTCCCAGCAAAAAATAAACCATCCTCTGAAGGTGAAGAGCCCTATGCCACAAGGTCAGGTTGTTTACAGAGGGCTTCAACTTTGAATAATAAAAGCCATATTTAAACATAAATAGAAACTGTTCAGTGGAGGTGCAAAAGACAAGGCAGGTCACTGAGTTAAAAGCTGAGCTGCAGGCGATGGGATTCGGAAGTTCCAGTCAAAGGTCACAAATGCATCCCTGAAACTGGAATACTTCAGGGGACACAGACTATCTGAAGCTGTTCCTGTCTGTTAAAATAGTTCCAGATAAAGAGTCCATTGATGAGTGATTGCTTTATTATTCCATTCAACTGGGAAACATCACTACAGAAAAGTGGTCAATGATTAAAATGGTAAAACAGTAAAGGAAAGAGAACAAGGGAAACTGAGGACATTTGTGCCCTCACACTGGAGCACTGGACACAGTGACCCACAACGTATGTTACACCCCATATCCCAAGAACAAAACTGCTTGGGGTTTACACATCCTCAGCAAGATGATGTGTTAAATGTCAAGATGCTGCAACCTTTAAGAGCTATGAAAGATTCCATCCAGAGAATCACAGCTCCATGTACTGTACGAGCAGCCTTATAAAGAAGGTGAATTCAGAATCCGAGCATTTTGCAGTAATTAAACATTACAGTTCGATCATTTACACCACAATTTTATGGGGGTTTTATTTCTTTCTTCCTTCAAGACCCAGCACCTGTGCAGAAACAGTCAACTTTATAATGAAACAGTAAAAGTTAATAGACAAACTACTTACTATTAAAAATATGACTCACTTATTTCTGCAAGGATTTTTCTCCCCCTTATTTCTGTAACTATTGCTAGGTCAACTTATCTTTTACAGGCTGTGAAAAGTAAGATCAGCTTTCAAACTGACATAATAGTACTGAATAAATAAATACACCAGCATTTTTCACATTATGCATTTATATAAATGAGGAAGGTTAGTTTCAAAAGCCTTCTCTCCCTCATTACTCTTCTCGCCTTTGTATCTGATTTTGTGCCAGCCAAGGACTCGTTTCCATGAACCAATGTTTTTTTTAATGGATGTGGGTTATCTGAGCTGCAGGCTTTATGTGTAAAATATGCTAAACTAGATAAATGTTCAAATGTGTTTCACATTGCTAATAACAATCAAACCAATGATTTCAAGCAGAAAATTGAATGTGAAAATCAGCTCTGAAAATAAATTTATCCTGTGACCAGAGAGTTTTTACTGTAGAAATTGACAGCTTTGAAAAAAGTTTCAACTCAAGAAGCATCTTATTACTAACATTCAGATAGCAAAGAGATTGAAGGTGCTAAAATGTTTTAATTGCAGAGATTTCCAAACTTTTATAAGGAGGAACAGAAACATTTAAGCAGCAGATAGGTGTCAGAATCCAAGAAAGATGAAGAGTGGTGGTCAAAATAGCTAATATTATATATTTAGATATAATATGTAAGTGCAATATTCTATTCCATTATCTATTTATATAAAGTCAAGAAGAAAATATGACCTAGATTAGCTAATGCTACTCTAGTGGCCTGTGAGCACACACTGGATACTAGGAGGAAGAAAAATAATTTTGGAAATCCTTAAAATTTTAAAGCCTCTGTAGGTATCAGAGTGAATTACACTGGACTGCTTCAGTGGGTTTTCCTACAGAGGATATACAGAAAAACCAGCACTTAAAGTGCAACGAAAACTTCCCATCAGATGCACGTGGACAGAAATACCCTAATTTCAAAGGAGAAGCTGCTGTAACTGTGGCACAGAGCAGAGGGTGAGCTTAAACTGTGTCCATTGCTAAGGAGGGAATTCTAGGAATTAACTGCAGTGAACCTGGAGAAAGTGAATGGAAAAGAAATTATTTAGAATATAATTCTGAACAGTGCATGTCCAAATAGGAACTTTAATGTCATCTGAAACAACGGGCTCCATGTCAGCTCTAGAGGGGAAAAAAAAAGTGTTTTCCATGCTCCAAACCTACTACTATTTTTGGGCACATTTCCTTTTCCTTACTGCAGTGAAAAGATCATTTCTTTTCCTATTCAAGAACGAGATTACCGAGGAGTCTTTCAGCACAAATTGGTTCACCTATTGCCACAGACTCCCTACTGCTTAAATCTCTCTACTAATGCACTTGAAGATTTTCATTTTATGTTCCTAATACACTCCTGCTCATACATCTCAGTCTCACTGTACTATAAGCCAGAGTCTAACAAAATATGGCTTATCCTGGAAGACCTTACTGTACCCACTGATGCCTGCCATCACTCCTTTCTTATGGGGCCTGATAATGACCATCTCACAAAAGACTAATTGCAAACCATTTCTTTGCAAATTATCAGTGGTTTACCCTAGGCAAGCTCATGCTTCAACATCAGCATTGTGCTGTAAAAACCCACTGGTTTTCAATTCTTCTTAATACAGATGCTAAACAAATACTGTCAGCTACAGGGTTCCAGGAATATCTTGTGCTTAATAGTCCATTAATGGATTTTTCTCAAGGAAGACTCCAGGGGAAAGGAGAAGGAAGAAGATTCTTCATTTTTGGTGAGGTTGTCAGATCTCACTGAAAGTTATTGGTGGGGCTCTCTGTAAGCTTGACATATTACTACAAGTGGTATGGGGCTTTTTTTTTTCTCCTCACCTAGAGAGAAACTAAATTTATTTTACACTTAAGCACCTTAGTTTCTCCCAACTTAAATTTTAATTGATTTTCTTAAGACAAAGTTAGTTTTGGTTGACAGTTTGTCACCACATTGATCAGTTTTCTTTCATGATTTGTGGGGGAGAATAAGAACAAACAGCTAAAGTATTCTTCAGTATAATTGTTCCTGAATGAGAAAAAGCATCACACAGATAGGGGTAAACTTTTAAGCAGAAGCACTACTCTGCTGCCCTTATCAACTCATAGTTGATAAGGCATCAGCAAGTAAGGTTTAAGAGACACTGACACTTCAGACTGAAGCCTTTGCAATGGGATAGTCACTTCACATATATAGATGCTTAAAATACTGGTTTCCAGGGTCAAACATAAGAGCAATTATAAGTGATGAACAATCTGCCTTCCATCTTTAACCATTCTATCCATTCCTCTGTTTTCTAACACATTTCCCAAGGATACATATACTGGCAAGAAGAGAATTGTTCAGGAGGCCTTCAATATGCAAACTGAAGTATGGAACAAAAAAGAGTAAACTAAACACTTCAGAATGCCTGGACCCAGTTAAGGCTTAATGTACAAAAATAAAATAAGATAAAATACATAAAATAAAATCAATGCAGTCCCACTACAGAAGAAACTAGATTTTTAATTTGTAAGTAAGCAGCAGTCAAGCTGACACGAGACACCCACATCATATTTTTAACTCTGAATTCCAGCGTTAACTGCAGAGACACTCTGCTCCCCACGATGTTTGCATTGTGTGCTCACTGAGAAATGAGGGCTCAGCGATATCAGTTTGAAGCCAGCACATTAGTTTCCAAGGTTTGGTACACAAAGGTCTCCCTAAGGATGCACGTCTCATTGATTTCTCTCCATATGCTCATAATCCACAAATGCTGAAATCTAGGACCAATTCTATAGATTATTATTCCCCAAAGCAATCATAACTTCACTCACACTGTCAATACTGAAACATATTCCACTTCTACACTGAGTTTTCTCAAACCACCTAGTGCCTCATTACTATAAATTGTAGAATCCAGTGAAACGTAACTGTATCTAAATCCATTAAAGCTAATTCAAAGCAGTGCAAGAATATGGCAAGTGACAGCTTCATTGACTTCTCCCTTTCCAGCTTTACAGCTCCAAGTGATCAGCATATTAAAACCAGGCTCCTAACCCACAACTGCTCCTCAGCTGGGAACACCTGAAGAAAGTAAGTTACTGGGACTCAAAGCTCAGGAGTGAGGACAGTTTTGCTTTCGCTCAAACAGGAAACAATTGATCTTGTGTGACAGTGATAGCTACATGCTGGTACACACAAGGGAACACTAATGGTAAGATGCCTTTCTCCGGGTTTTAATCAATGTAGTAGATAATTTTGTATCTGAGACTACAGGCACCACCTGCCATCCACACTCCATCATCCTGTGGATGATGTCGGCAGCTGGACTATCCCAAATCCTACAGAAACTGGGTCCCAGAACTTAGACTCCACTTTAAGCCTCCTTCCCAATCAATGTCCTCCCTCACAAACAGCACTCTCAGAACTCACCTACCTGCACTGCACCTGGCAATGCTTGAGCTTTACACAAAATACCATTTGAGAGGAATTCACTTTCCCCTCTCCAAGCCTTAAGGGCAGGTAAATAACAAAAGGCAGAAGCTATCTGCAAAAGGTTTATAAAAGTGTGGTATATGGAAAGATTTTTAGGTGTTTTTTTGGTTTGGTTTGGTTTTTTGAGACAGATTCTTTCTAAAAAAGGGTAACAAAATCGACATTTGATTTAAACATGGAAATGCCATACATAAAACTATGAGAAAGAAGAACCTACTTCAAATATACATGTATATTTTGGGCATAATATTCTAAATTTCACTGAGCTTCCAAACAACTCCTTTGTAATAATTTTCATAATACTCTATTTTTTTTCCTAAAAAATAGATAAAGCATCAGAGTCTGCCTCCATTTCCATTTTAGCCAAGAACACCTCAAGGTTCCAGGAACATTTTGAAATCCAGCTCTCCTGTTTCTAAAGCACAAAAACCCAAAACCTCTTTCAGCTAAATCTGATTCTTCAACATTTCGAGATCTGTTTTCCTAAAGAGGGCATGAACTAATTTAGGGGGGGAGCCCCCACCTCCCTCTACTTCCTGGTGTTAATAATATACAGAAATATCTCATAAAAATGCAAAGAAGAAATTTATTGGACCTTATACTGCTAGTGAATGTTATCACCAGAAACCTCATTCAATCACCTGCTGTCTAAGGCCAGGTGTAAACAAGCTGTTTGCACAAATCAAAAGCTGTTAATGTTGCGGAACACTTGCACTTCTCTTACTCCAAAGACTGTGTTACTACACGCTCCACTAATGTTTTCTGTAAGTATTACTTCAAGGCTTCAAACCTGTTCCTAAGTCTTAGATATTTCCCTGCTGGCTCCTGACTCAGTTATCAAACCCTTCGATCAGAAATTAGATCACTGCAGATTTCGTGGCTGAGATGCTACTTCTCTCTAGAATTGTACTGAACATGCACAGTTATCCAGGCCCTCAGAAAGGGCTCTGCACAAAACCAGCCTTGAGAAGTGTTAAAAAGAAAATGGTCCATAGGACCAAAACTTTTTCTTTTGTCATCCCAAAGAAAAAAGCCCAAAGACTCAGTGTGTAAGCACTGATCTTAAAGACCTTTTCCAACCATAGTGATTCTGTGATACTCTACCAGCCCATGACGTTCCCACAGACTGCTGTGAAAGGAGCAGAGAAAAGGAAGGATGCAAGTGCTATGAAGCCTACCTCACAGTTATGCATTACCCTCCTGATGTCAGAAAGAGTAAAGACTATTAAAGAAGAGGTCCCAACTTGCAATTTCATCCCCAGTGGAGGTGTCCTGGGCTTTTGGCCCACCAATTCCAGTTCCCTTCATTCAGACTCATAATATAGAATCACAGAGTGGTTTGGACTGGAAGGGACCTGAAAGGTCACCTAGTTCCAACCCACCTGCCATGGGCAGGGACACCTCCCACTAGAGCAGGTTGTTCAAAGCCCCATCCAGCCTGGTCTTGAACACATCCAGTGATGGAGCATCCACAGATTCCCTGGGCAACCTGTGCCACTGTCTCACCACCCTCAGAGTGAAGAACATCTCCCTAATTTCTAATCTAATTCTCCCTTCTTCCAGCTTGAATTCATTACCCCTCACCCTATCATACAAGCCCTTGTAAAAAGTCTGTCCCCAGAGTTTTTTTATAGGCCCCTTTAAGTACTGAAAGGCTGCAAGAAGGGCAAGAAGGTGTCCCCAGAGTCCTCTCGTTTCCAGGCTGATCCACCCCAATTCTTTTAGCCTGTCCTCGTAGGAGAGAGGTTCCAGCAGCAGTGCTTCTTAACAAATAAAGGAGTATATAATTATCTTCCTATAAATTCAACCAACTGAAATTATATTTGAGTTACCAAGAAAGTTCATTATAACTTTTTAATCTATACTGATGAGCTTCATGAGGCCTATAAAAAGTCCTGTCTTGGTTTTAATTCTGACTGCTTCCCCAACAATCATGATAACTCAATTCACTGAATGGACTAACATTAAAATTAGGTAATAAGAATTCCAAAAATGAAGTTAAAATTAGAAAAGCTCCAAGCTGCATTCTTTGAAGACTAAAGAGAATAGGCTGGCTGTTAACAAACCCAAGCATATGCCACACATCAAGCAATGCACCTCCTTCAACAAAATACAAACGATCTCATTACTGCCAGTGTTCTAGTAAAGAGCACGGACAACCAGAGCCTGGCTCTATTTAAGGTGCAAGATAAACAAGCCCTGTCTTAGAGCATCTGTATTCAGAAACATGTATTCCATTATTTTTCAAGACAGCCCAATTTTTCAATCACCAGACACACTAATCAACAAAAAAAAAGTGATCATCTCATCAAAACCAATGGGGGAAGTAACTTAGACATGAAACAGTCAGGGTGGGGGACCCAAGCAAAACAAACCCAAAGAGAACTACAGAGAAACAAACCAAACCCAACCCCCAGGATGTATTTTTCTCAGGGGAAGGTCAAAAACTCTCAGGTTAGAAAGAGGCTGCCTGGAGCCAATGCTTTAGTCCATGCCCTCCCGTCAGGGGGCTTGGTGCCGGGGAGATGGATAAACCTGGTTCATCCAGGCTTACATCTTTTGGCTCAAGAAGGGGAGGACTCTGTGCCCTCAGCATCAGGCTCTTTGCAGAGGAATCAACACTGCACATGATCCAACAAGTCGGCATGAAGAACTCAGCCAGCTCTGGGCTAACTCATATGAAGACACTACAGATTTTCAGGAGGCTCTTCTCATGCTGGCCCCCAAGTGATCTGCAGCACAACTAACATGGTGAGTATGTTGTGGATGTCAACACCAGGTTAAAAATAATCATTCTCCCTTCAGCACTGAGGACAGGAGAGGATGGTGCAAGGGGGGCTATGGGACTGACAGCAGAGGAGTCTGGATACACACGGGGTTTTGTTACTTTTTCTACATTTGAAGAGATTCAGTCAGGGATTGTAGTGGCTTTAGGACCACCACTAGTGATCTCAAGCCCAAATAAGGCTTCCAAAGCAAAGAGTTTGTTTCAATTCACACCGGGTGCAGGGACCCCCCTGCAATGTATGAATGCAATTAAATTTAACTTACCATAAAGGATTCTGGGTCTTCCCTTTGTTTTAAGCCCCAGAAGTACTGTTCCTAATTCCATCCTGCTGCCTTCTAACAGTTAGAGTACAACAATGAGACAGGAAAGAACTAGATCATTATTATTTTGTCAACATTTGACAGCCCAAATACTGCCTGTAGTGAATTTCCTATTAAAAAAGATCCTGAGAGGTGAAGAGGAGCACATTTCACAGCAATATGCCCACCAGTTAAAATGTACATCACAACCCACTACAAAAGTTCTTAGAGCAGATGCACTGAGATAGACACACTCAGCCACAGCCAAACTGCCACTGCACCACTGAACTTCAGAACCAACCATTTGCCTACTAAACCCAAGTCACCTTTCCTTCAGTTCAAAAGAAACAAGGGAGGTGTTTCACATAAAACCCAATTTTAACAGCTTCTGTATTTAATGCCATATTTACAACTTGGACAACCTGAAATAGAATAACTGTACTTCATGAGTTGTTCTATCTACTGGATAGGAATTAACTAGTCTTTCCCTTTCAGCTAACAGCTCATGATCACCTTCCATTCTTAAACAGAGGGAGGGACAGATATAACATGGAAGCCACACAGAACAGGATATCCCAGAGGGAATTTGATAAAATAAGCCTCTCAGAATCATAGATTGTTTTGTCTGGAAGAGACCTTCAAGGTCGTAAGTCCAACCGTTAACTCAGGACTGACAGATCATCAATAAACCATGTCCCTCAGCACCACATGTCCACAGCTTTCCAATCCCTCCAAGGATGGAGACTCCACCACTGCCTTGGGCAGACTGGGACAGGCCTTGAAAACACTTCTGGGGAAGAAAGTTTCCTAATATCCAACCTAAACTCTCCTGGCACAACATGAGGCTCTTTCCTCTTGTCCTAACACTTATCCTTTGGGAGAAGGGACTGACCTCCACTTGCTACAACCTCCTGGCAGGGAGCTGTCAAGAGTGAGAAGGTCTCCCCTGAGCTTCCTTTTCTCCAGGCTCAACAATCCCAGGTACATCATCACCCCTCACCAGACTCTAGACCCTTCTCCATTTCGGTTGCCCTTCTCTGGCCATGCTCCAGCCCCTCAATGTCCTTCTGGGAGCAAGGGGCCTAAAACTGAACCCAGGATTGAAGGGTCGGCCTCACCAGAGCCTAGTACGGGGGAACAGTCACTGCCTTGGTCTCGCTGGCCACACTGGTGCTGCTGACACTGGCCAGGATTCTGGTGGCCTTCTGGGCCACCTGGACACACTCTGGTTCACACTCAGCCAGCTGTTGACCAACACCCCCAGATCCTTTTTCACTAGGCACTTTCCAGCCGTTCTTCCCCAAGTCTGGACCATTGAAGGGGTTGCTGTGGCCCAAGTGCTGGACCCAGCACTTGGCCTTGTTGAACCTCATACCACTGGCCTTGGCCCATCAATACAACCTGTCCAGACCCCTCTCTAGAGTCTCCTACCCTCCACCAGATCAACACTCCCACCAAACTGGGTGGCATCTGCAAACTTACTGCCGGTGCCTCAATCCCCTCATTTACATTCTTGGTAAAGATATTAAAAAGAAGAGGTCCCCACAACACAAATGGTATCAAAGGATTTACTGAAGTCCAG
Source organism: Chloroceryle aenea (assembly GCA_013399075.1). Classification (NCBI taxonomy): domain Eukaryota; kingdom Metazoa; phylum Chordata; class Aves; order Coraciiformes; family Cerylidae; genus Chloroceryle; species Chloroceryle aenea. Next base: position 10,079 of record VWZY01013304.1, read on the forward strand.
ATAAACAGGAGGAGATGAGGTTAGTCAAGCAGGACTTGCCTTTCATGACTCACTCCTGAATTATTTAGACATTTGTAACACAGAAATAAGTTTTGTCCGATTCCAGACCCAACTGTACCTTCCTCCTATCACTGCCACGACCCAGCAGTGCAATTTAAGCAGAAAGAGCCCAACAGTTACTTCAATGAAGGGGAGAGGTGGACAACAGATTAAGAGGATCTGTGATGCTACAGAGCTAACTGGTCCATTGGTTTCTTTGAAACATGAGTAGCTCCCCAATATTACATAAACTGAGCAAAATAGGTTCAGTCAGGAGCTCAAAGCCTGGTATGCAGGGAAGTAATGGAAATCCCAAGAGGATAACAGCACAAAGAGAAATGTTGTAAAAGCCTTGAAGCTCAAAGAGTCAAAGTATCCCTTGCAAAAGTTTTCTGCTACGTTCTCCAAGACAAAATCGTGAGTCACAGTTGGCCCAAATCTTCTTAAACTGCTGCTAATAAAGACACTGCTACGATAATTCAGGGAAAAGATCACCTCTAACTGTTTCTGAGTACCACTTTTTATTACCTGCTATTTACAGAATGGCAGGCAGCCAATAAAATTCTCAGTAGAACTCTACATCCTCACACAGCGTGCAAGTCATCTTATTTTCTATCTCTGAATACCACAATGCATTGTCAAATTAGTTTCTCCCTTGCTTCAGCTAGCAATTTATTGTATCAATCTTCTTAAATGTTTAAAAATAAACGTTAAAATCCTTATTCAGATACCTTTAAATAGAAGATTAAGCACACACAGCATTGTCTCACAACAATGGAGATATTCACACACCTATTTTCAACAGCTATGTTTGGAACAAAAGCATCTTGGAAGCACAATATATTCAGAAGGTATGTAGAGCCAGGTGGAACATTGGAGATGTATTTTCCTTCTTTCAGCACGACACCAAAATAAAGGACAAAACACCTTTAATGCAATGAACTTAGCAGGGATGTGTTCAATAAAGAAGGCTGATTTATTAAACTAATTGCCACACGACAGCCTCCGATTTACGCCACCGTTAATTCACAGCTAGCAATGATGTTTATCAGTTCCCAGGTCAGATCTGAGATGGCTTGGAACAGCAAACACCACTGCACTGCTGTCCAACCTCCCACAAGAGGGCAAACCAAAACAACGGGTATTGCTGCAATTGGAATCTAAAGTCGCAGTGATTCGGAGAGATTCTGAGGAGCAGATAGCTAAAGGTGAAAATAGTAAATCAGAAGAAAGAAGTTCATGAGATTGAGGGGTCTGCAGAACTACTACAGGTCTCAAAAATGACTCAAAGGTAAAGTTCTGCAAAAAGGCTAAACTGTCTCTTCAACTTCGGGGTATACTGAAGAATTATTTACCCGAAGACATACCCTTTTGAGGTGAAGGTGAAATACTGTCAGGTTGTGCTATCAGCAGAGGACCTGCTGGAACAAACTGATCATTAGAGCAGCAAGTCAGTAGCACCAGATGGTTACGTTCTGACAGGATTTTAATACAGAGGTAGGTTTTAATGACTGCATTTTAGCAGTTCTGACACCTGCCTCCTGACAGCCAGAGGGCAGAAAACATTGCCAGAAGCACTAGAGGTGATTTGGGGAATCACAGGCACACCACCTTGATCTCAGGCTAAGCATTTCCTACAAATTATGTCAGAACTCAATATACACAGGAAACACAGCCTCCCTGCAGCTAAACAACAATGGTACTTGGCTGATTAAAGCACCAGAATGTGCTATAATCTCTGAGATTGACTTGCTGTATTAACAAGGAATACTCACGACTGAGCTGCAAGACAAACTCGTCACTGCAAATAGATGTAGCTCCTGCTGCAATGATGCCCAAAGAAAAACTACATTGTGCTCTAAAAGAAAAGTTGGGTTCGTTTCAATTAATCCTGGTATACATATACACACACATATATATTACTTTTTATGGTGTGTATGAAAGAAAAAGGATATTCTGTGGAAAGGTTGTATATCTTTCAAGCAAAATGGTAACCAAGTACTTCTACCTTTAGATTATATTCTACAATAAAAAAAAAACCTGCCAGATAATGTTTTATGCAAATAGGAATTCAACTGAATGTTATTTTTGAACTTCTGAGCTGTAAAAACATTCAATGAATGAAATCTATTTGCATTCAGAGCCTCCTTCCATCACGTAATTTCTAACTTAAAGAGAAACACAAATATGAGACCCACAAAGGTTTCTGCACTTTGCCTGCTTATCCCACGGATAAGCTAATAATCATTTAAGTCCATACTGCATTTACATCAAACAACTTAAGAACATGCAGTTTGCCCCTGAAGCTGACAATTCTCCAGCTCTCTTATTAAAGATGATGCAATTCTGACAAACCTGCCTTAACAACCGTACCACGTGCCAAGGAACGCTGGCGTGGTGGAGAAGAGTACATGCAGGAAGTTTCAGATACACAAATCTGAAGAGAAACCTACTACAAAAAAGTTGATACCCCCTGTATTGCTCTTAACTGAGTAGATATAGAATTTATTTTACTAACAGTATTATAGTTCAACATCACTATCACTACAACATATGGAGGGTGCCTTAGAGGAGCCCTGACTCAATCCTTCAGCACAGGTCATGGCTGACACTGAATTACAATTATCAAGAAACTGGAAGCTCAGATTCACCAAGGAGATAAACTGAGGAGGGGAGGGAAAAAAAAAGTCATCCACTTCTACCCTGGGCACAGCCTTTTCCTGTTGTATGAAGCAGCTAAAAAAAATGAGAAGGATCAGGACCTGCCTCAGCCATGTGTCTTACTACAGACCAAAAAAACCAACCAAACTGATGTAGCCAGAGTATTAATAATGGAATACAAAGGAAGCTTTTTTGGAGGGAGAGGGAAAGAGCATCTCTGAACAAGCTGTGCCCATTCTTTGACTCAGATGTGATAGCTTTAAAAGACTCACAGATGCTAGAAACTCAGATCAGCCCATTACCAGAAAGCTTATTTTACACATCCTTTTTTTCCTGTTTTCTTTAAGTCAGAAGTCCTGTCTAATATGAAGCTGAGTTTTCCTTGAACCTATTTTACCATTACCTGACCACACGTGACACATACAGCAAATACTAATAAATAACTGCCCATGCTCAAAAATACATTTCTGGAAAAATAAATTAATCATTGACTGACTTTTAAAAGGCGAGGAATAGTGAATATGAATGTCTTTTATCTATACACTCAAAGTCTCTTTAATAAAGACTTGGTCTTTACTTCTGGTAGATATCTGAAAAACTACAATATCATGGTCTGGCAGTGAAGAATATGTTAACAGGACCATTCTCTGGATAAAACCATCCTGTTCTGTGCTGTGCACCACAGACCTACAGCCAGGTAAACAGAGACTCTTTCTGGTGAAAGTTAGATTAACTAACAGTCCTCCTACAGTCAAAGTCAGCCACAATTCATCACTAGCAGAAAACTGTCTACAGTATTACCCCCCTGCAAACAGCCAGGGTGGATCAGGAAGAGAGCAGAAGCGAGTACAATGATGGCAAAGTGTCTGTGTAACCGAAGGCATGGACATCAAAAATTCAGGTCCTTCCCTTACCCAGTCCACCACAGAGAGTACTTCAGTGCCTAACAAGCAAGCTGTTACTGTAGGAAATGCCTTGGTGTAATGAACTTGGTAACCTCTGAAAGTGAGAACAGTCACCTCTTGTGCTTTAGGTTGGTTTTTACTTGGCTTGGTTCTATTTTATAAATTAATAACAAGCTTCTGAACAAACCTGATTTTCCTGCCAAATTCACACTGTTCTTGTTTTTTCTTCTGGCTTGATGTCTACACCCTGACTGCATTGCTACAAAGTTCACTGTTGTTATAGGTGGTTATTACCCAAAACTAAACCAACCATTTTCCTCTGAGAATCAATATAAATTTTCAGGCTGGCTTTGGGATACTTCCCTTTATCTTATTATAGAATTTTTGTCTCCAGGTGAGCTTATTACAGCATTTTCCACTCAAAAGAAACTCGGGGGCATATTGCTGTTCAAAACCAAGATCAAATTTCAGAGTAACAGGGTAACAACTTTAGGAGCCAAGAGAAACAGTCTTTAGGTCACCAGCATGAACCCCCCCCTCAAATGATCCAGAGCATAATACTGCAGAACACTTCAGCATGAAGACAGCAAACTGCAGGTACAACCACGGACAGAGGAAAGAGGGAAAAGGACACAAATCATTTTTCCATAGGTGTTCTGACAGGATAACTGTGAAATCTATCCACACTTCTGGACAAGGAACAGAAGGTACCAGCCTTACTCTACCTGGTGAGGTACTGTATCATGTGCTGATGGATCACTTTTGCCATCTCCATGTTCCTGACACATCCAGTATTTCTGAACAAGAATACTTGTGAATTCCTGCATTTTGTGAGGATACGTAAGTACTTAATGTCCAGAGGTCTTACCTGCTTCCAAGGATTGGCTCCCCAGAGGCTCCCAAAGCAGAATAGTCCATGCCATAGAAATTAAGCCCTAGAAGTATTTTATTTCTCCATTTTGAATCAGGATCTAGTACTTGAACACAGGCTCGTACCCAGGGAAGGGGAGAATTTGGACCAGGTCTGTCAAGTTAGAAAACAAAACGCATCCAAATGGTTGTCAGAAGCAGCACACATTCATTCTCAGACTTCTCTTTTTTAGTAGAGTAATTGGAAAGAGCAAATCATGGCACACACAAATCCACATCTACAATCCTCTCAAGGTTAAAAGCAGACCCCTCAGTGGGGTGAAGTACTGATGCACAAACCATGCCTGCCTCACACTTCACTGTGTGATTCATTCCTAAGGTGAAGGGACACAAAACTTCTTACTCTGGGTAAGAAAAGGTTTCCACCTTGCACAGTTTCTCTGTTGCTGGGCCTGGCACAAAGGCCCACATGGTAATTCAGAACTCTATGAATTCAGTTGTCTTCTAATACCACCCTTAATGTTTTACTGTAAACTGGCACAACATACTGGGATAAAATCCATGATTTACTTACAGAAAGAACTATAAAAATCAGTGACTGGTAAGACAGGTTTCACTGCTTGTTTAAATACTTATTTATGGATAAAACTCTAAATAGGCGATTAGCCAACAAAAAGCTACATTAAGAAAAAGAGTAGAGCCTTAATACCCAGAGTAATTGAATTATCATGCACATAAGTATCAGGATATTGTGCTCATTCCATTTCTATCTCATCAGAGAGAAGAGCAGGCTTTACTGTAAATACTCACATGATAAAAGGCACCCACTAACATCATAAAAGGAAATGCATATTCTAGTCTTACAAATATCAACATCATCTACTCCCTACTAATTATCTGTCTCAAAGCCTTTGGGATATCTCTGCTATTCAAACTCAATGTGCTAATACAGTACAGGGATGCTGCTGGAAATTGTGTTCATATTTAAAGGCAAAAAAATGGTGAGAAAACATATGTATTATCCTGTATTTCATATACCCAGCCTAATCAAAGCATATTCAAGTGAAAAAAATTGAATTCTTTTTATCAAATCCATTCTTAGATTAAAAGCATTACACCTCAGAAACTACATTTATTTCAAGCACAATGGGTGTGAACTGGAGACTGCTTCCCTCCTCCTTTCAAGAAAAAAAAGATTAGCAGCTCCAAGTCAGGTCTAGGTAACTTAAAGTAGCAGTTTAAAGATGTCTGTGCCATAACAGACCCTGGCATAAAGCAGGGTGCAGATCGGCTTGAGGGTATAGAGTGAGGCTTGGGGAGAGATGGGAAGAAGGTCTATAAATTCTTTTTATAAGAGACAGAAGTTCCTTTCTGTTAAACCCATCCAGACATTATCAAAATGCTAATATACTGCAGGTAACAAAGGTTTTAGTGAGGTAATAAATATAAAAATGATGGCATTTCTAAACCTGTCAGTTTACAACAATTATCATCTCTGGACAGCCACCTTGAAGCAAGATACACTGAATCTCCCAGAAAAGGGAGATACCTTTCTAAAAAGGTATCTTTTCCTGCAATGGGGAGGTGAAATGAACCACAGTAACATCAAGAGTCTCTGCAATGCTTAAGGACCTCTCAACTACATTATGGTTTTACTTTCACACTGGTATTAAGTTCCTGAAAATGAATATTGATGTGCCAGAGTGGGGTTTGGTGTTATTTGTCAGTCAGATCAGCTCCCTGGTCTGGTCTGAGGAACTGCTGCAGAAGCAGCTGCATCAGTACAAGGGAGGGACTGGGGGAAGAACAGAAAATATTGAAGCACATTCATGATAGCAGTGCTGCCAAAAGGCAAACCAGCTGTTAATCCTGCTTTAAAGCTGTTTTTTTCAACAAGGACGTGCACTAGGTTATTTGTGTACCTATCCTGCAGAACTGTGCTAAGTAACTAAAACCAAAGGATCTGGCCTGGAAAGGAGTAAATGTCAAGGCTGGTACTTCAGCTTGAGTACAAAGCCTTTTGTGATATCTGGGTGCCAAAAATACACCACTGTTAAACAATGTCCTGAGTTACTGGCCTGCTCAAAAGTCACCTGCCTGATCACTGATCCAAACCTTTCCTATCTGATACAGCTAAAACACATGATGAGTTTTCCCCCCAAAAATCAACTCATACTGTAGATTTAGTTGTGACTGAACTGGGAACCATTTGCTTTGTCAGTCTTTTGCTAATGGTGGATGGAACCTTACCGTTGTGGTGCTGAATAGTCATAGGTCATGAGACTGAAGCTGTCTATTGCTGAGGCCAACTGATCAAATTCTTCTTTAGTGAACATTCCCGGCTGGTTCGTCCTTTTACAACAACAAAAACAACAGGAAGAGAGAAATTATTACAATAACCTGGTTTATTCTCTCCCTCAGATTTCACACCATTTGATGCGGTAAGAAAAATCTTTCATTCTGAGGTGTCAAAAAAACAAAAGAAAAAAAAAGTTTCAGTGCCATTTTTATCATAAATGTCTATGAAAAAAAAATATTCAATGTAACTTATGTTGCCAAAAAAATCCTAGAAAGGAGAAGGCGAAAACAACCTCCTGCTTTTAGCAAAGGGCTATACAAACCATTTTTCTTTAGACAAAAACCTGCCCATTTCCATCTTCTTCTGGAGGGGAGAGAAGAAATCCATTCTATGACCTTCTCTAGACAAAAATCTAGTTCTGTCTTCTGCAGGTCTTTGTATGAAATATGGAGCACAATTTTTACTCTCCCCTTTTTTGTTTATTACTACGATTTAAAAAAAAAACAACAATTCCAGCACTGGGCTTCCACTGCTCAGCTCAGAAACATTTAATGCCTGAAAGTTGCCAGAAAATATTGAATTTGCTTTAAAGAGAATTTGTGATGTTAAACTAGCACACACAGAGAATCATTCTGGTTAGGAGAGACCTTCCAGATCAGCAAGTCCAACCATTAACCCAGCACTGCCGGGGCACCAGTAAATCATGTCCCTCAGCACCATGTGTCCACACAGGGCTTTGGAACCCTTCCAGGGATGGGGACTCTCCACCACTGCCCTGGGCAGCCTGGGCCAGCCCTAGACAACCCTCTTGCAGAAATTTTTCCCCTCATGTCCAACCTAAAGCTCCCCCAGCACAACTAGAGGCTCTTTGCTCTTGTTCTATCACATGTTCCTTGAGAGAAGGGAGTAACCCCCACTTGGTACAATCTCCTGTCAGGGAGTTGTTGAGAGCCAGAAGGTCTCCCCCGAGCCTCCTTTTCTCCAGGCTGAACAAGCCCAGGTCTCTCAGCTGCTCCTCACCAGACTGGTGCTCTAGACCCTTCCCCAGTTTTACTGCCCTTCTCTGGACCCGCTCCAGCCCTTCAATGTCCTTCTTGGACTGAGGAGCCCAAAACTGAACCCAGGATGCGAGGGCAGCTTCCCTAGCGCCCAGTCCAGGGGACGATCCCTGTTTTAGTCCTGCTGGCCACACTAGTGCTGATCTAAGCCAGGATGCTGGTGAC
>VWZY01013305.1:0-18125 GCA_013399075.1 Chloroceryle aenea
CTATTTTTACCCAAACCAGGACACTGGTCTGGCAAACAGAAACGTGCTTCAAAGTGTGATGCTTTTCAGAATATTAGTGAAGTAACACGTATTTTGCTAATTAGAGTATCTACAAAACACCTTCACTAATAGGTGGCTAAAGGCTTTTCACAGATGTGTACGCACAGAGCAGTAGCTCTCAGAGTAACAAGAGTTGCATTGTGTTTAGTTAGAGAAATGTTACCCAGTGTTTCTTCGAGGACAATGTAGCGGGATCCAGCTCCTACCTGTAATCACAGGAACTGCAGAAGGAGAGAGGACACTGCTATACAGCTGCTTTTTGATGTTTGCTGCTTTTTGTTACCAGTTTCTTTGTTGACCATCAGTTCTGTGAGGAGTAGAACCTGGCCTTAGAAGGAGCGTGGTGTTCAGGTTACTCTGTTGCCTCTTTATATGCAAACCTCAGGAGTAACAGGCTTAGCAGTAGATCAGCTTTGTTTCAGCCTCAGGAACCTCTGAACAAATGACAGAGGTTTATACAGCTTAGAAACAGTCCAGAGAGGAGAAACTATCAATGCCTAGTTTAATCCAGTGTTCTCTGTCTAAACCTAGCTGCTCCTACTACAGGTAGGGACAGCATACTTGCATCTCTTCTTGCCTGCATGGCACGAGTCTGCAGGGAGAAATCTCTTGCGCAGAGTTACTGTACAGAGTATTTTTGCTCCACCAGAGTTCCAGCTCTGCTACACTATTAGTTACAGGGAAATACATAGCATATACCCGATGTAAATTTCACAAAGATTAAAGTCTCTGGTTTTGCTTTGTGTTGCTTTGCTATTCGTTGAACTGCTGGTTTTAGCTGGATATTTTCAGACAGAAATCTCTTGATAATTAAATGCTGATCTGTAACACAAACCTGAGGGAATTACTTTTTCATAAATATTATCTTGAGCTATATTTACAAATAAAATAATTAGACTTTGAGTGAAATTCAGCTTTCCAGTCCTTATTCAGATATTTTTAAGATAATTAAAAGTGCCTTATTTTTCTTTTTCCTCTGAAGCATTTAATGATGAAAATAAAAATGAACCAGCAGAAGTATGGATTTATTTCTTTTCTCTCTTCTTAGTATTAGATCTTGATAGGGTTAATTCTGTTTTCTTTTATAATTGATTTTTTCAAATAAATAGAATTCACTTTGGCAAGAAGCATCCTTTTTTTGTGTGTGTGTGTGTTTTCTTCAGATGTATTAAAGGGAAATATATTTCCACTTCAGGCCTAATCTTATAATAAGCAGTTTTAATGACTGCCTAGAAAAAAAATTGGGATTCTGCTGTAGATTCATCCAAAAACATAATTACAGATGGTGATTGTGGAAAGGGGTTAAATGAGAACTTAATTACTCTTGCCTGCCAGGAACAGGATAGCTGCAGTGGTCTTGCCAAGTTTTCTGTTGCTGTAGTTAAAAAGAACTGTGGATTGCAATGCTTTTTTTCTGGAGAAGACATCTCTACACTTCTAAGATTTTAATGTGGATGGTGAATTAATGCCAGATTGGCTTTTCTCTATGCTCTGTTTGCTCTGATTCATTAGCAGCTATGTACAATACTGAAGTGAGATCAGCTGTAGTGTGTAGCTGCACTAGCAGTGAGGAAATAGGAATTATGCCTGTAGCTTTACAGCAGCCCTAGGAATTAACGTAAGGCACTGCAATAATTATGAAGCCATTTATAGGTATTAATTCAAACAGTTTGTTGGGAAAATGAAAGATATTCATGCTGATTCTTTACTCGGGTAACCATCATTTCTAATGTTTTTGCTCTAGGCTTTGGAATTCAAGATCTGCAAGATGCGTCCCTCTGCAAAATCTCTTATCTGTGGGGAATGGTGGAGTTACAGTGCCAGACAGAGGTTTGCCTCGCTCGTGGATGGCTATACCCACCTGGTGAAGGTGTATTCACTTGTGCGTAGTGTTCTGCATGTGGATGCTTTCTGTTACATGAGGTGCAAAGAGCTTGTGAATATTCGAGATGTCCTTATTGAGGAATGCTACGCAGAGCCAGCACCAGAACCCTACGAATCACAAGTACGTATTGAATAAGCTGCTGCCAGTTTCCTTAGGCTAATTTAGTTCAGCTCAGGCTGTTGGAAGTCCTCACAAGTTGAGCTCACATCTTGACTAATGCCTTCAGATTAAGCAAGATTAATACTTGAATGGGACAATATATTTTGTTTATGTGTGGCATAATTCATACTGGGCTGTTGGCCAAAACTATTGCTGCCTTGAAACATCTTTTGAAAGTGATATTTCCCGGGAGATAATTTTATCAATTGAACTGCTTGACTGTTTTCTGTAACTTGGAAAACATGGAACTCTTTCATAGTCTAAGCTGTCTTCTGTTTTTATTTTTTATGTGATAAGAGCAGTTTTGTGCATTGCTATGTGAGTATGGATGTTCTTTGTGGAGGGCCTTTTTTGTAAAATTTTTGAAAAACCTATCTGTTTCCTGGCTTTAATGCTCTTCCTTTCTTATGTAGCAAAGCCATGATTTGCTCAAGAGTTTATCTTTGGACCACGTAACAAAAGAAGAGAAAATGCCTGTATCTTCAAAACAGAAAGAAAAGCATCTCATTGAAAGATTGTTAAACTGGTTTTCTAACAGTAAATCTCATGTGCCAACCCATAAGGTAATCTGAGTGCAGTTTTTGATGTGTTATTACATAACCCTGCTTCTCGCATTGTCAGGATGGAGATGAAGATTGCGAGTACCTTTAATATCCAAACCATATTTGATGCCTTTCATAGCACATTCTGCTTTCTGTTGGTAGAATGCCATGTGACCACCATTGCAGATGAGGCTACAGCAGCTTTTAACAAAGGTTTGAAGTACAGCCCAAGAGCAAAGCAACCAACTTCTAAGGTGGTGCTTCAAACCACCAAAGAATGAAGATAAAAATGAAAAACTGAACACACTGTTTCCACATGTGGTAGGCTTCATTATATAAAGTACAGCAAAAAGCAGGATTACAGCCATATCAGTCTTTCAGAAAATTTAAGCATTGCTTTTACTATACAAAGTGTTTCCTTCTTCCGCACCGAGGAGAGGTGATGCAGGGGACACTCTGGTGGGTGTTTCTTCCACTGCCAATGGGTTTTACGTATTTTGAGGTATCTAGTCACACCTCAACTGGGATGTAAAACATGAAAGTGAAAATGTGTCCTGTTTTTGTCCTACATTCTAAGTTAAGCCTCATCTACGTTGTAATTCTTCTTTCAGACCTGACAAAATTTCAGGCTTTCAAGCACCTAATCATGCTCAGTCCACCGACAGGAGTAGTCCTGTTCAACTACTCGCTTTCATAAAGTGCAGTATTTTCAAGATTAAAGACCTGTTCATGTAAACAAAAATAATCTGGCTTTGTTAGGTGCTCTATGAAGTCTGAACTTTTGTTTTTAAGCCAGTGGAAAGCCATGAATCCCCAGCACCTGTGAAAATAGATGATTTTTGTTTTGGTGCCTCAACAGGCACAGTCTGCTTTAGATGGGTGAAATGAAAATGCTGTTTATCAATTCATTGTTGCTCAGTACATGATGAAGTGTGTGCTGGTTTTCATTTATGAAGGACTCTGATTTGGAGAGGTCCAGATGCTGGCTAATTAGAATGTAATTGGTTCTCTCTTTTTGAAGGTAACAGTCCTTGGCCCGATCACTCCTTATGAGGTGAAATGCTATGGTCTGACTAGAGTATCCCAGTTCAGGTATGAGAAGGCTTGTACTGTGAAGTATAGACACATTCTCAGCTGTTATTTTTCTATAAATAGGCCAAAACCATCCTAGCTACTCTTAAGAGATTTTTACAGAATTTTTATTCATTGAAAAGACCAAAGTTGTCAGGACTGAGTTGCATTAATATGCACATTATTGCTATGTAAAATTTTAATAGTTTTATTAAAGGTGCTTTGATGTCTTGCAGGCACTGGCATTATGTATTAACTATGATATACATCTGCTAAAGGGCACTCAATCTTCAGCCAGTAATTTCTATCCACTGAGGTTTCATCGTCAATGTAAAATATTTTTTTAACATGTTTCTATGTTGTTTTTGGTTTGTTTTTTTTTGTTTTTTTTTTTGTTTTCATGTTGAAAATGTTTGTTTCCTGATAGAAAAGCTATCATCAGAAAGGAAAGTGTAAACTCTGTTGTCATCTTGGATGCTCCAGAAGATCCCTTTCAGCAACTGTTGGTTGCTGCTTCTTTATCAGCAAATGCAACTGGTAATGCGTAATAAAAATGTTTCGGCAGTTTCTCTAGACTTCTGCTTTTATATGAATAGCTCTACAAGTAAATATGTCACTGTAGTTCTACAATATTTTTTTTTTGAGGTTTCATTTTGATTAGATACTCCTCAGATTTGTATTTAATTATTTTTGGTGACAGGATCTACTTTGATTTTAGAGGAAACCTCTATGATGCCTCCTATTCCTGGCCTCCTTGCACTCCTCAGTATGCTGTTTGCTCCTGCTATAGAACTCAGGTATTCAAGCATTTTAAAATAAGTGGTAGTTCTTGTATTTTGTTTGGGATCTTCCCAAACTGGTGAAAGATATCATCATCTTTGCTCTGCTTTTCAGTAAATTCTCTTCCTGATCCTGTAATTCTTGTACCTTTTATCAGCTTTAGTATATAGCTATGGTAACTTATTTCATGTACTTAGGAATTGGTGCTGCAGGCTCTGCCCTGACAATAAGGCAATACAGTCACTGACAATCGTGCTGGAAGCCTTGGAAGATGAAGTGTACAACTGGGCACATTTGAAATCTATGTGAGGAGGAAAAACTTCTGTGATTTTTGTGAAAGCTGAGTTCTGGCAGTTGCATTACTGTTGTGTTTTCTTTAAATCCTTGTATCAGTAGACTGTAACTTCAACATAGTGAAGCTAGCTTTTCTTAATTAAAGTTTCCTTTTTTTTTTTTCATTTTGCATATACATGATTTTCTTTTTAATTTGATGAGTATGTGTTTTCATAGCCAGAACTTCAGTTTTGTTTCAGCACTGTGTTTAAGAATCAGTATGAGTAAGTGTGAATGCCTCTTGATTGTTCTAGCTTCTCTAAAACACTTGTATATTGCTTGGTGTGTCTCAGACAAATTCTTTTAAGTCTATCTTCATGTGGGTTTAATTTCTTCATCTCTAGGTGAGACTGTTGTCTTTTTCATACAGGGTTGATAAAAGTGGAAGGCATTTTACTGGTGTTCTGTGTGGTTTGGGTTGGAGTCAGACTTGTGAGGCTCCACTGCTTCCAGAAAATGACATGGAGCTGACATTTGATGTGCATTTTGGAATGGAAGACATATCAGAGGTAAACCATGCATTTTCACTGTAGTAGGAATTAAGTAGAATTTAGCGCATCAGCGCTTGTTAACTCTTAGAGTTAATAGGAAAAGTTGTTTTAAGCTTTGGGTTTGGATTTTTTTAGTGTACTCCTGTTTATAACTTGGATTCTTATCAGAAAAAAAGTTACCCTCTCCATCCACTTTGACCAAAACAACATACTATAGACCAATATATGCTTTTCAAACCAAAAGCATTGATTTGGTACTAGTCAGATGTCAACATTTGTTAGCTGTGTTCTTAAGGTTATTGTGGGTTTTACTGATTAGCTGAGCACTGCTTTGCAATCTTCATCTTGATTTTACAACCCTGTTTAATCATCTGTGTTAAGCTACTCCTCTCAGAGCAGATCAACTAAGCAACAGAAACCCCTGTATTCCTCACTGCAGCCTTTTTGCAGGTTGTAGCCAGAGAGCTGTCGGAGGGAAGTATGTAAGCATACCCTGTTCTGAGGACAGTAACCTGTGTTTGACCTGTGCTTCAACTTGCCATGTGCTTTAGACAGTTCCCTGATAGTTAGTTCTGTGTACGGAGCAGGTACATTAGGTGGTGACCAGGGGTTTCTAGAGGCTCTTTAAGGACACAGTGTCTGTGCTGGTGCACATATGTGAGCTACAGTGTTCTGAAATCCCTGACTTGGTGTGTGTGATGTCTGTAGTCAGGACACCTGAGCCACAGTGGTTAACACTGAGCTGTTGCACATGTGAAAATTACGGACAAGTAGAGAAAATAAGATTCTTAAGCTTTTACTGGAAGAATTCTGTACTGGAAAAAAATCCAGACAAGTGGGAGCCTCTGTGTTTTTGTGGCTTATGTGAGTAACCTTTAAGGTCACGATATCAAGTGTCTGAATATTAATTAATGTCTTTGACCAGTAGAGGTGCATCGGGAGGAAGAAGCATTTCTAAAGCTTCAGTTGGTTTTGCTTATGTTAATAATATTCCAGGTGAAATTTGGTAGGATGGATGCCATGACCACCTTCATGTCAGTATAATATAATATAATATACAACTAGTGCTGGTTTAGAGTGCTTTATATTCTATCACTGTTGCTTTTACAGATAAACATCCTAAGGACAGACATTAATAAGCTGCTGTATGAATGTGCAGCATGTTCTGGACAAAAGAGGATGACACAGCTGCAGGAAAACATTCGTCAGAAGCTTCTATGGTAATAGTTTTGTAGAAATAAGATCTTGTATTTCATAGTCTCAACAAAAACAAAATAAATGATTGCTTGAAGCATAGCTCAGATTGGGTTTTGGAAAAATAATGTATGTTCTCATTTAATGATGCATTTCATTTACTTTGTTTATTTCTATAGAAGTATACTCGACAACTTTAGTCTTCCTGTAGAAACACAGGTTCTTCAGGGCAGAGTCATAAAACCTAGACTGTAAAACCTGTTCTGCAAGATACTGGTTCTGATGTACCTTTGTGCACTGAAGACAAAGACAGTGAAGTTCTGTGGCATGGGAGTGCAGAGAATTTTAGAATTCTTTCCCTGTGCATTAAATTTGAATTGTGTGCTGCCTTTCCTCGCTTAACAGACCTGTGTAGTAGGATTGGCCAGGTTAATTTATGAATTGAAGTTAAGGCCACCTGCCTTTTTCTCCAGCAGGCCTCCCTGCTTCTTGTAACTGAAGTAGTGGTTCAGAAAAGACTATTGTGAGTCAGTGCAGACAGTCCTGAGAATTTTTTTAGCTCGCGGTGTGTGGGAAGTGTTTGGGGGAGCTAGTGCAACGGAGTATTCCTGTAATAGCTCCTTCTAATGTCTGCCACTGCTGAGCATGCTGTGAAGAATCTTCCTTTGTTTGTAAATGTAGCTTCCATTTTAGCACTGCCTGTATCATCAGTAGACTTTTCTCATCCCTCGTCCCTAGTTCTGTACCGAGCAGATTCAGAAAAGAGCTCTGGCTCAGCCATGAATGAAGAGTTACGTTATGCTCTCCAGTATCTGCCTCATCTTTAGGAAATGTGACTCTTTGCAAATAGAGCTTTTCTAAAGTAACTGTATTGCCAAAGTGAGGCAGTTCCCCATGCTGATAAAGATCAGAAGCTTTTACGCTTAGCTGCCTTTGCCCTAGGTTATCAAAGTCATTACCAGAGCAGCTGTTTATGCTGCTGCTTTCAGGTGTGAGCGAGTGGCTCTGTCGGTGCTTAGCTGCTGGCTGGAGTTAAACCAGGACACTTGTTTTAGAATGTACCTGCTTAGTTGATGGGTTGGGGTTTGGGGTTTTTTTTTTCACTTCCCATTGTGAAAAAAATGCTTATGTTGCCTTTATGTAAAAGCAAGTACCTGTACTTCATAATTCCAAAACTTGAAAGAAAATTCAGTGTGGTGCATTTTATAATCAGTGAACAAGTACGTGAAGGTGAGCCTTACCTTTTGAGGCACTGGAAATGAAGTTAAAGGAGCATAAACAATTGCCAGAAGATGTGGAGATACCTGTTGTATGTTCTATGACGAGCAGATATGTTGGATATGACAAGGGAGCAAGGTGATTATCTTTTGTGTGCCACACCCCACACGCTGACGAGCTGCTCTCGTCTCCAAGGACACGGCAGCTTCCAGCCAGCTGTTGCAGTGGGTTGTGTGCTCCTCCAGAAGTGGTGCTACAGCTTCCCAAAGGCTGTACCTCAGAGATGCATGCTGCTTGCCTTTTCAGCTTAAGGGGCACCACTGCAGGCATCTTTCCCATCTGCCAAACTCTTGGTAAAACACCAGCTGCGGAGAGTACAGCTGGTGCGATATTTAAGTTCCTGTTTGTGTCCAGGTGCCTCAGGCCAGTTGGTGTCTGCATTGCCTTGGGATGCTGCTGTGTAGTACCATGTTAGGCTTCAGAGCTGAAGAAAGTTCGCTTGTGAGATTGACGTGGTAACAAGTGTCAGAAGCCAAGGAAAGGCAAAAAGAAGCAAAACCACACAACCTCTTGGGAGGTGACTGACAGTAACAGGAGCTCATGCTTGGATATCAACATTGACACACTAAATTCAAGGCACAAAAATGTCACTGCTATTTCTTGAGATGCGTGAACTCTTGCTACTGTTTCAGCACCTTTTTGGGGTTGATTGTTCAGACATCTTCAGCCGGTTGGAAAGGGAAGGAGCAGCCTGTGCAGGTCCACAGTGTTGCTGATGTGCTGACTCGGTCATTCTCATCAGCCTTCTTTAGCTTTTTATTTAGGATTTTATACTTTTCTATTATAGCATTTTCTCTCTGGGAAACTTTGTGCTTTTACTGATTCTGTTCCAGTGATCCTACAGCTATTTTTTTTCTTTTTTTGGGTTTGGTTTGGTTTGGTTTACCTTGTTGAAGGTAGAGACAGTCTGGGCTTTGTTATGATGTCGTTGTTTCCTTTGTGTAAAATATTTCTTCATTTTGAATATTTTTTTCTGATTGTACTTTGTTTTATGTCTTGGAAAAAACCTAACTTTTTATTAATAAGAGTAAATATGTAAAAATTTAGCCTGAAGAGTCCTTCATAGCTTTTTTCCATTTTTCAAAAGCTAATTGTATTTACAACATGTCACCTCTGCTTAAGACTAAAATCAATGTTTGAAAAACACATCTAGACAGAATTAATTAAAGTCTACTACTGTTGTAGTTTGCACAGCTTGAGGAAATAACTGGAGCAGACAGACAATCTATATAGTAATTGAGTTGTCATGCAAAACAAAATACCCTAAAACCAGCTGTGTTATACATTCTAGTGAATAAACATGCATAAAGCTTACAAAATAAATGACAGTTGAAAATACTTCATAAACTAAAAAAAAAAAAAATCACTATTTTATTTAAAAGAAAATAAGTCCCTGTGAAACTTTGTATTTTGACTTCTTCCACTAGAGGGGCACAACACAGAGAAGTGAACAAATCGAACTAGGTTAACAGGGAAATTAAAGATTCCCTTCAGCCCAGGCACCTTGTAAATGCAGAGCTGTAGCTAATACAAAAATTCTTTTTTCTTTATAATTAATCAAATGCAGTTTATTTCTTAAGGCTATTTTTATGCAATTTCAGTTTAATCTGCAAATCAAAACCTCGAGATAAGATTGCTCCTACGTGGTATGAGAAGCCATATGCATGGAATCAGGTAAGGGTATAAAGTTTGGGGGGTTTGGTTTATTTTCTCCCTTAGAAGCATAGCCAGAGTACTCCA
The DNA here is from genome assembly GCA_013399075.1 of Chloroceryle aenea. Classification (NCBI taxonomy): domain Eukaryota; kingdom Metazoa; phylum Chordata; class Aves; order Coraciiformes; family Cerylidae; genus Chloroceryle; species Chloroceryle aenea. The sequence goes on from VWZY01013305.1 coordinate 9,534, forward strand.
GTCCAGTTAGTTAAGTGGTCAGAGGGAGAATTTCCTTTGTAAGGATGTCTTTTGTATTTTGAATTTACAAAGACTGAAAGCACTGTAGAGTTGAATTTAAGGCATAAGAACTGATGTGTATACATCAGATACCTTATTTTTCTGGAGTCTGTTTAGTTTCCTGGATGATTTTGGTTTTAATTTTGCATATATGAATATTTAGCCTTTTCAAATAGAACACTTCATGATTTTTAAGCTGGGAGGCAACTTTTTTGTAGAGGTAATTCTACATTTGCTGGAAGATAAAATTTTATATTCTACTTTCTATTAAGCAGCTGTGGCCTTGTATACAGTGCATTTCAGCTCTGGTTTGAGTCGTTGTGCTTTCAGGTGGCTTTTCCCTTTTAAGCAAACAGAAATGTGTGTTGCTTTAGAATCAAGTGATGGGTCCAGGTAGGAGGGGAGTTCTCTCAAAAACCGAAAGACTGGTTTCCTACTCTGTTAGAAATCTTACATTTCTTTCTGTAAGGGCCTCTGCAGGCTGCTAGATTTCCTGATGAGCAGGCTCATTTTCTTAATTAAATGGGGTGAGGAGTGCAAGATTTCTACATGTGCCCTCCGTGCACCTCTCCCACCCTCAGGTGTTTTTATAAGGAGTTTAGGCCTCTTTTCTTGATAAGATTGACTACAGTAAACGAGCACCAAGGGCCCTCCCGTTCATGGAGGAATTAGAGTGTGTCATGATATACTGCCTTAAGCCAAAACATTTCTATTTTCATGTTTCAAATTCAGTTATCCTCAGTATTATGAAGATAATCTCCTATTCAGTTATATTGGTGTTTAGCTTTTATAACAAGCTAATGTATAGGCCTTGGGATCAGGATCATCTCCACTGCATCTGATGTATCTCAGGACATTCTTCTTACATAGTCACATGAAGTACTACTTGTCATGCTTGGAACTGGTTGTGGAATAGCATTCTGCCTTAGGCTAACCATGAGGTACAGCAGTATAGGACTGCTGTATAGTACTGGCTCTTACGTTGAAATGTGTGGCATGGAACTGGAATTCTTGCATGACTTGACTCTCAAAACATCAAGAGTCTTTTCCTTAACTGTGTTGTATAGGAAAACATGATTAAAAAGCATTCTGACTTTCTATCTTGCTTCTTTTGATCAGGTGGATTCACAGCTTATCATTGACCAGTCCAGAAAGCAACCTGAAAGAGGAAGTGATCTTTATCAGTTACATAAGCTGGTTGTGTTGAATGTTTAAGTTTGTCTAAAAGTCTTTCAGAGGACAAGGTATTACAAGTAGTCTAAAAATTACTTGTTTTCTATATATCCTCTGGACACTTGTTTTACAGGACTGTTCCTTAAGACTGGTCTAGGTGTGCTAAAGTACAGTTTGAAATAGGTTAATCTCTTTCCAAAAAGTTACAGTTTGCTGACACAGAGCAGACGAGTTTATTCATAAAATAAATGGCATGAAGCAAGATGCAATTTTCATTTTAATACTGCTGAGCAGATTTTTCACAAGGTACATGAAAGACAGAACAAATAGAAGCTTAGTTCATTTCCTGTCTAAAAGCTCGTAAGCTGTTGGGCATGATTTTTTTTTCCTGTCTTTAACTGCATTAATTTTTTCAGAAAGCCGTGTAACAAAGGTGTTTGGGTGTTTTCTTAACCCAGAACTAGGAACCAAAGGAAACTGATGATCTCAGTTATGTTATGATCCCAGTTACAACTTCATAACTGGATACAGTTTTTTCGTTAATTTTCATACAGCAAAATGCAATATATGATTTCCTTTATGACAGAAGAATGATTTCGAATTAGACATTTATGGCACCTTTGTTTCATCCTTTCCTCTTTCTTTTACTGTGAAATCTGGTCCTAAAAATGAGGTCAGTGGTTTCAGAATAAAATGCAGAAGTTAAATAAAATGTGTTTGTCTCTTCTGTTGCGCAGTCATGCTTAATAAAAGCTAAATTTAGTTATTAATGGTATGTGATTACATTCATGAAATACACAAATACAAAAACAGTGTATGGAAAAGTATTAATCTTTTTCACTGTTCACTCAGTGGTTTGAAGCTCATGCAATATCCTGTCATCCTCTGAAGAACGGATGGAATCAGTGATCACCATAAAAAAAGTTGTAGATTCAGGGAAATTAAGGGGATGCTTAAAGTGAGAAATCACCTTTAGCTGTATTTACACAGAGGGGCAAGTGTATAATAGGCAGTTTCGTGGCTTATTATAGGCATGACTTAGACCCACTTCACTAATCCTTGTGAATTATAAAACATACTCTATATCGTGAGATAGGTTTAATAGAAGAATTGTGTCTCAAGTGACTTAACTTGCATACAACGCTCAGCTGAGAAATAATGTTAAGTGCTGCAGTTAAACACCCTTGAGGGCAAATGAAACGGGCAGAACGACAAATCTTCACTTTGCCTGTTAATGAGGGGGATTCTCTGCAGGAAAAGGTAACCTGGTAATAACAAAAGGCATGATATAAAAAATGTAACTGACGTCATTCCTCGTAAGCAACACTGAAATTGCGTGCTGAGAGGAACAGAATATTGTTTTGGTATTACTCTTTTTAATGTTTCATTCTGTGGGTAATGTGTCCTGGTCTGTTCGTGTGCATGTGCTGCCATCTCGTGAGGGGTTGCTGCTGTAGGTGCCGTTTGTTCCCCTTTGAAGTTCTAATGCACCTTGTAATGCTTTCAGCAAGGAAGAGGTGCTCTGTGGTGGCTTTTGTCATAATAAAACTGAAAGGTTTCTGCTCTTTTCCTTACGAAGAGAGGAGTAGATGATGCAGACTCCTCCACAGTTCAGTAACCCATGAGCTGCTGCTGGTCAGCTGAGAAATGAGAACTGTGGATTAACTCTGAAGAACTCCCAGTTTTGTCCTGGGTAGGTAATACACTTGCGGACGTGACACACGACAGGTTATTCTTGAAGGAAACAGAACATCTTACACGTTAGACTTGCTGGGACATGTTTTTATTGCCAGATGAAAATGTAGTACTAAAATTTAAAAAGCAGCTGTCATATTTTATTGGTTTAACTTTCAACAGCATTGCAGAGTCACTTAATGTATTAAGGTAAACAGCCTCGGAATTTCTCCCTTCAAGGTCAATAGAATGTAACACCAGAGAAAGAAGCATTATGAAATAGTCTTTGTATGGCTATAGGCCTGCTCCCAGTCAATCTGGTGTTTTTCAGGGCTTACATCCATAAGGAAAAGGCCATGACTGCTTTTCCAGATTCCTTTTATCTCCAGGTGCTCAGCAACATCCAGCAGAATGAGATTTCATTCACCACTGTTCATTGGTGACCATCTGCATTTTTGTATCCATCACTGAGTCCAAGGTGTAGAATCACAGAATCATTTGAGTTGGAAAGGACCTCCAGGATCATCAAGTCCAGCCAAGGATATCATTATTAAAAATAAATAACAAACCTGGGCATTTAGTCCCTCAAGTTTGCTGGGGGGAGCCAAAGACTGAGTTTTGCTTTAAGAAACTTGCAGTTGTGAATTCAAACAGTGTGAAATCAACAGTTTGCATGTCCTTGTGGAAATTCAGTACTGCTCACAAAGGAAGGTTAGAAGTTTCATGCTTCTTCCTCCAAAAAGTGTGTCAGCAGGGATGTGGGTGGGTTGAATAAACCCTGCAGCTCTCCTGCTGAGACTACAGGACTTTTGTAAAGTGGCATTTAGTGCATTCTGAGGGAGTGTGAGTGTAGAAATGAAGGTGAGTATAGATGTCAGTCCCAGTCATTCATTTCCAAAGACAAAAAAAAAATCTGTCCTTTTTAGCTGTATGTGATTTTTAGGAGGTACAGGTGAGTGTGTATCAAGAGTTATGCAGAAGTGAGGTGGTCAGGGTAAATAAACCGGCAATATCTGGCCCTGGCTTAGGCAAGGCAGAGCCTGTTGTGACTGCACTCCCTGTGCTCGATAAAGTCACCCTAGGATGAAATCTCCATCCTTCCCTTACTCAAATTCCACCTTCTGCCTTCCTTTTCCTGGAAAGTGTCAACTCTGTCTGCACTATCAACAAAAGTTCTTGTAAAGTCCACGAGTAAACTTCAGAAAGAGGTAGCTCTGATGCCTACAACTGCACTAGAAAAGACCAATGTTTCTGCACTAAGCATACACACCTCTAACTGTACCTCTAATACCACATATGGCTAAGAAGTCCTCCTACTTGCCCTCTAAGTAAAGGGGGAGACATGGACTATAGTTTACAGGCTCATCAGGATCACAGTAAGGGCTGCAATGGCAGCATCATGATTGGTGCCTACTCTAGGCCACTTCATAAAGGAGAGGAGGTGGGTGATGCCTCTGACTAGGGAGAAGTTGTCTCTTGATCACAGGTAATGATTCTCATGGGGGACTCTATAATCCAAACATCTGAGAGGGCACTGTGGAGGAGACACAAGTAACCCAGGAGATTTTATGGACATGGAGGACAATTTTTTTTTACTGGATAGGTTGTGTACAGGAGACATCCTCCTAGATCTGCTACTTGCAAACAAGAGGGAGATGGTCAGCAAATGACACTGGAGGGCAGCCTTAGGTGCAGTGGCTGAGATAGCAACACTAAAGACCCTCAAGAAAAAGGTGTAGCTGTTATTCCTGGGGAAGCAGGGATTGCCAGGACTGGGATTTTTTTCTGGGACAGCGGGTGAGTCTCAAACAAACAAGCACTGATTTATCTGCAGCTACAAAGTAATCCATCTGTTACTAACTAAAAATTAAGCATTAATCAAACATTAGTCAAGCCTTATTAGGCATATGATACCACAAGTCTGACGCTCAGTTGTTGGTTACAATTGCTGCTATCTTTAGTTCTTGGTCTTCTTGCAACTAAGGAAAGCAAACAGATATTACAAAACATTTCCTACTTTAAAGCAAGCAGTTCTGTGGTATTTCTGCGTGCAAGGTTGTGATGGTGCAGAACCCCTTCTCCTTGGGTCACATCTTGATGTTGGCGCCAGTCACTGTGTTCTTGTTTAATTACAGTGAGATGGAACAATGTGGTACTTTCCAATCTTGCCTAATGAGGCAGCGAGTTGATATCTCACTGGATACAAGTACAGGGAGATAGAGCAATCAGGAACTTCTTACCTTCACAAGAATTCCCTGGAAATGCACCCGCAGCTCCTGCCTGGATCATAGCTCACTTTGAAGAGTGCCAAGATTGCTGGCAAAATGGCCACAATGAATAAATATGGAAGAAAGTCGATCACCCTGCCACCCTAAAAATAGGTCTGTATGTGTGTGATTTGCTCAGAAAACTTTTTTGAATTCTCATCTAAATCACTGTACTGATTATAATTGATTATTGACCGATTAAGCATTGTTGTATAATCACACCCTGATCCTATGATTCACTGTAACAGCATTAACAAATCTTAAACAATGCCATGTTAAATCTCTACCACTGAAATCTTTGTATCCTATTACTCTTTGTCACAAACAGCTGACCAAATCTGTGACTAAAATTGGATCTAGCCACACCTAAATTACTCTCTGAGGAGTTTAGAGAGCAAGAGGTTCACTCTGAACCTCCTGACTCAAGGCAAGGGCCTCCCTTACCCCTTGCATTCCCAGTCTCTGTGTAAAATCATTTCAGACCAAGTCCCAAGTCGATTTTCCTCTGTATATTTCTCCCATGTAGTATGTAATAGAGTGAACCTTGCCATCGCACTGTGTTAAATTGTGCTTTAGGATTTGTATTAAAACAATTATTGCTGATTTCTTTGATGGCGATTCTTTGTCTCACAACTCTCCTCTCTGACAAAGGCAAACAGGATATGTTTCACAAACAGGCCTTCTTATTACAGAATTGAGGAAGAGACTGAGTAGACTAAAGGCTCTGACTTTATTGGGGCAGTCTTTGGCTTCTTCAGCATCTAGTAGGTAAGATATCCTGGGAGGCCATCCTGAAGTGCAGAGGAGCCCAGGAGAGCTGGCTAATCTTCAGGGACAAACTAAAAGCAGAATAATGGCCCAACCTAAAATGCAAGGTGGGACTTCAACAGGCTTGAGGAATGGGCTGAAAATTCATCAAAGTCAAATGCACAGTCCTGCACCTGAGACAGAATGACTGCATAAATCAGTACAGGATGGAGACTGAGAAATGAAGTAGCAGCTATGCAAAAAGGGCTTGGGGGTTCTATGGACAAGTCAAGTACGAGTCATTCAAGGGCCCCTGCAGTGATGGAAGCTAACAGAAGGCTAACAGGCTGGGCTGCATTAGCAAGACAAATACAGCTAGCATATAAAGGGAGTGATTTTTCCCCTCTACTTGGCACTTGTGAGGCCATCTCTGGGATTCTGCACCAAATTTTGGGCCACCCAGCGTAAGAGAGAGATTGACAGCTTGGAGGGAGCACATAAATTTTTTTTTTTGTTGGAATAGTAAGTCATAAAAATTAGAAGAAATTGCTTGGGCCATCCCATAATACATATTTTTACCTTGAAATTGAGTTAAATATTCTTTAAAAGTTGCAGCACAGGGTACAAATTAAGTTCATATGACCTGGAAACAAAAACCCCAGCCACCTTCGTACAGGAAGCATGTTTTTCCTTCGGCTTACTGAGTAACTCAGGCACTTAAGCTGTTTTGCCTCAAGATACATGTGCTCTTTCTCAGCTTAGGCAGGCTGGGCTTCAGTAACTGGTTTTCAGCCAGTTCCTTTGCTAATTTTGCTTATAGTTGGCCAGTAATAACAAATCTCATTACAACAGACCACAAGACCTACCAGATTTCCTTGAAACGAACTTCAGCCTCCTTATACTTATCTCACACTTGATCCTTAAAAAACCTGCCATATACCTTCCAAATTAACTGTTAGAAGCCAAACCAGTATCTGAGCTAGACACCAATACAAAGCTTAATACAGACAACTTTGTTTTATGCCAGAATTTAATCTGCTCTCCTTCCCACAGTTAACCTCGTTGAGTCCCAGAGTCTGTAAGCTACACATCTCTAGCTTTTTCTGTAAAATGCTTATAACTTCATATTCTTCATCACACACACACCCCCCACTTCATTTACCTGCAAAATTGCCCACTAATTCAGGTGTATTAACTATTTTTACCTGGACAATAAACACCACGATTGTATTTAGTTTTGAAGCTTAAACCTTCTATTTTGAAGCATTTGTGCTGAAGAAGGGCTTGTATGCCTGAAAGCTTAGGAAGGCTGTTACAGAAAACAAGAGGAAAATTACGTTGTTGGTTAACACACAGGTGAAATATAAATTGGAGCTCAGCTAAGCCTACAATCTAGAATAGGGTGGACATAAGTCTCCTGCACCCTAAACTGGTAACTGTATTAAATATAACAGGAGTGGTGAATTAACAGCTCTTTTCTCACCATTTCAGCTTCAACTAAAGACCAGAGGAACTGCTGGTATTGTAAGACCACAAGACATTACTGGTTTCCACAGCCATATACTTTTCAGCATTACTCCATCTGTTTTGATGACATTAGCAATTCTACTACAGCATTACTATCACCAGGGCTACAGGCAGTAATACTGCTGCCATTTCTCACAGAAGCACTGCAATGAGGTAGATGTGTATACCTTGTCACTAATTTCTCAGTTTGTTTCATGCGTGTTCTTCTCTCCATCAGCAAAGGCTCTAAAGTATTCTTTCTGCATGGAAGAAGTCCATTTCAGGATCATGGTATTCAGCTCCCGGAGATAATCGGCTTTTTGCAGATATGGCCAACAACAGCAGAGATCCCCTTCAGGTTAAACCAGGCAAAGATTCAGAGGTTCTGCAGTTGAAGTAGCAAGCTTCCCACTCCTCTTTATTGTAATTCTTTCAGAGGTCCCAGCTACATGGGTAGAGATGGTATCACCATACACACAACTGGGCACCTCCCTTGACCATTAGCTCGTTTTCCCCTTGGGAGTTTTGGCAAGACTGCTATCTTTCTCAATTGCATGCTGGATCTGGCTGTTTCAGGAATCAAATAGTAGTTACAGGTTTCCAGGTCATACCAACCAGGTAAGGTTAAATGTCCTTAAAGGGACAGAAGAGCTCAGATAAACGTGTTTGTGGGCTAGGACTGCCATACAGTCTACACGAGGGGGCTGTACATGGATGCTTGATTTAACTAAGAGAACGAGTCTGAATGGGCTGTGGTTTTACAGGCTGCTGTTACTTTACCCCACAGCTCTCATCTTCGCCGAAAGAGACCTTTCTGGCACAACCTTGAGTGTATTACAGTTGTTAGCAGGCAGTTACCAGACTGTCCCCATCTGGTTAAGGGCTCGATGCACAGCCTGAAGGTGGAAGCTCTTTCCTCTCTCTCTCCCAACTTGGTTGAAAACTGAGGGTCCGGATAAGGAAGCTGAAATGGTAGAGTCGTCACCTCAGAGGCCAGGTAAGCAGAGTCTTCCTTCCCGCCTTCCTTCCGCAAGAGCTTTCTGGAAAAAAGCGGGGATCACAGGTCTTCTCATCGGGGCTGACCCCGATCTCTGCTTACCCCCTTCTCCTCTCCGGCTCTCAGACGCGCCGCTGCTCTTTGCTTCTCCTTCAAGCATGAAGGACCTTGACGCTTCCTCCGGGGCCC
>VWZY01013305.1:25740-52780 GCA_013399075.1 Chloroceryle aenea
CCCCTGCAACTAGGCCATCCTCATCTTCAGCTGCCTCATCCTTGGCTAGGAGCTCTGCCATCCTGTTCGAGGATAGTGAGGTCTTGCCAGCTCTCCTCTGATAAGAAGAGCTAGTCCCTTGGACAGAGGAACAGAAACTTAGTTTTTATCTGATATTAGGGAAACTGAGAAGACTGGATCTTCTAAAGGCCACAGAAATTAATCCCAGTCATAAGACTCTTGAGAGAAGATACTCTTTACTGACACAAAGGGTATCTATTTATAGGGTAACTATTTATTAAAGGATCAAAAAGTTGTTGCAACTCTTCCGTGACTCCCTATTGAGATTCCCCGCAATAGTTTATGTAACTTTTTTAAACCGTAAGGCTTCATATGGACTTCTGTTAGGACTTAGTTCTAAACTTAAACTAAGTCTGTGTTCTTTTCTGTGTTTAGTTTTGTCAGCCCTTTTCTGAGTCCCAAATTATGTTTATTATTGTGTTAAATTTAGGGATTTGTGCTTTGAACCACGTCAAGCTGTGAACTTTGAAACTTGGAACTTAATGTTTCAAATTTAAGACCACCTTTTGTGCCACAGGCTTAGGAGATGGGGAGGAAAAAGGTGAGATGTAAAGAAAAAAATCAGAAGAGATAAGCTCATATCAGCTCTAAGGTTTTATGTTGTTTTCTTTTTTTTCTCCAACTTTTTCTTTGTAGTGTCTCTAAGCAAAATAAAAGAATTTTTTACACAATCCTGGAGCTCTCACCACTGCTTGATTCTTCCAACATGACGCCAGATGACTGGGCCAAAATTGCAAAGAAACTTGAGGTACTATGGTGTTGGATAAGAATTCATTTGTTGCTTAAACAAAACCAGCAATACAACTGGTATATGTAGTGACCTAAAACAATTAATTAGTGCTATATATATATGTTTAAAATGTTATGTACCTTGATTAGTTACTTGCAAGGTAGCAAGTACTGTGCTTGCAAGGATTGTTGATTTTTTCAATTTTTTTTTTTTTTTTGAAAATGCTGAAAACTCATTGAAAATGTGTTTCTTCTAAGCAATGTCATAATTCTGTACACAAAAATTATTAGGGAAATTGCAGCTAGAAATGAATAAGGTATGTAATATGTAGGTTCTAAATATGTTCTAAACTGTTGACTTATATTCATTTTACAGGAATGGTGAATAGAGTCCTTAGGTGTAGGTGACTTAACTGAAGGTTGCTTAGTTACACATCATTTAAGTGTTTGGCTTAATGGCTTAATGGTTTGCTGCTGATGTAGAAAATAATTTCATGTCTCTTTGCCTTTCTTACTCTGGACACAGACAGACTTGGCTAGCTTTGGATTTGCAGACAGTAGAAAAAAAATGCTGTCATGGATAGGTTCCCCCCCACTGGAAAATCTTTAAAGCCTGAGATATTCCTGCATATATAGATAGATAAATTCATTACACTGTTCTCTAGATTTAAAAAATTCAGCATTTGTCTGCTCCTGTCCCCGTGTCTGAACTTAGACGTGTGCTTTTAAGAAAGTAGAAATGCAAAATATTTCAAATACTTCACACCAGGAATTCATACATAGCTGTTAGAAATAAATATCTGTGGGCCTAGTAGGATACTGCTCCTCCATTCCTGCTTGCTCTGCGATAGTGGGCTTTATAGTGTAAATTCTCTTCTTCCACCCAGCTGTAGCAATGCATGTGAACAGTACAGTAATGCGGGGAGTGATGCTGACAGTTCAACTAACAGCTTTTCATCTTTAGGTCCTCTAATCCTGAAAGCACCAAACTAGGGATGATGCTTCTCCTTTTGAATGCATCTTGGCAGGGTGGAGAAGAGATTGAGCTGGTGTATAGGACAGAGCAGGGTTACAGCTGGGAAAATCCCAAAGCCAAGAGCGGAAGACAGCAATCCTGTGCTGAGCAGGGTAGAATTTATCTTTCTTCCTTGGTGGCATATTAGTTTCATTACAAATAACTGTTTCTTTCTTGTATGCAGATGCAGCTTCTACATATATAAAACATCCAGCACATGTAATCCAAGTGAAAAGTGCTGGGGGGGGGGATGGGATGGAGGGGACAAAAAAAACCCTCTTCTTCAGACTTAAGTCTAGACACTGCCACTTTATGTTCATCTTGGACATGTAGTTGGCACAGCTGTAATGTGCTGATGTCTTTCCGGGCTGAAACATTTTAAGATGTTTGTGTGGGATATCTCTTTAATTGCCAGACTGATCTTTTATGTTACAAAGCTTACCGAGCTCTGTTCTTTTGGATTGGTGAATAACTACAGCACGCTTTTTGTGTCATACTCTAATTTGGCCTACAGAAAGATTTTGCAACACTGTCTGTTCTGCTTGAAATTTCCAGTAGGTAGCAATGTGTAGGCATGAGTATCAATGAAGAAACAGCAAAAGGACAAGTAGAAATCTGCAGGTGGGTTTGGAGGTGACATTAATTTCAGAAGCCAAGTATGTGAGCCTACAGTAGCATAAGAAGCAAACCCAAATTTAATTCTATGGCAGCTGTCCCCCCCACCCCCCATCCTGGTACTTCATGTATCTGCTTTGACTTCTGTGTAATCCTTTCCATGTTACCAAATTACATCAGTCCGTATGCATTACTCCCAAGCAGACATCTAAAAGCCAGCAAATTACTTTATACTGAAAAGATTAACTGTGCAGTTCATGGCTTTGCATTAAAAAAAACCAAAACCAAACAACTCCTGTGCAGAATTATGTGTAAATTGAAGTTATAAAATTCCCTTTTGCATCTGTGCGTGGCTGATAGTCTAAGGGACTTCTCAACAAGCAGCAAGTGTATGTACCTTCGCACACAGTAAGTCAACTCTTCACCCTTTCCTGCTGCTGAAGGCACAAACTGCGCCAGGAAGGAGGACTTCTCAACAGAAGAGGGCACTCTTACACCGGCAATTTGCTTGTCTGCCACGCGGATTAAAGGGACTGGTTTTCTATATGCTATGATAGCCTTGGTTTGCCTAATCTGTTCCTATAAATGGTGTAATCCCTAAAGTAAAAGCAGCAACAAGAAATCAGACTATACGACTAATTTGCATATGTTAACATTCCTGTTTAAAGCCATTGCTAAGCTTTTCTTAATTAGCAGTCTTCTAGTTTAAAACTGCTGCATTAATATGTATACATGGAAGAATCTCTTTGACTGTTCCATAATTAGAATTGCTGGCTCTAGTGCTTCGTGTCCTATTAACCCTTAATTGTATTAAACCGAAAACAGGATAACTTTAGCAGGAACTGTGTGTAGTACCCTTTAAAGTACAGCACTCTTGTTTGCATCAGGGAAAGTAGTGCAGTCTGTACCCCACTTGCTGATGCCAGTGCATTGCTCTAACAAGGTGAAAACCGCCTCTCCATCTCCAGGAGCACTATGAAAAGTATGATGGTTTTGTGATCCTTCACGGCACTGATACCATGGCCTACACAGCTTCAGCCTTATCCTTCATGTGTGAGAACCTGGGTAAAACTGTTGTGCTGACAGGATCACAGGTAATGGACTTAATTTGAAGTAGAAGGCAGAAGCCCCATTTTTGTGTTTTTTTTTTCTATGCAATCTGGATAGTATCCTGATTATCACTGTATAGTTCAGTAGTACAGGGCAGGCCTCTGGCCCGGGGTAAATGGCCACAGTGCTGATAGAAATTAGTGAGAATTGACAGATTTACCAGCTGAGGATCTGCCCCATAATGTTATCATTAACGACTTTACAACTCTCTACCAAATCAGACCGGTAGTTCATTATGGCTGGGGCCATATGCTTCAGAGAAAGATACAAGAGCCTGTCATTGGCCATTGTCTATTAATTGGTTTATATGAGAAGCATCTTTCCAGCCTCAGGTGGCTGCTGGTTGTTAGCTGTTGGTTGGGGTTTTTTTCTTGTTTTTTGGATTTGTTTTTTTTAAAGACCTGAACCTTATTACCTTTTTTTTTTTTACTTCATCAGTTGTTACCCTTTCTTATGTTACTCATTGTTGAATTCTTTATATTTTTTTTATCTCTAAGCATTAGATGAATTTTTGATAATTTTTGTTCCTCAAAGCATCTAACATGGTCTGTTTCTTTTCCTCTAAAGACTACTCATTAATTTTCATTCTCTTAGTTGGAGATCAGCCCTTTGCATATTGTCTGAGGGGGAGAGGTTGTCTTACTAGACCAGTGTGCGTGAGTGCAAAATACAGCTATAATAACAAAGAGGAGATGAAACATCTCACTCTAAAATTCCCCTCTCCCATCTCATAACTTCCCTTTCACATGTGGTCTATTTGAAGTCAAAATACAAACGTCTAGGAAGGAGCAGGCTCTCACTGACTGTCTTGACATGGAGCAGTCTAGTTGTGATACGTCATATTCCAGGTTTTACTTTCTTTTTGGCTTTATTGCTTGGAGATTTGCCTGGCATATGATCTAGCAGTGGAGCATTTTATATATTAATTTTTTTCATTGCTGAAAGGAGCTCTGACTCTCTGTTAATAAAGAGGCAGTCTGAAAAGGCATGGAAGTCATCACTCAGCAGACCAAATTTCTGGTTTTAATCTTGTGCTGTTCTGTCAGTAGAATAACCTGCTGGCTCAGTTCCTCTATCCTGTGAGGAAAGATGGTGCAAGAGAGTTGTTGTGATGCCCGTAGTGGCAGTTCTGTGTGATCTGGGGCTGTTGCTTTTTCTGTACAATCACTTCTCCCAAGCTCAGTTATTTTAACTGTGCCTGCTTTTTATTTTTTATATTTTTCCTGAATCAGTCTTTTAATCTGTTTAATCACACTAGCCATCTCTATATTAGCTTTTAAGCACTTAAATTATAAAAGTCTGTTAAGCACAGAGGGAAATCCTGCCATCTGCTGCAGTCTAAAATCGTTTGGATGAAGAAGGAAACTTTTTGTCATAAATCATAGTTACATAAATTATTCATGTATTTGTATTGCGTTAAGTTGAACTCTCTTTTCTGCTGTGTAGGCTTTACATAAGGGACAGAGTGTAATTTCAGTCTCTGCTCTTTAGGTGCCCATATACGAGTTGCAGAATGACGGCCGAGCCAACCTTCTGGGGGCACTGCTGTTTGCTGGGCAGTTCGTGATTCCTGAGGTCTGTCTGCCTGTGAAGGCCGTCTCAGAAGCTGCTTTTCTTCCTGTAGCCAGGACACACACTTACTTACTCAAAATACCCGGTAGGCAGTATGGAATTGTACTTAAACAGGAAGATAAATGGAATCTGCTGAGGTAACAGACATTCGCATGGCAAAGTACCTGAAGTTTTCACGAGTCATATCCCATTTTGCCTATATACAATCTATAAAGACTGTCAAGTCTGAAATGCAGCTTGCAGCAAACTTGAAATCAGAGGTTCTCTTGCAAATATGTGGAATCTGAAAAACTTAAGTAATTTTTTTAACTGAAAGTTACTTTGAAGCTCTACAGTTTTCCTAGAACTGGTCTGAGTGTCTTCTAGCTCTAGTTCCTGAAGACTAAAATGTTGAAGATATTATACCCAATGGACATGGAAGTACCTCCATGGTCTCAACACCTTGCATTTAAAGATGTTGGTGCTGTGCAGCCCAAAACTCGAAGAAAACTGGTCAGGTTATACCTCATTTCAGTTCTGCCATGCTCCCAAAGCCAGTTTTTGTAAGACAACAGCAATAGCTGACTGACCAAGATCTTCATAAATAACAACGCTGAGGTATCTCTTTCTTCAAATTCCAAACTGTGAGACATGAAAAGCGATTTCATTATTTATGTGTGGTAACTCTTTTGGAAGTTATCCTCGCTTTCACCAGGCCTTTTTTTAAGGCTTTGGACTCCGAATTTAGATATAACTGATTAACTTGTTAACAAGTCCACACTCCTTCTTTCCTCTATGTCTGAAGTGGACTTCAGCAAATTTGCCGTGTCCTAGACTAGGCCTCATGAGAGGATTACAAAACTAGTTAGCTCTTAACTTGTTTTGCTCTTAAATTCTTAAACCAATGTGACAGATGTGCCAACTCTTTTTGAAAGGCTAAGAGTTATAAACATCTACTAGCCTCTGAGTTGCTTTAAAGAATTAGAAAACACTTTATAAAGGACAGACTACAGTATTTATCTACTGAATCTTTTAATTACTGCCTTATTCATAGACCTGTTTCTTTACTTGTCTTGCAGGTGTGCCTGTATTTTTATAATAAACTGTACAGGGGAAATAGGGTGACTAAGGTGGATGCTGGGAGTTTCAATGCCTTTTCCTCACCTAACCTGCCTCCACTTGCAAATGCTGAGGTTGATATTACAAGTAAGCAACATCATCTCTTAAGCCTTGTAATTTATGCCACATGCAATAGAACTCTAGCTGAAAAGAATCTGTGCCTGTGTAGTTGAAATGCTGTTTTTAAACTCAAATGTGTTTGAAAGCCCTGTAGCTCGACTCTGCTTTATCTGCACTGAAACTGTTTAAATATTAGTAAGAATGAAGATTTGTGACTCAACTGCATTTATCTATTGAATATAGATGTGAGCTAGAATGATTTTGACTAAAGACCCTGACTAACCAGGGGGAATGTTGCCCCTGTGTCATGAAACTACTTGCTCTGAAGATAAAAATGAGGGAGTGAGGACTGAAAGAACAAAGAGTTTAATCTTTTTAATGACCATGCTGGGTTCCGAAATCAGGCGAGAGAGTCATTGCAGAGTACTTGGAGCTTCAACAGATTCTCTGATGCATGTCATTATGTAAGATGTTTTACTGGGTATTTTGGATCTGTCTAAACTGTAAGTACACTGAAAACAGCAGAATATATGCTGTGAAGCTGTGTCCCACCCCCCCAGACTTAGGCTCCATATAATTTCTGTGCGTCTGGTTTTAAGGGGCAGAAAAATTACAGGAAGATTTCAGTACCCATTTGCAAAGTCATTAACACATCGGTGTCTGTTCTTGGATAAATGGAACCCTTTCTTTGGAGAGGGGAGAAGAGATGCATTTGGAATGTTGCCAAATGAGGAATATGCCCAAAAAACCCATACTAAGGGACAGTTAAAAAAAAACATTAGAAGTTACACAAGCTGCTTTTGGATAGGCTAGGTATATTAAAAAGGAGTAGGACTTGGTGACTATTTCCATTATTACAAAAAAAAGAATAGGAGGGGCTTCCCCAGTTGTTTTGCTAGGGGCCATTAGTGGCAGTAAGAGATCTAGCCCTGTGCCTTCTGAATGGTTTCTGCTACTAAAGAGACACTTTCTGCAGTTTGGAAATGTAAATTCATACCTTCCACCTAATGAGTGGGAGCTCCTTAACAAAGTTTCAGAACTAGAGTGCTGTGTTTGCAGCACCCAGATAGAAACTGGGGAAGCCTGTGAAACACTGTGGTGCTCTTTAAGACATCTCTCAAGTAGAGTCTGCCACTGTTTTATTACTGCGCTGTCAGCTGTGGTATATCTGCAGTCAACAGAAATGCTGTCAGTTGACTGTTGCCGTAAACTGGGGAGAATCTTCTTTCTTGGGTTTAAAACTGCATCAAATAGGGTATAAATAAATTGTGTTTACTGACTGATCAATAATGAAATCAAGCTGACAATTGCACACTATTTCTCTCTTGGATTTGAATGAACTGTTTTGTGATTCCTTGTCTGTTGTAGAAAAATGAGAAAATTATTAAGTACTTCCCTTGTCCCATATTGGGTCCTGTTATCTTTTCAGAGAATGCCCCACTGAGATCAGCGGGGATTTCTGACTTAAAAACTATTGGTGTGATAAGCTCTATTTTTATTTGTTTCATTTGATTACCCAGTTAGAGTAGAATCATTTATCCAAGATGACGGTGTCAGTATTGAAGGATTGTTTCATTTTGAAAAAACATAGTTTATGGTACAAGCAATCTAGTAGTTCTGCTTTATTTTGTCCAAAGTAATAGCTTGAAACATTGCTGTCTCACTTGAGCTTGCTTGTACGATCCTTGTGTGAGGCTTTCACAGAGACAAGGAACTGCTTGGGCTTTTAAAAACAAATGAAGCAAAGCTAACATCTTTTAACTATTTTTTTTTTTTTCCCCAAAGGGTTTTGTATAATATCTCTTAATCCTCCCGTAGACAGGGCTGACTGTAGACAGGGCTGACTTGCCACTTCAGCGTTATGGAGAGCAGCCTGAGGATGCCAGGTGGAGTAGGCCACGTGCAGAAACTCAGGATCCCTGGTTCTAACAAAGCTGGGAATGAAAATTCCAGAGAAGCAGAGAGGGAGAGTGACAGGATGGGAGGGAGAGGGTTGATACACAGGAGTGAGAAGAGGACATGCTGTTCGAGGCTAGGCATACCATATAAAAGCAATGATCTACTTCAGAGCTAGAGAGGGAGAACACTAGCTGCAGCTCTTTTCTTCATTTTATGTCCATTTTTTACCCTGTTCACTCTTCAGGTGAGGCTTACAGTGGATTTCTGATTCCATCAACTGGCTGTGTTCTTGGCCACATCCTTAACTGTGTTAGCAACACCTAAGAGTCCTGTTACCGGTTTTAGATGAGCAAGTGTGTCAGATTCCTCAAGACTTCCAATTTAGCACAAGAAACAAGTGAAAAATTTTAGCCCAATCCTGAGATAGGTAAGAAACATAATGCAGGTGAGAAATACTTTTGCAGCAGAATCAGAAATATGAAATATAGACAGTATAGAAAATACAGGACAATATAGAAATGACAAAAAATATTTCTAAATTTTTAAACCTTACCAACTAAAAGACCTTGCCTTATTTATCCTATATTTTGAGAATGGGAGAGTCAAGGAGGACTGTTTCTCTTGAAATGTGTAAAGAGTCTCAGTATATTTCACAACTGATTACTCTCTTCTGTTCTCAATTGTCCTAATCAAGCAAATGTGAAACTTGCTTTGTTACAATGTCTGAACTTTCTTCATCACACATGCATGTAACTTCTGGGAGTGGTGCATGTGTACAGGACCACAGGATGAGAAACATAATTTGTGTAGGGGATGAACAGAGCCTGTATGACTCTGCATGCAGATATGGTGTGGCAGTAGCAGAAGGTTAGAAGGCTCTTTTGGGCTTGTCTGCCCACCAGTCTCCTTAGAGAAGCTCTTTGTCGCTGGCCAAGTCTGTGTCTTGGTTGGCAGTTCTGGTTTGGTTTAGTTTTGTTTTGTTTTACAGTAAGATGCCCAAGTCATTTATGTATTAAATGCCAGCTCTCCTCACTGAAGTGTTTTTGGTCTGTGTGTCATGTAACACAAATGTACTCGCCTACCCCCCGCCCCCCTCCAGCCTCATAAGTAGGCATGTTGATTCTTGCAACAACACCATCCAGTTTAAATACTCATCTCAAAAGGTGTATGTCTATTGTTTTATAAGAAGCTCCTAAAAAGGGGGTCTATGATGGTTGGCCTCCTTCAGGAATTAGCACGCATAGGTTGGTGTGCTCCCCACCCCTTGGCTGCTGCTGAGAATGATGATGAATGCTGGGGCAGTGTATATAATGGTAGGGCTCGCCTGTGGCCCTGCAGAGAAGGATGAGAAGAAAGCACTGCAGTTTGTCTGGAGCCCTGCAATCACGAAAAGCTGTATTTCTTGTTTGATTTCATAACTCAGAGTTCAGTCACCACTCCTAAGGGAGGTGTCGCTCTTAGTTGCTGCTCTTCCATTATAAGTTGAAACCTGCATTGTGGCTTAGGCACTGTTTAACAGCAGGGCTTTTTAGCTGCTTTCTAGACTCTGTAAAATTGCTTAATTTTGATTTTATTTCTCAGTCAGATTAATGTTTCTTTTCTGCATTAACACTATGACTGTAGTTCTCTGTGTGTGAGAGAATAAATCTGAGTAAGAGAATATAATTTATTTTGGAGATATAATTTAAAAAGCTGTAGTGTTTGGTAGTGATGGGAAGAGTGCACACAGCAGACTGTTGTTTGTGATGGTTTTGTTTGGAAGAATAAGCAAAAGGCCTTAATATCTTGAATGCAGTCTCCTTGACTAACGCAATCTTTTCTATCCTAAGCCATTTCAGATACAGTGAATAAATAGCCATTACCTCTTTATGTACATTGTTTTAAAAACTTTTTCATGTGCAACACTAGCATCTAGCAGTTTGTTCTTCAGCTTTGTATTTAAATTTACATAATGCAGTACACTGTGTAAGTTAAACTCTTCACATACATGGGCCATCCAAGTCAGAACAGGTTACTCTTTTCTTTCTTGAGTCAGTACTGAATATCCCTAATTAGTCACCCTTATCCATAGGATAGAAGCCTGTTATGAACACTGATACATACATCTTTTTGTACTTCACCTGCTTCTATAGGAGTTTATTACTTAAGAACAGTAGTGATTCCTCAGATTTTTGGGGGGATTAATTTATTTAACAAAGATTGCTATGTGATACGACTGTAGTCTGCAAGACAGATGGTTTATTCAGTACAATGAAGATTCTTTAACTTAGCTACATGACATAAATATTCTTCCTTTTGGGGGATGTAATCTTTGAGATGGAGGGTGCAAAGAATGTGTTCTAAATACCTTTTTCCCTGTGCGTGGCCCTCTGCCTGCCTCACAATAATTTTGAATAAATCTGAGACGAACTCAGGCTCTTATGTATATTTGTCTTTGGCTGTTGCATCACACTTGCCTTTTGTTCTGCTTTTTGGACTCATTTGTCTAATAGAAAACTGACATTTGTGGAGCCCATAGTACCAAGCATGTTATGTAGGCTGGGGAGGTTCATGACCAAGCAAATGTTAACTCAGGGACAATCTTTAGGGTTTTTTAATATAGTTTGGAATTACATCACTATACTGTGTCTGCATACATTACATCTATCTTGAAGATATGTTATTTGGTAGCATGTACTGCAAGTGTGCAGGTATAGGCCTGGTCTGACTTCTGAATCTATCCTCTGATCTCTCTCCTTGGTCTTCTACTTTTGGCAGTACCTTAGTGATCCCTGCCAAGGCAGGTTTCCTCAGTTCATTTTTCTTCAAGTTCATTACAGGCATCAGGGATGCTAATAGTTGCCAAACTTAGTAGTATGCATTTGTGAGGTTTTTGGCAGGGACTCCTAGCTTATGAAGGATAAAGGCAAGAAGGCTCTGATACAATTTTATTACCACCTGCTTTTCAAGAATTAATCTGTATGTTGGAAGGTTGAAAGGATTGGATTTATTGCTAAACTCTTCTTCTTAAAGCACAGTGCTCATGAGTGAACATGGTTAGCCAGGCTTATGAACCCCAAGCAGAACAAATGCCCAGCTTTCTGTACTCACCTGTGTACCTGCAGGTCTTTAACTTGCTCTGAAAGGAGGCCTTTGAGAGCTAGTTGGCTAACTACTAAATCCAACCAGGCAATTTCAGAACCACCCTGGCCAGCTTAGCACAAAGAAAGAAACTGTAGAAACTGTCTATGTTTCTGTTCTCCCATTCCCAGGGCGTTAGGAATCCATGTGTTGAAGTGTGGCTGGTTGGACAAATGTTCTGCCAAGCCAACTGCCTGTGACCTCTTTAACGACGTATGGTATATTTTTTTTAGAAAGAACATACAGAGGCTCTAGCTGCTGACAGGGCATCGTGACAGGAAGGGAAAGTTCATAAAATCTTATGGGTAACTGCTATTTCTGTCCTGATGCAATGGGCTAACAGAGTAGGCTGCAATGGAGGCTTTTAAATGTACTCTGATTTTTTTTTTTTTGCAAATGGCTGGCTGCTGATTGCAAGAGATTGCAACTGTAATTGGTGTGAGTAACTCTCTGCACGGCTGAGAACAAGTCAGTAATATGCATACAGATCTTTTATCTGTGGTGCTGCTTGGGAGTTTCTCCAAAATCTAGAAAGCTTAAATGATGACAGGGAAGCAGGTAGCTTTACAGCGTGGTCTACTTTCACTGAAGCTTGATGCTCCAAACTGTTGGTTGCTGTTTGTTAAATGTCTTCCCCTGCCTTGTAGGAGCTGTCAGCGCTGCCAACGCTGCCCTACTACACTAAAGTAGTAAAATTTTGAAATCAATAATGCATGACTTGGCTTCTAATAACTCAACACAAGCAAACTCTTAGTTAAACAGCTGGCTTCTGGCTCTAAATGTATAATCACAGTTAATTGAATCCTTGCTATTTTATTTAATCGTTAGTAACTACCTAATAAACTCTGGAGGTGATTAGCAGCAGCAGTAACTGCATTTGTCATCTCCTCTGTCTGAGAAGATGAAGGTTTGTTTTCTAAACAAGAGTCCAGGCTGGTATCAGGCCAACTACTTACCAATGCAGTTCAGGTCGGAGTGTGACAAGGAGATGCCTCACCTAGGCTAGGTCTGTGTGACACTCTATCGGTTGAGGCTTTCTGAGCGCTCCAAACTGGGAGAGTTGGCACTAACAGGACATGTTCAACATTGTGAACCCATCAGGTCTAGTGCTCAGATGCTTTTCACAGCTATCAGATTTCCCTTTTGCAGAGGATGTAGTAGAGGTAAGGAGCTTTATGTCTGATAGATCATCCTGTTCATCAATGGTCACATTTTGGAAGTTTTTGCTATAAAATGCTATTAAACTGAAGCAAGCATACATGCTAAATATCTCCTTGAAGGGCACTAACTTAGAAATATTGATGAGTAATACTAATATAGCTCAGAATCTAGACTATTTTGGAATTAAAGCTAAAATATAACGCAGTTGAGCTTGACCTACATGTGGCCTTGAAGACATATTTTATGGCACTTAATAAATAAGATGTAAACAAGATCAGCTGCTAAGGCTGCTGTCTTAAATGGGCCTTCATTTCTTCTTTTCAAATAAGTCTCATGAATCCCCTACATATGAAACAGTTTTAGAGACAATGTTGTAAGTATGAAGTACTACAAGGGTGCTCAATTTTATGCCTTAATATTAAATTTAAAAGACCATTTCTCTCAACAGTAAACTGGGAAACAGTGTGGAGAGCCAATACCAAAAAAAAATTTCGAGTTCATACCAATATGAACAGGAATGTTGGGCTTCTGCGAATCTTCCCAGGGATCACTGCTGCTGCTGTAAGTGTCACCAGTTTGTTTTGAAAGTAGGTGAAATAATGCTCAAATATTTGATTAATTAACTGAAATGGGGAAGCTGCATTGTTTGTAGCAGTTGTTGAGGTGTTGAAGAGAAGGGAAAGGACCTGTCTTCTGATAAATGTTTGTTTGGAATATCAGAGTATTCCAAGAACATTTCCATATGCCTTAAACTATTGATAAAAGCTTTGCAAATATCTTTTGTCTAAACTGCCTGGGCTCTGAAACTTCATTTTCTTATCAGGGCTCATAAATAGGTCAAGTGTTCTTTTCTAGACAGGTGCAGACTACAGTGACCATGGAAATGTTCTCTTGCTGCATATTGAGGCTTATTAGTATAGACACCTTGTCAAAAAATACACAATATGGTGGGTGGGTGGAGGGGACTGTGACTTTTTCTACATCTCGTGCTTTTTTAAGGTTCTTTTTGTCTCGCACTGATGGTTAATGTGACCCTTAGCATTCATACAGTGTTGAAAATAAGAAGTGTGATTTTGCTGCTGAAAATGAGAAATGGGACTGTTCTTTTTCTTTAGAATTATTTTTCAGTTTTAGCTAGATTTGCCTTTTTTTTTTTTTCTAATACTAATTGCATTAAATTGACAGGTCTTTTGTGGCTCTTGCCATCTTAAATTGAATCCAGTAGTTTAAGCAGCACTCCCCAATTACATTACCATTCTTTTTAGGTGCATGTGAACAGATGGAAAGGCAGAGGGGTGGTATATTTGCAATAAAACTCCAACTGCATAGTTAGCCTCATGGGGGGTTACAGTGTATTGCATTTAGCATACGTGATCAGCAAGGAAACATCTAAGTTCAAAATACATCTTTCTAGGAAGAGAACTTTGCTGGGCATTCTCTTACAGAGAGGCACAATAGCTATCTCATAACAGTGAGCCACCAACGTATTAGTGTCTCTTCTTTTTGCCTTGAGTTAAATCAATGAGGTTTGGAGTTAAAAAAAAATAATACAAAAAAACCCACCAAAACTCCAGGCTTTATAATGTTTTTTCCTGAAAGGTGAGACACTTTTAAGCAGACATTTTTTAACAAAGCTCTTTGCTAAAGTAACAAATATGGGTAAAGTGGGGGTTCTCATTTCAATGAATAATTCTACATTTATTTCATAAGTGTAAATCTAACTTTTTGTTCTGCCACAGTGCAACAGTATAGCCTGTTAATGTCACTTGAACAGTAGCATCTCTTCTCACACTGAGGTCATGACTGCAGAAAATATTTTATTTTAAAATCTATCCCTCTAGGAATTTTAAAAGAAGCTATAGAGTGAAAAATCTTTAAAGCTTTTATTTTTTTTTTAATTTTATTTTACAGTCCTAGTTATTGCAGACAGGGAGAACAGAAGGGTATGAGAAGACTCTAAGGCATGAAACCCTGTAATATTATAACACAAACAGACTATTTTTAAAAACTTTGTGCCATACGTGAAAACCTTAATGTGACTTAAACACACCTTTTGTGTCTCTTCCCCATCTTGTTTTTAAACAGGTAAAAGCATTTCTTCAGCCTCCAATTGAGGGCATTGTACTGGAAACTTATGGAAGTGGCAATGCCCCAAACAATAGAGAAGATTTGCTGGAAGAGCTGAAGGAAGCAGCTGAACGAAAAGTGGTGATTCTAAACTGTACCCAGTGCTTACGAGGATCTGTTAAAACAGTCTATGCAACAGGGCAGGTAAAAGTTGTGCAAGGAGTTCAGACTCTGCTACTGTGTAAAAGAAACATCCCACTGGTCCAACCCGATCGTGTACTTGTAGTAGTCCCAGTGTATAAACCCAGATTTATTAACTGTGAAGATATTGCTCATAAAATATATCTGAAAAATCTTAAGCTGGAAGCATTTAAATACATCTTTAAACAAGATCCTGTTACTCCTAGTCTCTGAATGGTCAATAGAGTCACCTCAAATCCCAGATTAGTGAGAACGGTATGTAAGGAATCGTCTGTTGTGCAGAATGGATGTCTGTTGTGCTTAATCCATGAAGGCTAGCTTAAAGCAGCCTTTGTGCAGATACTGTTAATAATGAGGGTATTTTATAGTGAGTCTAATTGTCTATTAAGACATGACATCACTGATACTCATAAGAGCTCAAAGCCATATAAGAGTAATTGTTGCATGTGGTAGTGTGAAGGAAGCTGGTTTAACTGGCCTTTATAAAAAGGTTCACCATTAAATAGTCAAGAAGCACTGCCAGAGGGTGACTCATCCCCCCCGTTTTAGACATCTGGTTTTGTTGGGAGTACCCACCTGTCTGGCAGACCTGGCCTCTTCATTGGCTGTAAGGCAAACCTAGGTATTCTGGTCTGGTGCTGAAACTCGCATCTTTAAACATGGGTTTTGACACAGCTTTAGGTTATATTTGCTTCAAGAACACAGTCTGTTTTGAGGAGAAAGAAAAGGAGATTGCAAGAGTTTCTTTCCGCCTCTTAGGTATCCAAACCTGGTGTTTTCTGATATGGACAGTCATTTGAGTGTTGGGAAAATTTTTGCATAACTTAATGGAGATATTTTGAGAAGTATTAATTTTTGCAACGATCCCGTGCTTTGTAGCAAACACAATAGGAGTACATGGATCATACAGAACAGTTCACACGGAAGAAAGCAGTTAAGTCAGTAAGACACCAAACATTTGAAAAACAACATGAAAACAAAGCCTAGTTTTTATGCAATCTTTTGCTTAAAATGAACTGCTAAATGTATCGAAGGAAGAACAACCTTTTCTATGCTCTGGTTAAAAGAACCTCCAAGCAAACACCTCTAAAATGGCTTTTTGCACTCTGATCCAAAACTGTAAGACCAGAGCAGTATCTTTCAGAACCACTGTAAGGCTGTGTGGAAATGTGGAAGTGTGTATTATGTTGCTTCAGCATCCATTGATGGAAGTTGTCCTGTTTTGGCATCTTTTGAGAAGAACACTGACAGAGCCAAGTCCTACAAAATTATTTCATGCTTCTTCTTTCATTGCCTTCTCCTTTTTATAAGGAACTGCTCAATGGAGGAAGTATCACAGGTGAAAGGTGGAAAGTTGCTGTAATGTTAATTTTACTTAGGGTTTTTCTTTTAAATAAAATCTTTCATGGGTCTTTTCATATGTCTAGGCAATTTTTTACTCATTCAGACTTGCCAGGTGGGTCAGCTATGTCCCTAGTTTCTCTTGAAGCATTTGTTTTAATTAACTGAATTTCTGGCCTCTGATCCATCTGCACAGTAGAAAATTATAATGGAGGGGAGTTTAGGTATAGGAAGGGAGCTGGCAAATCTCTTCCTCCTCCTCTTTCTCAAACCTGCTGAAAAAGCTCTAACTGTTCTTGGGCTAGCTCTACAGTACAGAAAGTATTTCTCACCTTCTCTGTATATTTTCACATGAAACTTTTAAAAATGTTAGTCCAGGGCTCTTGGAGGTGTTTAGTGAGATGATTAAGGCTCTGTATCTTGCTAAAAATATTAAACTGTAACAAGTTTCAAGACTGAAGCTTATATGCAATGTATTTAAGAGTAAAATGCAGTGTGAAGGATCTACTGCAAGAAGCTTCACTGTGATGCATCACACTATGGCAAAGATGATGATCTGTGGCTTAGAGAAGCCCAAGTGTTTGCCCAGGTACAATTTAGTGACAAGAGATCTGAAATCTTTGTCTTTGCTGTCTTGCTCACTGTACACTTACAAGGCTTGCTGACCATAGCAAAGATTTTTCTGTGTTTGTTCGGATAGTTTTGGGGTCTTTTAACTACCAGAAAGATAAGTTAAAAAGGCCATCTTTTTCAGTTGCTCTCGTCAGATTTATGTAAATTACATATTTGAGTAATATGTTCTAAATCATACATTGCTAGTGTAGCCTGAAAGGATCTGAAAACCCTCCTGCTGTGAGCACACAGTAGTGCTGGAATTCATCCAAAGCAACGTCCCATAAAAGAATGGTAAATATGTCTGTGTGAGAACAGCCTACTTGGCAATGTTCAAAATGCCACCGGGTTAAAACACAGTAACGGCAGCTTTTCAATAAAGGGAATCTGACAACTCTGCAGATAGCTGATAGGGACCTGTAACCTTTCCCTTTTAGCATAGTAAGTGACTGCGGCAAGCATTTGGGTGAATTCTTCAATGTTATTGCATGAAAAGGAATTTAATGTAAAAGTCCTCTTTATTCATCTGGCTCTAGTATTTGCTTGGTTTTTGATAACAGAAATTACAGCGTTAGGAGGAGGAGCAAGAGAGTGGAGGCACGGCTGCATACTATATTCTGTGTAGCTATTCATCATTCACATACATTTTCTGTTCACACAGGTATTTCTGAATGCTATGCTAATTAGAGTCATTATTCCCTTTTATTCAGACGCTTGCTGATGTTGGAGTAATTCCTGGAGGTGATATGACACCAGAGGCAGCCCTAACTAAACTGTCATACACGCTCAGCAAGAGCAAGCTTAGCTGGGAGAAGAAAAGACAGGTAAATATTCCAGTGTGACCTTGAAAGGCTTTAACTTTCTCATCTACTGTTCGAACTTCTGCTTAGCTGAATGCCTTGAGCTTCTCTCTTGAGAATATAAAAGCAATTGGATACAGTCCCATAATGTGAACATCCCCTGGTTTATCTTTAAGGAAAATACTCTTAGGCAAGTGAATATATGGAGACTGGGAGAGAAAAGAGTTCTCTGCAGAAGTCAGGTGAAGACTGCGACCAAACCATAAAAATGCCATCTTTTAATGGTAGTCTACCTTGGACGTTTCTGTACAAAATCTTGTATGTGGAAATTCTTATGGGAGACAGAATCCCAGCCCTACTGAAGTCAGCAAAGATCTTGTCTTGATCTTAGTGTGCTAAAGTTTTCATCCAAGACTCATTCACACAAAGCTAATTCTGAAAATAAATACTGCCTGCAGCCTCTTCCTTTACAGCGTTACTCATGGCAATGTTAGATTTTGTTTCTAAGAGGAGATATACTTCACAAATACAGAAAAACCAGAGGATTATTCTAAGAAGCAATTGTAACTGATTTTTAAAATCATATCCCCTTTAACAGTGTTCTTATTGTTCATTGGTTCTTAATTAAGGGTTTTTTTCCTCAAATTATGTAATTATATGTCATGGTCCTTTTATACAATGAACATAGAATTCTTAATTAGATGGGGGAGCAGCAGTCTGCAGGAATGCATTGTGTTTCTAGGCTTGTATGCAGTGAAATCATAATCCTGACACTTTGGGAGATGACATCATGATGAGTCACTCACTAGACTTAAGCACTGCATGCACATGTGTATCTTATGATGGTGTTTTGTTTTTATTAAAACTGAAACAAATTTGATCGTTACTTCATGTTCGGTATCTTCCAGCCAGCAGCAGCTCTTGAGACAAATATATTTGGATACCTATGATGGAAGTACCGCTTACTGTACTTTAGAAACAGTTTCAGACTCTGAGCATTCACTTGTCTGCTACAGCATTGGCTCTGAAAAATGCGAGGAGGAGGAGCTATGTGATTCTGCAGTGAGGAGGGCAAGAACGTGCTCTGCAAGAACGTGCTTGACAGGCAACATAATGCTGGGTGAAGAGTAGTGGTATTGCACGTGTTTGTGTAGAAATCCAGGCGCTGCATGCCCCTTTGGTACACTCGCTGACTCTGGAATATACTTTTCCTAGCCTGTTTTTGAAATGCAGACTTCAGTCTTCATGCATAGAAGAAGGAGAAACTGTCTCAGATGGCTTCCTGCCTAGGTGTGTAAGTTAAAACTTAATTTGAGATCCAGTTTGCCGAGGTGAGATAACTGATCTACTCAGGTGAGGATTCAGTGATAGGACATTTTAGGCACCACTGGCACGAGGTACTCCTGTGTTTTAAATGTGCTGGGTGGGTTTTTTTTGTGTGTGGTGATGCTGGGGCCTCATTTCTATGGTTTGAAGAACAAAACAACTTTTGCAATTTGAGTTAGCACGATCAGTTTCCTCATTTGACTCATTGTACAGACCCACAAACAATTGTCTTGGCACAGCTCAGGGAGCAGCATGCTGTATTGCCTGGGCAGGAATGAGTGGTAGAGACCAGGAGAAGAAGAAAGCCTGGAAATATGTTGTCTGTGGCAATATCTTCAGCTAAACATATCACCAAACAATAGTCTCCCAAGAGACGGAAGCTCTCCTGAAGCTGGCGTGGTTATTTTAGGATTCTCTTTCAACACGAAGAAGCAAGGAATGTGCCCCCAGACACATGCAAATGGCTGCAGAGCTGGTAGGACCAAGTAAGGCACGCAGGGCTTTGCACCGGGTGCATTTATCACAGGTGCCAATTGCTAAGGTTACCCGGGCAAAGCAATGATCTCAACCTGTCAGACTCTACAAGTGTGCCAAAGCAGTTGGTATCCTCGGAGTTACATGTCTATGGGACTCTTCCAGCAGACAGCTATAGTATTGTCAGCGTGTGGAGTGTTGGGTGTTTTTTTTTTTAATAAAGGGCATGCCTAGACAGAAGTAAACCTGGGGCATTCCTCCTTCCAACATCACATTTGTTTCTTGCAAACTTTCACAATCCTGCTTTTTAAAATTCTAATTGAAATAACTAAGTGCTTTATAGCTGCATCAGCAACCTTCCATGAAAGAGGGCCAGTATGTAAAATTGTCAGAAATAAGGAAACTAGTTGTTTTTTTTCTTAATGGCTAGCTTTTCTCTCTCCTCTCTAGGTTTTGGCACCTGTCTTTTGGAGTATTTTCATTTCTTTATTGCCATATTGAAGCACTTTCTACACACAAATTGGCTGGCCTTTTTATAGTTTGACTATTTTTTGCTGTTGTTATTGTTGCTGGATATTTGGATGCACCCATCCTGCAAACTGTTACACACCTGCTTTGATATTGAATGGCCGGTGCTGCTGTAGACCCTTGCCATTCAAAGCTGGCTCTACGGACAGATTTTAACAACATCAGGGACTAATGGAGCTGTTTGAAAATCCACTGAAACACATAACTGTCCACAGGCAGCACCGGGCTTTGTTTTGGGGCCTACGTACACTGTCTGTGTAGGAGTACTGAGGTTTGGGAATGCTGGCAAAAGGCAGCATTTCAGAATATTCTGGTTTTCAGCCTCACTCTGCTAATTAGTCATTATCTTTGTGTTTTTAAGTAGGCTGCAGCTTACCCCACTAGGGAACTTTTGTCTGCATACTCTAAAAAATGGGGTGCTTTGTTATGTGCTTATTTTGGTTTCTTTGCTTTGGAAGAAAGTTTTATTTGCCTGTCTCTTTTCCCCTGCACCCACCCTCTTTGTCTTTTCAAACTTGCAATCTTCATGGGACAGTAACTATTTCTTTAATCTTTTGTCTGCATTCAATTAGCTTCCATAATTTCTCTAAACAGTTTTCTAACTTGATCCGAAGGTTTTTTATTAGACTACTACCATATTTTTCCTCTGCTAACAAAGGATTTGATTGCTTGCTTTTCAGATGCTGAGTGAGAATCTAAGAGGAGAAATGACTGTTGTACCCACAGGAGCCAAGATCTCTCTGAGAGATAGCAAGTTTATTCAAGTGATTGCCAAATCTCTAAGTATCAGCAGCAAGGAGGTATATACTTAAATATTTAAAATTGAACACAGATAAAGCTGTAAACTCAGTTAAATGAACCTAGCTTAAAGATGAATGGCAAAGCTGAAAGAAAAATGGGACATTGGAGCCTTTATTTTTTTTTTTTTAGTACTGAGTGTCCTAGCTAAACAGTTGGGTTAAGGAGAAAGGACACAATGACACTCATAACACTAAAATGTTTTTAATTAAAAACATATTAACTTTTTTTTCCCCTCCCCTCTTTGTAACTCCAACTTGAGTATTTTCTTGGCTGGCTGGTTGCAATTACAAGCCTCAGACAGTTGCTGTAATTCAGGGTATCAATGATATGAAAAAGTGCTTTGTATTTTTGTGGTCAAATGTATTGACAGTTTGGAGCAATCCAAATAATAATGGGTAAAACAGCTCAATTGTGCATGCAGTCATAGAAGGAAGTGCTACACAAGTGTAATTTGTGGTGCCCACATAGAAAATCAGAAAATATAGTATCAGTTGTAAGATACAAGTATTTGCTTTTCTCTTGGCTTGGTTTCAGGCAAGATGGTAATTGTAATATGAATTCTGAATGTATGGTTCTTCAGCAAGCATGAGAAAGGGGGGGATATTTAGGGGGCCTGGAGGGCTTGTTAGTGGAGGCTTGGAAATACTATTTGAAGAATAGCATGAATAAAGCTGATCCAGTCTTGAGGAGACCAGACTATATGGTCTTTTCCAACTCCTACCAGTGCTGTTTCTCTTCCTGTACTGATGTGCAACTATGGCAGTGCAGAGACAGTAATTAGTGCATCTACCTTAAATGGTGTATATATAGATATCAAGTAATTATAGTCTTGCCAGGGAGGAATATAAATCTTATGGATGTGAGGCTGACAAAATGTAACATAAACATGAGACTTTTTCTTGCCAAGAACTAAATGCTACCATTTTTAAATATCCAACTGACTAATTTGGAAACTTTACATGAAAGCAAGGGCAATGTTTTTATGACTTGGACATCAATCATATTAGAGGTGAGGCTGGTATTAAATGTTAAATTTTATTTGTTTCTCAGGAGTTAGAAGCTGTAAGAGATGCTTTAATTCCACCTTTGGCGTGTGCTGCAGCTAAACTGGGTGACATAGATGCACTAAGAGCCATAGCAGAAATGGTAATGTAAAATTAAGTTTTTACAAAACATTGATTTTTATTTTATTTTAAATAGCACTGCAATTGACAGGAGGAAGAAATGCTCACTGGGAAACAACTGCCTAAGTCTTAGAATCAAAGTGCTTTGACTAATACAATTGGTTTCTGGGATACTTAGTCTTTGCCTTTCAAACTGGTGTGTTCTTTCCCCTATCTAGTTCTCAACTGTTTACATTTTCTTTTGAACTGTGAAAATACAGGTAAATGAAAATGCAAGTTCTTATCTGCTAACTTTGGAATACATTAAAATGCTTTGTGCTGCTTTCTTTTGCTTAACTTCATGTATATTCATAGTATCTAGCTTTTGGATGTAAATCTGTCATGATTGGAAAAAAAAAAAAAGGCGCTTGAAAATTATATTTAAGCAAAAGACAGTGTAGTGCTAATTCAGGACTTTTGGCTGTCTCCATAGCTCTAGCCTGGGTTATACCTGGGAAAAAAGGCAGTTCACTTTATCATTTTCTACACTTTTTTTTTTCCACTTTTGCCTTGGTTTACCCTACTCGTGAGATTTTGGTGATGCATCTCGAGAAAGGATAAGTATATCTTGAAAATAACAATAAACTGAGACACGTCAAATTAGCACATTACAGGCACAAAGCTGCTCTATGTACTGCAATAAAAAGCCTACCTGAAAGGGCTGTAATGAGAACATGTGTAGAGGTGGGAACATGCAGAAGGTGGAATAAATGTCTTCTTTGGAGCATAAAACACTAGAAGATAAACTTTAGGTTTGCCAAGCTTAACGTTTTGATGGCAGGATTAAAATGTGGTATATGCATCTACTGTTGTACCAACAACTTAATGTAGAGAAATTATCTTTTTAGCATGTGAAGGAACTGTCGTTTTGTAGGGTGGAAACTTGAGCTGTGGAGACTACGATGGCCGAACCCCACTTCATATTGCAGCCTCTGAGGGGCATTTACCATTAGTTGAGTATTTGTTGACATCTGGTGCAACTGTTTATGCTAGAGACAGATATGGATCTACCCCACTGATGAATGCCATCAAGTTCAGGTAACAAAATAATTCATATACCACTCTGTCTAAAGTTTATAAAGCTTCTGTCATTTTGGATTTAAAGAACATCCCTGTGTTTTGCGCTTGTTTTGTCTTAGCAATTGTGTAAATGACAGCAGTTAAAATAACACAAACCAGCTTCATTTCAAAGGATATGAGTAGACTAAATGAAAAGATTTTTTTTTAAATAATATGAAATGAAAGCAAACTACATAGTGTGCATGCAGAATTATAGCATAAAATAACTTGTTGCTGCCTTCCCGCCAAGACTTTGTCCATAATTTCAGGGCTCCACTCTTTGTTATGAGGCTTCCTTAAAAAACAGCCAAACTGATCACTCCTTTTGACTGTCAGAAGTGAGAGTGCAGGACCAAGGGCTGTCTGTTTCTTTCTTCCCTCCCCTTTCTCATCAAGACCAGACTGTTTCAATTGGCACAAAATATACCGGTAGGTTGACATGTTTTAATCTTTCCCTTCCACCAGGGCTTTCCTGAGTCTCCTGCTGGGCAACTGTTTTTTGAATTTTTTTTTCCCCCACCCACTCATAGTTATATGGGATGGTAGCATGGCTCTGCCTACTTTGTGGATTTCCTCTTCCTTTTGGTCTAGATGTCAGTAGTTCTTGAATGGTGGTCATGGACATGTGATTTACTGGTCTTTTCCAGGTTGTATAGTTTAAGGAATGGCCATAGTGCAGAATACAGAAGTTATCAGTTATCAAAATTTCATTTTAAAACAGTTTATATAGCCTGGGGAATT
Source organism: Chloroceryle aenea (assembly GCA_013399075.1). Classification (NCBI taxonomy): domain Eukaryota; kingdom Metazoa; phylum Chordata; class Aves; order Coraciiformes; family Cerylidae; genus Chloroceryle; species Chloroceryle aenea. The sequence continues at coordinate 49,293 of VWZY01013305.1, forward strand.
CACAGAGCCAGTGGTCTTCTAACATGTTAGAAGCTGCATGCCCTAATCTCTTTGTGTTTCTTTGATCCACTTTCAGCTTCTTATCTCATATTCAGTCTGTATAATGGCAAGAGAGAAGCTTTTTCTGTAAAGGAGATTGGAGTGATAGAATTTTCATGGTCTACAGGGATGTCTGTCCCCAAATATTCCTAGAGCTTTCTAATTTTGACAAGTTCACCTGGTCTGTCAGGCTGGAGTTAGCTCCTTGGGAGGTCTGAAACTCCTGTTTTTGCATTGGCTGCAGGAATTAACTTGAAGGCTTTTTCTGTCTCAAAGACCAGATGCAGGAAACTCAACAGTGTCTATTAACTCAAGACTTGAAGTCCTATGTGGCCACACTGTGCTACTGCTGTACCTACTGCATGGTCCCCTATGGCTTTGTAGTTGTTGCTTAATCTCAGGAATATATAACCCCCTCAGTGGCAAACCCTGAAAGTCTTAAAGCAGAAACAAGCCTAACAGCAAATCAAACAAATAACCTCGCAGTTGAATAGACGTGGCTCTGGTCCAATGTGAGAAAATGCTAAAGCATTAGATACCATTAGATGTTCCAGCAAATCAGGCACCTACTTTTTTTTTACCGCACCCATCTACTGCCTGAGGAATTTCACATGAGCTTGTTGTTTGGATTCCTCAGCATTGCCACTCCTACATTGGACTCCTACTGTGACTCTTAAGCTCTTTAAAACTGCACACCCATTTTGATATAAGGAATTGTAAAAGGAAACTGCACTATAACCATTTTCAGTTTCTCTTTTTGTTTCTACTGTTGGAATGAGAGGAAGAGTTGACTTAGAACTAATCTCATAAATGCCTATTTATGATCGGCTGTGCACTCACACTGCATTTCACATGGATAAGCACATAAAGGAGAATGCTAAAGATCAGACAGCTGTATATGTGCTTAATTAGATGCCCACTAAAAAGATTTCTGCTACAAAAATATTTAAATTCTATTTATTAAACATCTGTGTGCTGAAAGTGAAGAGATTATCCTGATGCAGTGTACAAAGTGGCAGAGAAGGAAGGGAGAAAACTGATCTTAATGAGCAGTCAATGCTTTAAACTGTTTAATATTGTAACTTTCTCATTTTTACTGAATATTGCATCAGTTTAATCCCATTTTCTGAGAATTAATATTTGTTTAATTGGCATTTAACTGCAGTAATGTATCCACTCATCTTAAAAATAGCTTTCTTCCAGTTTTTCATGTCATATTTCTCAGTGGCTGCCTTTTTAACCTAGCATGGAAATGTATGTAATGATGACTGATTTCTCTTTTTCCATTTAATAATTTGTGAAGATGATCAGGAGTTATGTGTCTTCTTAAAAGCTTCTTAACATAGCACTGTCAGCTGGTAGGCCAGAAACTTGATCTATATCAATGATAGTCTCTGAATTTATTTTTTTTTACTTTAAGTGACTGTTTCTTTGTTTCTTTAGATGGTAAAATGTGGAGTTCCTTTCTAAATAAGAAATAAACTACTGTGTTTCCGCTTTTTCATTTGTAACTCTGCAATTTGCATGTAGCCTCATTCACTTTATGCATGAAGCTAAACAGACCACTGTTAATTTAGGCCAGTTGCTTGACATATCAAAATTAGTAGCATTCCTTTAATTTCTTAAAGTACCCTCAAGGGATAATTCATTTTCAAAACAATAGAATAATATTTTTTTAATAACAAACTCTGTAAGCAGGAAAACATCTTGAATAAAAATGGTGTATATTTTATATAGTAAAAACACTTCCATTTACTTGTAGAGCAGTGGTAAAAGGTTGAAAATGGGGAGTTGCTCATACAGTGCTGTGAGAACATCAGATTAGAGGCAGTAAAATTACCTCCCACGTAAATATGAATTTAAATACTTGATATTTTGCAAGGTTACATTTACATTACTTCAGGAAATCTAAGGCAGAGTGAAAATCTGACCAGTACTGACTCCAGAAGTGCACTGAAGCCTGTCTTTACAGAATTTGAGTGTAAAATTCCCACTGATACCATGCAGAAAACCAAACAAGTGAAACTAAGCTGATCCTGCTGTAACCATTCCAGTTGCTAAGGGGAGCAAGTGTTAAAAAGAATGAAGCCAGTCAAGTCTGGATATACATTACACCTGCATTTCTTTAAAGAGAGTTGGTGGAAGGTGTGAACCCTAAGGCCCCAATCCTGCAAACTCTTACATGCATGTTAATTTCACATGTGTGACTCATCCTTTTGAAGTTGATTCTCTCTTAATAAGTGTCTGCCAAGTCAAGGCCAAAGATGATATGTACTGTATGGCACCTTGATTGCTGTGAATTCAGTTCACCCTTGTGAACTAGTAAAGTTTGGGTGTCTTTATCCGGAACTTAACCTGTGCTCCTAGCAGTGACTGATGAAGACCACAATGAAATTTTTAATTTTTTTGTGATTAGTCCATGAAAATATTAGTATGCACTGGGGTTTTTATCTCCAGTGTTATCAGTAAAGAAGTCTATCAGAGAGGAGATGCTAGAAACACTTTGTCTGGTTGGTTTTCCTTCATAGAGCAGATGAGTGACAGTAGTATTATCAAAATCTAATTTAAGATATGAGAAACACCATTGTTTCTGTAGCCCGTGTCTGACCAAGAGCCACAGTTTGGTAACAGAGTGCATTAAGAGAAGAGGCAGTCAGAAGTAGTTCATAGGTGACCATAGCTCCTCCTAGTTTTGCTTATGAGATGAGGGTCGCCTGGACAAGCAGCTGTGTACCCCAGGCTGAGATAGTAATGTTGGTCTTTCCTCTACACTTTGAACTCACATTGTCAGCAGTAGCTATGCTCTTGGTTCTGAGCTGTCACCTTAAAACGGGAAGGTCAACTGCTGCCAAGAGGTTCATGGCTCATGACATCAGCTGAACTTCAGATCAGCTAAACTGACCCTTGTGAGGCTTTTGTAAAGCTGCAGGAGAGCAGCATTTACGAGAAACAACTTATAAAGATAAATGCGTCTCACGTACCTAAGACATAATAGTATCAGAAATTCACAGCCAGCCTCTTGAAGTATGAATAATGCTCTTGTGGTAGGTACAAGGCAGCAGAAGTGGTAATCTGGATAGGGCTTCAGTTTCTGCAGAATGTAGATGCATTTGGGTGCAAGTAGGAACAAGCTGTAGTGTGATTTATGTCCCGCACAGTTTTCATCTTGAGTGATGGGAATGCCAGAGGTGGTCCGTTTGCTTTCTTGGATGGATCTACTCTTCACAGTGCTAAATTTAATACTTTTAAGTTGCACATTATTATTTTCCCTATTCTTCCTCTCCCTTACCCTTCACTTAACAAGAAATGGTACACAACACTTCCTCTTCTTCCCACTATTCATAACATGATTTTGAATTATTCCTAGTCATTGCATTTCTATTTTAAAATGTTTTATGTTAAGTATTTATTGTAAGCACTGTTAGTTTCAATGCTTAAAGATTTATTTC
>VWZY01013305.1:52850-71940 GCA_013399075.1 Chloroceryle aenea
ATGGGGGTAAATGCCCCCCAAAATGTCTGTATCAAAGATTTAGAGTCCCACTCAGAATAGTAATGGCTGTGTGGTGTAGGTGAAGTGCTTTTCTGGAGGGAGTCTCACTGCCAGCAGGGAGCAAATAGTTACAGTAGGGGAAAGGAAAAGCCTGTCCCTTGGCTGGAATCCAGAGATATGGACCTCATGGGGGGAGCACACTGAGGGAAGTTACCACACATTACATGCTTGACTCCCTTTTAGCGCTGACCCATAGCAAAGCTTTTATTTTAAAAAGCTCTAGTTTCATGCTGTGCATTCAAGTATAAGGTAGGAAATGAGGAATACTCCAGAGCAATCAGTGGACAGTAAGCAGACACTCCCCGTATTCAGTTCTGTACCCGACATGAACTAGAGTGAACAAACATGTTCTACTTCAGTCTATTTTAGTTCAGATTTATTTTCAGCTAATTACTATTCTGCTTAAGATTGGAAAAAAAAAATTTAAAAATGTGTAGAATTAATTTTCCACCACAAATTGAAAAACAGGAAGCCGTGCTATTATTTGCTGGCTCAAGGAGATGCTTGTGGATGACTATCCATGTTGTAAGGGATCCACCTGAGAAAATATTTTCGATGACTGAACAAACATGCAGCATATGTTGTTCTAGCAATGCTTTGCCATGAAACAAAGAAATATTTTTCTTTTTTTTTTTTTTTTGTCTGTCAGCTGAAACAAAGTACTATTTTTAAAAGTCTGTCTGGTAGGTTAAATAATCAAAAGCAAAAAAGCAAAATTTTTCCTATAGCATCTGTACAATTCTTTGTTTAGTTTATAACCAAGATCTTATATGAAACACAAAAGCTTACATAGGCTTAATATAGATAACAGTAAAGTAACTTCCCATCCAAGATAGTTTCCTAAAAAGAAGCAGAGGAATTAGATAAGCAGTTTAGTCCAGTTCTAAAGTGGAAAGGCCCATAGCTACCTCCAAGAAAATGCAAGTGATTAAGCAGAACAAGTATCTGAGGTTGGGTTTAATTTTTAATAAACACAAATGGGTTTTTAGGTAATGGCTTGTGAAAATGTGTGCTTTTGTGGGAGGTCCATAAGAGCACTTGCAACAATGCTGAAGTCCTAAAAACCTGATTAGCTTCTACATTAACCTAAAGATTCATCAGTTATCTGCAAGACAGTTTTATTTGACTGATACACATGGGCGTTGTATTCTGTAAAATACAGGAATGATGCTATGCAATAAATGTCCTCACTGTTTGCATGTTTTTCGATCACTAATATTTCAAATATTACATTAAGCTAACACTAAGCTAAAGAAAATAAAAATTCTTTGAAGAGAAGGGGATGCATCCCTTTCATTTTCAGATGTGAGCTTGATACTTGCATGAGCTTAGTATGGAAAAACTGGGGGAGGGTGACAGGGAGGACAGATCTGTTTACTACATCTATCACCTTTGGGAAAACTCATTTGTTCTCTGATTGTCACAAATATCATATAAGAACTTTCTCTGACTATTTATGTATTGCTGTGTATGTAAAGCCAGATTTAAAGGGAAAAAAAACCCAACCAAACAAAAAGACACTCTCTGTTTTTTTCTATTCCTTTCAAAAAGGCACATACAAGTGATTAATATGTTACGGGAAACAGGAGCACACCTTTCAAGCCATGACTTGGAGAACATTGGAACAATACTCTGCAGGTAAATATGATATAAGGTGAGGTGGCCCTAAAACTGGGATGGAGTGGGATGGTTTGTAAGAAGAGACTCTCGGAATAGATAACAGCATGTAGACAACCTCCAAGAAACATTTGGGTTCCTGGCATAAGACATGGCTATTTCTGTGCTAGACTAATAAGAAGGAAACAAGCAAAGTGATGAAGCTGAGAATCTGTGTAGGAGCAGCAGTAGAGAGCTCCAAAGTAGGAAGTATTATGTGGATAAGTGAACTGGAAGCAGATATGCCCCTTTATTTCCAAGCACTTTGAGGAGGGGTGAGGAGGAGGTTGTGGAAGGTGTGATTTAATAGTATCTCTAACTTTGAATAAAGCTGTACAAAGTGCATCATTTTTATTTTCTTAAAATCCACTTTCTGCTCTCATGGGAATGGTTTCTACTCTGACTAGCATGTAACACTGCTTTTAATAACTAAATCGAACAGACAAATAGATTTAACCCCAAAACTTTAGAACAACTGCTTACTGTGTCTCTATTTAATTTTTAGAGGATATAATCTTCTGTTAAACCTGTTTGTTTTTTTCCATACAGGTGCTTTTAATACATAAGGTGGTTTAATGGTATGGAGATAGATAATGAAAACAAATAGATGCTTGATTTTATTTTTTCTAGTACTGTCCTGAATTTACAAATCACTCTGAAAATTTTAAGAGAGTTTGATGTATTTCTTAAAATTACTTACAGTTTTTACTTCAGGAAACCCCCGAGTACTGGCTTTTATGTCAGGCTTTGTCAGGAAACCATGAGACTTGTAGGGAGCAGCCAGTGCTGTATATCATCCACAAAACTACATGGTCAAGGTAAAGCTTATGTGTGTTCTGTATAGAGAATGGACTGTCTTTTGAGCATTTCTGGAATCAAGAAATACTAGCTGGAGTGTTTACATTGTCGTAGCACACTCAGAGGAGACTGGGTAATAACACTTTTACCATGAATTTATAATATGCACATCCCAGGGCACTGCAAGTGATAGACCAGAACGAAACCCTTGGCCTATGTTGTTTTCATTGGCCAAGAAGGTGAAATGAGTGGCTTAGGGCATGATATTCTTCTTCAAATAAATTGGCACCTTACAGCTCTGGTGCCACATGCAAAACCAGTTTGGCTAGCTGACCTATGTCCAAAACCAAACCAACAACAAAAATTTAAAATAAATAAATCAAAATTAAGACAACAAGGGTCCTTTAAAGAAAAAGTGGTTCTGAGGTAGTGCATTGCCACACTTTAAGGAGGATCATACATCCTGCATCTGTATTGCACAGTCTCCTGCTGTTCAAAGCTGATATTTTGATAATAAACACTTAAGATATTTTGAGTTTGCATTGATGGTAGTACATTTAGGATAAAACCAATGCAGGCCTTCCAGATAGAGGGTGAGAGCACCCATGTGTGCAGGGGCTGAATGAGGACTTGGCCACGTGTGGTGTACTCAGGGTGAGAGGGGACGAGTCTCTCCCACCTCTGTGCTGGTCAGGAGCCAGGGCTGTGGCTGTCTCCCAGCTGCCAGCTGGAGCTGCACCTGCAGCCAGAGGCTTGTTCACTGGCAGACATCACTGTGTGGCCTGGACCATGGGCACAGCCAGCCTAAGGCAGTGGTCAGGCTTCAAGATGGTGCTGAGGTGTCTGTGAAGGGTGGCTCTTCCTTGCAACCCTCCTGCAGAGCTGAAGGGCTTGCTTTCCTCTTACTATTTTAGAGGGCCTGGCATAGTCTTTTTGCACCAAAGTGGATTTTTTTCCACAGAGCATTATTAAGATGCCTATAAGTTACTAAACCTGAGGTACTGGTGTTTGTCCTACTGCCAAAATGTCTCAGATACTTCTGGAGTATCCTGAGATGACCTGACTGATACACTCATTTTTCCAGCATGCTCAGGCTTACTTCTCTGTCCTACCTCTTACCTCTGCCTTTAAAGCTTTTCCTCTGCAGGCATTGGCACCCTCATGGCAGCCAATGTGTTCACATGGTCAAGCTGCTTATAGAACAAAGTGTTTATAACGTCTTCTATCTCTTCTATGTTGAATGTGCTTTAAGCTGCAATTTGTACCAGTCTGAATTTGGCAAGTCAATAGGTGAACTTTTAAGGTTTAGAATGACAAAGCTCCAAGTTCCTGCACTTGGGTAACTTAACTTTTTTCTCCAATACAGTTGTCTCTGAATTATAAGGTATAATCATGTTTTCCCCCTTGCTACTTACCTATCCTCAGACAAATACTATCTCCTTGGCTTACTCTGTTTAGACTTATGATTTTTACAATAGGATAGAAGAGTTCAGTTGGAAAAATTTAGAGGAAAAATAAATGTGCTCCTTTGGTACTGGTGATATTTGAGAGGGAAATGAGTACCAAGCAGAACTGAGAGTTGTACAGTATCAGCAGGATACTGTCGGAAGATGTTAGTGTGCTTTTTGGAATCATTTTGTTGGTGTGTGATATCTGGTCCACAGCTTTCTTTTGAAATGAGAAAGAGATTAGTTAGTTATTTTAAAAATATCAGAATCTCAGTAGTGTTGTCATTGCCATCTTTCTGCAAAACTAAACCATGATGAGAAAAATACAGAGCAAAGGTCCCAGTAATGTTTGTTGAGAAGTCCTGCGTATATTTGACTATATGAAGTACACGTAGAGTGTATAAAGGAAATACAGATGTGTATGGCTGGACTATGGAGATCTGGAACTGAAGAAAATGTTTTGTGCTTTTCTCGATTATAATAAATCTAGTGAATAGTATGTATCTTCTACTTAGAGTGGTATCTAAATTTTCTCACAAACTACATCACTCTTTGTTCTCTGGGTCACAGTTCCCATAGAATACATTTCTCCCTTGATCAGTAAGTGGCTGCTACAAAATAGAAGATACTTGTGTGTATTTGGATTGCTCTACCGTCACAGAAGGAGACCACAGTTTTGACCTCTGGCAATGTGGGTGAAATTGCCCTTGCTGAACAGGTGCTATTAGGCCGTTAATTTCCAAGTGCAGTAGTCCTTGTTTGTTGCTTACAGTGACGCTAGCTCAATCGCCCTGGGCATGTAGATTGGTAATACTTCTAAATGCTCTGGTCTTTGCCCAAAGTGGTTTCTGCTTGGCATGTGACTAATGATGAGATTCTGCTTGGCAAATACCGTGCTTTCCTGTCCAGTGTTGGAAGTGCTTGTAACTCTCATTTGCTGTGTAGGCTTCTTGTTTGTTTGTTTGCTTGTTCCTTAATTCTGGGACATTCCAGTGTCAACAGCAAGAGACTTGTCTTTGTAAACAGAGCTAATTCTTGTGTTCCAGAAGTGGCTGCTAAGCAATTTCTCACCTGCTTTACTAATGCTTACACTGCTTTACTAATTGCTTCTGAGGGGCCTTTTTTTGTGATGGCAGCTTTTATTAATGATTTATTGATCCTTTTCTGCATAACATCAGACTGAAGCACTGTTAAACCTTATAGCACTTCCACTCCCCAAGGCCCCCACTTGTAGGTCTGCCCTCCCTCAGGGTTGGTGGTGTTTCATGGAGGAACACAGACAGACATCACTTGCTTTCCCTTTTTGTACCCGGCCTCTGACACTGCTACAAGCAAAACCTTCTCTCTGACTTTCCCCTGAGACTACTGCAATTAGAGGCTTCCACTCCCCTGAAAACACTTTTTTAGGTACTTAAAGAGATTTAATCAACAACAGAAGTGATTTCAGCCTAGCAGAGAAGTGAATGCTGCAGCCCTGCTCTCAGGGTTTTTCCATAAGCTTACCTAACTGTCCGCCCCTTCCATCTTCCAGCCTTCTCCACTCTTTACCACATCTGTGTGGCTTAGTTGTTATACCCAGGAGCCCATCACCATCCTTCATCCCTGGTGCCAGCAGCATGCTGTTCTCCCACAGCGAGCACTGTTGAAGGCAGAAAACTGAACTTAATAAGCTTGGTGAGGATTCCCCCTCTCGTAATGAAATTCAGCCTCACTTGATGATTATCTGTGTGGTTCTGCTGTGAAACAATCTGTAAGCACACAGCAAGCTCAGCTCTGAAGCCTGACAGATGTTGGTATCTTGAGAAAACTGAAGATAGTCCTCCCAGCCTTCCTGTCAGTGCAGCCTGTCTACAGGATCAGTACAGATGGTCAAGCTTTTGATTATATATAGGCTGTTAGCACTACTTTTACCAAAATAAAAAGTTAGAAAATGAATCTTAAGTATTATGGATGATACTACCAGCAGATGCGTGATGAAACAATCTGGTGTACATTCCTCTGAGAACTTTAGCTCACTTATTTCTGTATGATTAATTTTGATTCTTGACATTGCTTGTTATGTATGGCAGATAGAGGCAATCTTTAAAAGGCTTTTTTCTTGATGTCCATTTAAGTCTTACAAATTATCTTGTAAAACTCAAAAAATGTACCTGAGTTTACTGTCCAAATGATATCTCATAAGTATGTTGTCATAACTTCTGATGGCAAATGTAGTTATGCAAGCTTGTGAAGGGGGTTTCTTACAGGCACACTGATTGCTAGCACCTCTGCTTGTGCTCTCACTGCACCTTGATTTAGCCACTGCCCTCCCCCCAACTCATTTCATGACAAATATTGTGTTGTGAAATATGAAACTGCAGGACTTTTTTTTTCCCCTTTGGTCATAGTCACACCCACTATGTGAAACTAGCCTGTTGTAAGTACTTATAGCACAGCCCTGTTAATTTAAGGAACTGATTCATCAAGCTGTGTTGCTTGCTCAGCTATTCAAAGCTGTTGTAAGAGTGTTCCTTTACTTACTTCTCTGCCCTGGCAGCCATGTTGAGCGTGTTCTGGTTCAGCCTTTGCCTGCTGAGATAATTGACAGGACCCAGGAACACAGGGAAATGGGCTGAAAGATTTAGAACCAATATTAATTATTCTTTTTCCAGCCTTACAGCTAAAGGCGATGTGGATGGGCTGTATGCCTGGTACCTAGCTGGTGCAGACCTCGAGCAAACTGGTTATGATGGCAGGAATCCCCTACAAGTAGTAAGTGTGCACACAGCTGTACTCTGTATGGTGATCTAGCTTTACAGGTCAGAATGCATGCTGTTGGTTAATATTAGTTAAGGCAAAGTAAATGCTACTTTGAGGACTAAAAATGGATTTGAATTTGTAACAAACTCAAGTCTGGTGCTGTTCCAAAGTAATACATCGTTGGAGACAAAATTTTCTCATCTATGTCATAGGAATTAAAATTTAAATTGGATTTTAATTATTTTGTGGTAACATATTCGTACTTCCCACAAGTAAGTATTTGCATGTCCTGATGTACAGGATGGCAGGATTTATTCATACTTCTACTTACAGGCAGAGGCTACAGGGCATAAGGAGGTTCTTGACTTCCTTAGAGGAAAGCAGTAAAGAAGGTAAGATCTTGTTTTCAGGTGCTAGATTTCTGAGATGTACAGATCAGCATAGACATGCATGAAGGGGGATTTTGTACTTAAGCCCTAGTTCCCCCTTGGGTATCTGGGTTCAGCTGCTGTCCCTGCCTTAGCTTCTGATAGGACTCTTGAGTACTTTAATGCTTTGGGGCTAATGTTTATACCTCCTCCTGCCTGAGCCTGGAAGCGTTTGGGGTTTTTTTATGGTGTATTCCACAGTGCGGTTCTGAACTTGCTTAAGAAGGTAAAAGCTACCCAAAAATAAACCACTGAGGGCAGCAATGTCTTGTTCTCTTTGCCTATTGCAATACATTTCTCCTCTCTCTTACCTGCATTAGAGAGGAAATGCCTTTTAGTGGCCATTTTACCCGGCCTGGTGTTCCAGGTGCTGTGCCCACAGTGCAGGATCATAACCTTCTGCAGTAGACCTGCAAGGTGATCAGGGTCGGGCTGCACAGCCTCCCAACCAGGAGATGCTACTGTGGTACCTACAGCATTTCCACCTGTGCTCTCCCTCTAGCTTTTAATGGAAGCACCATACACCAGCCCATCTTCTAGTGTAATCTAGTCAACCACCATGAGAAACCTGTGGCCGATTCATAATAAAAGTTGGTTGTACTACACACACGGAGTGCAGAAGGCTCTCCTTCAACAGAGAACTCTGCCGAGGGGCTGCTTCCCCTGCAGGCATGGGATAGGGCAGTGCCACGGCCTCTGTCTTACTCACACTTCAGATGTAGCTGCCTGGTTGGTTGTGACAGAGTCACAGCATTAAGCTCTCTTGCGCTGCAAACATAAAAGGTGTGTTTCCCTGGCTCTGTGGATCTGAGGTAGGTGGGAGCCTTGTGTTCAAAGCATCAGATCCGATAAGTCTCTCTACTGGAAACTTGTTGGGGCGTTTGACCTTCTCCAGTGCTCTGCTGTAACTGGAGACATTTAGAACATTTCCCTTTCATTCATCACTGATGCAATATGTTGTTGACTTAGATATCTCTTCTCCAATACACCAGCAAGTCTAATCCCAATTTAAATACTGGGAGGAGTTGATCTTATTAAGTAAAATTAACGCAAAGTTGAATTAAACATTTTGTCCCATCCATTGCTACTTTGCCACTTCGGTGTTCCATTTGATGAATGTGAGTGTATTTGTGTGTATATAAGTGGGGAACTCCTGATCTTTGAATGCCTATTGGTCTAAATGGACATTGGATAAAATCAGGGGTGTTTTGCTTTCCATAAAGTTTGGACAGGGTTCTGTTTTTCAGTTGATATAGAAGGATCAGATATAATCTCAGTCTCAAGCTTTTAAATGGAAGTTTTCCAATGTCCAAGATGAAGGTGCCAATAATGCACTCAGAATATGAGTTATGTTGCAAAGGGATTTCCATTTTCAGTGAAATAGATCTGAAAAAGTAACTTTTCTTTTGCGAGTGGGGGATTGAATGCATTAAATCCTCAACTCCTTCATGGATCATCTCTTAATTCCTTTGGACTGAGCCACCGGTAGTGTAGGCAGCCTGAAGGAAGTCTTGAATACCACATGAGAACTTGCTTGACAGGCTACAAGGTAATCTTTTCTCAGAAAGGTTGTGGATGCTATTTGGTTCTAAACATCCATTTTCTCTTTCTCCAGAGCCTGTAGAAGATGGTCACTCCTCTTCAGATATGCCAGCTGTGAAGGTTAATGGTGTTAAGCAGTTACAGGAGGAAAAGAGGAAAGGAGCAATGGTAGCTGCACTTGGAGCATACAGGAAAGCTAGAGCCTAGAAATGTTCTTTATTTACCATCACATTAAGTTCTTACTGATTTTCTAAAAATTACTTGCTGCTTTATTTTTTAATCACTTTTTAAAGGAAATTTTTGTAAACAAGCAAGGCTGGAATGCGTTGCTGATACTGTACACCTTCTGTTTTTAAAGGGGCCTTTTCAATCTTGTGTTAAATCAATGAGGACAGTATTGCAGGCGTAGCAAATGGAAATGCTGTGGTGAATTCATACTGGTGGGGGGAACAAACAAACAAACAAAACCCAGAAAACAGTGGATTGTGCATTTCTGGGTTCCAGATAATAAAATCTCTGAGGAACAATGTTGGTTTCACTTTGTCTGGGTTTTTTGCAATGGCTTGTATCACTTTAGTTGCAATTACAGCAATTGTGAGTGTCAGTGCAAACAATTGAATCAGTCATGGGCATCTGCCTGCAGTTGTGTACTAATCTTCACCAGTGTGTCACTGTAAAACCCCACTTGAGTAGGAAGCAGATGCCATAAAGCATGTTTGTGGGACTGTCTGAGTGAATTGATTGTTTTGTATCTAATAGCATCTTTCCCACATCCTGACCGGAATATAATCAAGATTGCTACATGCTGGACACATAATTCTTTGGACTGTAAATGTGATCTCAGTATTAACAGACCCCAAGTTTAAATTCCCAACACTTTCAGACTAAAGAAAAAAGAGATATATATCTATATCTGTCTATCTTTACAGCTGTGTCTGCCCTAGAATATGTAAACATAAAGAATACTTCAGGCAAATGCATATATTGGAGACAGTAACTTTTAATTTCACCTACAGCTCCTGCAATAATCTATTTGGATTTTCTATCTGCTTCATCTGAAGGGAATCTTTGAAGTGCAGATAGTTGCTTCTTTTCCTTTTTCCTCTTTATACTCTTCAGCCTTCCCACAGCTATTGTTATCATGGAGAAAAGCTTCATGGACTACTTGCTGAGCCTGCTAGTATTAGATTCTCAAGGTATGTTGCATATCACTTCCCCCTTAAACAAGGTAACTGTGCATGTAGTTTGAGGAAACACTGTATACACTATAGTTAAAAACAAAACAGAAATGTAAAAAGCATGATATTTTTTACTGTGAGTAGTGTACCTCTTCACTGTCATAAAAAAAAATTATAACTATGCTGTCTCATTATTAAATAAGTGATACTATATAGCAATAATCATGATTTAGGTTGAATAAAAGGAATACTGAATTAGATCTAACATAAAAAATCCAGCTTCAAAATTAATCACCTTAATCACCTTAAGACCTGGTGTCTTAAAAGTTAGAAAACCTTTAGTTAGAAGCTCATAAAGCTAAAATGAAATGCTTTGAGTCATATTGATGGTGAGAATAAAGCAGTGTTAGCTTCTTTCTGATAAACCTTTACAGAAATGTATTTCCTATTAATGTGTTATCCTGCATAAGATAGTAGCAGCTTCCTAGAAAATTTGCCATTTGCCTTAAAAATAGACCAGTATCCAACAAATGTTTTAATGGCATACTCCTGAATGCAGATTTAACACTTCTCTGAGAAAGAAGTAGATCTCTTTTATATATGTCAAAATTTCATTCAAGAACTGTAACTGTCTACAAGCACAAACAGAAACTGTGTCTAGGGTGCTGCGATTAAAGTGGCAAAAATCCCCAGCCAAGGCCAGAAACTCAGCTCTTGATTCAGTGTCAGGGATGAACTTCAGTAATGCTTTTCAAATCCTGTGTTTGTCCTGTTTGTCTATTACACCCTTTGCTCCATGCAGTGGATTTAATAATCATAATTATACTCTGTGATAACTCCTAGGCTTATGATGAAGCTGTTTGTGTGTGGTAACCCTTAAGCTTTACATAGTCATTTGTCAAAAGCAAAATCTTGTTATTAGCAAGGAATGAAAATTCCACCTATTTGTTTCTACCTATTTGTTTTAGTTACTGTAAGCAGCTGAGTGTCTTTCATTAGTTGAAGTATGTTAGACATTCCAGGGGGAGCTTAATTCTTTTAAATATCCTAATTTTTCTCCTTCAGATCATCCCTAAAAAGATCAAATACAGTCTTCCTTTTATCCAGTAATCTTCTGCTTGGTAAAGGTTTGCAGATGAAGCAGCTGTACAGTGCCCTTGCTAATGCAAACACACGCATTCTGTTGCTGGGACTAGCTGCAGGTCCATCTCATGACTTCTGTAACAACTCCAGTCACCTGTGATGTCCACATACCCTTTCATATCTACATCCAGTTATAGACTGAGATCTAGCACATACTGTGAAGGTACTGTGATCATCTTCAGACCTCTAATTGGCATTTGATACACTGTACCCATTGGAATAGCAGGGTAGAAGCTGGATAGACCTAGTTTTGCATTTCTTGGTGCAGAAAAGCCCATGATATTTTTTAGTATGACCTTATTGTAACATAGACATGGCACTTCAGTTTCTCTTAGAAAACAGAAGTGCCTCCCATTCTTTTCCAGCCTCTGTCTCATAATGCAAGTGTTCAAGGATACAGCTTTCCTACAGCCCTGCAAAATAACCAACAGGTGAAATGCTGTGCCAGGAAAGCATACAAGCTCCTGAGACAGCCTGCTCCTGCTTGAGTGTCAGGCTGTCTCAGGTCTGTGACCATCCTGTCATATGCAATTTCATCGGTGACTAGAGAACAGCATAAAAGCATCATTAGTAATGTGGGGCTCAGAGCTGCTGCACAAATGTTGGATTTGTTCCCAGGGCTGAACCTTAAGTTGCAGTGTTACTCCGGGAATCAATGCTGGTGCTGGAGACTCTGCTGCCTCTCCACAGAGGAGACGCTGTGAATGCCTCCTATAAAAGTCAAGCATTACATCAATTCTACAGCTTTCTTCACTTGAAAGACAACACCCAGCTTCCACTTTGTTTCTTTTTCCTAATGATCTAGCTAATACTGCCAGAGGATAGGGACTACTTGGTCTATGTCAGCGCTTCTCTAACACTGCAGAAAGCAGAGATTTGCACAGCTAACATGTCCAAGTTCCCATCTGATTTGAGTTACAGCTTTCCTTTCCTGAATGCAACCCCTTTCTTTTTTACTGATGTCTGAAAGCATTAAGTTTCTGTTTGGAGGTTCTCTTACAAAACTTTTGTGATGGAAGGCCATTCTTAATTATTTGAAAAATCAGCATGTGCTTGCGCTCATTGTATGTCGTCTTGATAAACTGTTAACATCTGTCAAGGCTGGGAGGCCCACTGACAGATTGACTGTGTCTGATCAGTACTTGCAGACTTCAGCAAGACTTCACTATCTGCTTATTCTTTGGAAATTGATAAATAACTCCAGTTCTGTACATCTTAACTTAGAATTGCTATACTAGAGCATGTCTCAGTTGTCTCATAAAAGGATTTTGGTGTTCAGCAATGGGTGATAATGAAATCTGTCATCTGGAACTAAACCTTTTTATCCTCCTCAAATCAGAGTTTCTTTGTTTGCAGACTTCCGAATGGTGTGATCTACAGCGATTCTTCCAAAACGATTGTAATCTGTTTGAAAGATTCCTCCATCTTTAAGGTGCTTTCAAGCAGTGAAATGTCTTAAGGATGGAAAGGGATCCCACAAGACTAAAAGGAGACAAAGTCCACTTACATACAAAGCATTAATGGATCCATAAAGCTATTAAATTTTGCCATATGTTGT
Source organism: Chloroceryle aenea (assembly GCA_013399075.1). Lineage (NCBI taxonomy): Eukaryota > Metazoa > Chordata > Aves > Coraciiformes > Cerylidae > Chloroceryle > Chloroceryle aenea. The sequence continues at coordinate 65,401 of VWZY01013305.1, forward strand.
AATCCCCTTCTCTAAGTACCTATGTTGATTGTGACATAGGACCTATCACAGCCCTGTAAGAAGTAAAATGTTTTAGTTTCCAGCATCTTCATTTTTAGGTCACTCAGACAAACGTGAAGTAATTGTATGATGGGTAAAAACAAGAATTTACAAAGAACTTATCAAAGGTGCACAGCATGTGTCATCGTAAGCATTGCTGATACATTTGTGTCCCTTCCAAGTGGGCACTAGTGGCAGTATAATCACCTTCTAGACTAGTCTTTCCATGATTCTTTAACAGTGTTTTATTATACTGTGGTGCTTGACTGCACACTGGTAACACCTCTTTCATTTCAGTGATGCTTTTCTAAAAAGCTACTAGTGTAGGAAACTTACACGTTATGTAAAATACTCTGGTGAACCATACAAATGAATCTGTGGGACTCAAATGTTGCCATCTTAGTCCATGAGTCAGAATGAAATCTGGTACTACCAGATTTATTATTTGTGCAGTGTCTACCTGAAAATTACTTTAGAAACTTCATTATACATACATTTGTTTACCTGTGATCAGGTGAATGGGAAGAGGCAGAAGCCTGTATCTCAGCAGTGTAGCCGAGACACGGATGTTGAATCACATCTCCACAGTGCAGAGTCTAGCATAAACCACGCAAAACGGCGCCACTTAATACGGCTGTATTTGAAAGAGCTGATACAGATGTCATGGTCAAAGGATTTGGTACTTTGTGCCCAAATCTCTGTTGATGTCTGACCAAAATTGCCACTGAGGTAACAGAAGGATGCAGGGGGACCTCAACTCCTCTCAGGCTCAGGGGGCAGGGAGGAGGCAGTGCTCATTCCCCCTCGCCCAGCCCTGCCACAGCTCGCCTGTTCAGGCACGCTCAGCTGGTGCATATCTTCTGCACTCCCACTGGCATTTTGAGCTCTACACCAGCACCTCCCTCCCACTCTGGGATGCTGCACATCAGAGGGAGATGTCAGCTAAATCCATGGGAAGGTGCCAACCAACAACATCCTGCAGCTTTGCTTTACAGCCTCCTCCATACACAGGCACTGCCAGGATTCAGAAACATGCGACCTGATACGTGGCACGTTGCACAAGACAGGAAGAGGCTGAGAGATCGTTCTCTGTCTTGCAGAAGTGATAACTACTACAATAAGTAACCACTGTCTCATGCCACCGTATTCCTTCTCAGCTTCAGCATGGTGGCCATGGGAGATGTTACCTGACCAGAACTGCTTAATGGTGTTTCCAGCATTTCTGAGTGCAGATGAGCCCTGTTAATTACATGTTTACGTGCACAATAAGTGTGTTTCTTCTGTAGTGCCACCATAGTAGATGCTCTTAGGCTCTTGTCCTTGGTGTTCAACAGCCACAGACCCTGGCTTTAAGAGCTTGCAAGTGAAATTAGATGAGATGCCACACAGTGAAAAGTGGTAAGAAAGGGGCAAGAGAATGACAGTGATGTTTATGGTTATTTCTACACCTTGATTTCCAATTATTTAGCATTAAAGGATTAATTATTAGTGTAGAAAGGGGATGATGGTCCCGGCAATTCAGTAGCAATGGTCACTTATAGCAAAGAAAAAGGAATCTTTATGGCAATCATTTGTGGAGAGATAAGGAGTTATCACAATTGGAACAGAGTTGTAAATTAATCCTGTCATATGTAAGAAGCTGCTTCATGGGGAGATTCTCTGAAGGTGATGCCTGTGCACAAATAATTACACTCGCATCTTTCAGAGTGTGTGACTTCCTGGATGTTTTGCTGTGGATCTTTATGACTGGCCCACAGTAAAGGTGGGATTTTGATGCAGCAAATTCTTTCTGGGGCACATCTGAATTTCTGATTACTAGCGAAAGGTCAGTTTTGGGTGACACAATTCCCAGCACCCTTGAGGCAAGATGTCCAGCAGAGATCTCTGCTGAATCCCATAGAGCTCCAGGGCTTCAGGACAAAGATAACTGCCTGCTATCCCTGCTCGCTGACAAGAGTGTGATGTGAAATAAATCAGTTTATTTACTTGGACCACTTTGACCAAGCTCTCTGCCCACAACTGTGTCACCATTCACCACTGTTGTTTGGAAACTTGCACATTTAAGGATATAAAAAACAGAAATATGAGATGCTGCTGAAAATTACCATGCTACTTCAGTGCAAAATCACACTCTGATTCTCTGTCTTCAAGGGGTTGAACCAGCAATTGCTTAGGAAATTTCAATAGATGGTCAAATCATTAGTAATTGCTTCCTTTACAATGGCTTTATGGGACAGGACACATAATTCTGCTAACCCCAAAAAATCCCAGATGGTTGATGAATGTGAAAAAAAGTTGGTGAAAGTTTTGTGATGGCTGTCATAATTAAGCATTGCAATCAGTTGCAGTTACTAAAGCACACAGTGCACAGCAGATAATCTTGAATATTGCTTGGCTGAAATGTTCAGAAAAAAAGCTGATGATTCCCAGTGTCATCTGTCAAGGTCTAACCTGAACCTTTACGGTAGAATTAAACACGTCTGGAATTGATGAAAGTCAGTTCTTCTTACAGAGTCAGGCACCTGGGAAGTGAGGGACTCAAAACTACTGGTGATGTCACAATCTATTCACTAGCTATTTAAATTGTATTCCAAAATAAACCAAAACAACACTAAAAAGGAGGAGAAAGGAGAAATGATTGTGAGAAGACTAAAAAAAAACAAACAACCAAACTTTCCTGAAACTTGGTAAAAATGCTACAGAGATGGTTTATCCAGGGTTGATTGCAAAACAGGACTCAGTGGATTCCAGTTCTCAGACACACATCTCCAGGTGTCATCTCAGAAGCACTGCTGTGGCTCCTCAGCTTCCTAGTGGAAAGTCATGGCATAGTGTAAGCTACTCCAGGTACTTCCAGCTACTCCAGAAGTACCTCCTCAAGGCTGTCAATATGCTTTTCCTAATGGTTTCCAGGGCTCCTACAGCCAGAGTTGAAGCCTCTCCTTAACATCGAGCTCTTGATGCAGAAGCTGACAGGTTACTCAGAAAATACCCACTTGATGGCTCACGAGCCATCTCTGCAGCACAAGGTTTGGTTTTCACACCTTTTTTTTTTTTTTACGGCTTCTAATGTGTGTACCCACTGACCCAGCCTGCAAGCGTGCAAAGCCCTGAGGTCTTATTCTAGACTGGTTATTAAAACAATTGACATGTTTAACAATTAAATCAAAAATTTGAAGTAGGAAACCAAAAAATTAAACTGTTATTTACTGATATCTATTGTGCTGTTGTATACAGAGGAAGCTTGACTTGAAAAAGTCTCCCAAAAAGGAAAAAGAGTATGTATGTATTTGTAGAATGTAATTTCCACAGTTAACTTTGGAATGAACGAGATGTTAAATCAGGCCAAGGAAAAAGGTGGGGAGTGGTACTGCACACTAAATTGGTAGTAACCTCTGCAGTGTTCAGGGATGATGAACTGTCTGGTTAGAGAGAGCACGGGAGATACAAACCCCTCTCCTGATAAATCAGTAATTTTGGATTTAGTCAAAATTTTGTACACGATGGTGGCATTTTCCAATAAACTGTGAATTCTTACCATCACGTGGAGATAGTATCCTTATTTTAATTTCTAGCATGTCTTAATTAATTTAACTACTGAATAGTAAAGCCCCAATCTTTCCAAAAGATCTTGGTTGGAAAAACATCCCACCGCATCTTATTCCTCTATAAATCGCTTGATGTTATTTAGGCGATAATCCCAAAAGGCTTCCTATTTCTGAGGAAGCATTAGGCCATCTCTTGAGGTGTTTGTTACTGCAAAACAAGTTACTATCAAGCTATTATTATGCCCACATGTGACACAGAGTGGGCTGCTATATTGACAAATGAGTTTGAAGCAACTAAAGTAAACAAGAAGTTGCCCCATCAGTGTTTGCTACGAACATATGGAATGCTGATTGCCCAGGGTGGGAGAAAATCCACTTGCACAGGGTTTTTTCTGTTTACCAGGTCCAAGAATACAGGTACTTTACAGGACATGTCAGACTCCAGTTTTTAGCTTAAGAAATTTCCATCCTAATTTTAGGTGAGCAATTGTGAGCAAGAATAGCAAATCAGTAGGGAAATGATGAGGAAAGTAAAAATGGTAAGACAAGAAATGGTGAGCTCCATGACCAGGCTTAATTAGGACATGGGATTTATTTTAAGTTTAGAATTGTCAGATAAAATGTGTTGTAGTACAAGGAATAGGTCTTTGTGTTGTCCCATGCTGTTCCACCATCTTATTTGTGGAATAAGGTATTGGCAGGAAAGTATTGGGACCTTTTTCCAAAGGAGTGTGGAGATATTGATGGATAATAATGGTAACACCTCCCAGTCGTTTTTCACAACATCTTTTTTTTTCAAAGAAGAACCTCCTTAAAATATAATCTTCTTCTTGTTACCACGGCATTCATGATCTTCCATATCCTCCCATGCAAACAGCACACCCTTTTATGTCCTCCCACAAGCTTACCCTTCATCTTTGCTTCCTCCCAGGCCAGTTCTTTGTCTCTTACAATCACCCCTGGCATTATGTCTCCTTTGTGCTGCTGTCTTTGTTTGACACTATCCGCTGATTAGCATTTCCTTCCCCCATTCCGAGAAAACTCTGCTTGCTGTACAAATTGCTTAAGCCACCATGTTCCATGTTAGTCTGAGGCTCCTCCAGGTTTCAGGAGTGTCAGTATCGAGAGCTCTCAACACCTAGTCTGATGAGTCCACACTGGAGGGTAGCATAGTCCTTTTCATTGTGTTTGTGCCCCTGGACTGCAAACAGATGGGAGACATACCTGCTGCTTGCTTAATGGAGCCATTTATCACACTGTGATCCCTTAAAAACCAAGCACAGAACTACTGCAGCCACATACTTGCAGCTGAGAACAGTAGGCTAGAACCGATACCTTGTTTAACCATCAATAGAAATCGAGGAGTAATTCTTGACATAATTACTGATACAAGCCAAGATGCCATTGGCCTTCCATGACACNGATGACCCGTCTGGTAGATGAGGGGAAGGCTGTGGATGTGGTCTACCTAAAATTCAGCAAAGCATTTGACACAGTCATAGAAGGCAATAAGATTAGTTAGGCAAATGATCCTTCTTACAGGGAATAAAGAGCAGCCTTGATTCCAGATTTCCACTGATGCCAAGGACAGATCCCCTTCAAATTAACTCACCAATAGTGCACCCTCTTCTAGCCAAGGCAAGCAAATATCCTTTGGGGAGAAAGAGAAGGTCCAGAAACCCCCTGTGGATTTGGCTGTCTGGAAGAAGGCACAAAATCAACATCTAGAGTCTGAGAGGGCAGACCAGAGAGAAGGATCTGGTTTTACTGAAGTGGGCTGAAATGCCTCCAGCCTAGATCCGGAGAGCCTCCTCAGCATGAGGTTTGCATAGACTCCTAGAGCAACCTGTCTGCTCCTGCTCCTGGTGCAAGCACCATGTTCACACAAGCTGTGCTGGAACAGCTGCTGTGCAGTCACGAGGGCTTGTCCCTCCCCTGTCCCTCTATATGGGCATTTCCTCTGGGGCTGGCTTGAGTCTCTCCTATATATTTTTAAAGGACCAAAGATCATAGCATCTGGAGCACCAACATTCATACAGAGCACATAGACAGCTCTTTAAACATTCAAAGCACTATATAAACATTAGCGAAGCCTCATAAGATGAGTTAGGTAAGCATTATCTCTCCCTCTCAAGGTGTGGTGACGTGACTTGGCTGAGGCCATAGGCTGAGTCACTGGCAGAGCAGGGTTTACCATCCATGTCTTTTTGAAATGGTGTCTCCTGGGCTGGCTGGCAAGAGCAGCCTGCGGTCAGACGACGCAGGCAGCCTGGCACCACCAGCAACCAGCACCCCACCACCACCACAGGAAAGCCTGCTGCTAGGGTGCCACAAACCCCATCCTGAGGTGGCTGGGTATGAAGGCCTTTCAGCTCACACCAACAGCATGGCTCAACAACATGGCTTTGGTGAGCTAGGTTTGATAGGCATGCTATCGAGGAAGATGGTAAAACTGAAAGGAATTAATCTAAGAAGGCAAAACTAAGAGGTGGTTGCTCCCTCAGTCACGGCTAAGAACACGACAATGAGCAAGTGGCCTGCTTTTTCAAGGTGTCCTTGAATGGCTGCCCACCATCTCTGAAGATCAGGCCCTTCTTCACATTTCACAGTTCTGGTTTCTTAGTTCTTCCCTTCTGAAACCAAGTAGTGTGGTCCTTTCAAGGTCGGCAACATTCATCAGCAGAACGTGAGCTCTGAAAAGGCATAGTGCTCCCCAACAGTGACTCCTCAGATGCCTCACCTGGGGAAACAGAAGCAGGGCTGTGGGGAGAGTGGGGAAAGATGGGGTCGTGGTTTCTCACAACATTTCTGAAGGAAAAAAAAAGCAATCAAACATGCTCAGGAGGGTAAAGCTGGCAGTGAACAATTCCAGGCTGGGAAGGGCACACTGTGCTGCCCTTCTGGAAGGCAGCAGTGCTGCCAGCCTACACAGGGATGCTGCGGGGTTTTGCAG
>VWZY01013305.1:94524-122867 GCA_013399075.1 Chloroceryle aenea
GGTCCCCACCGCGCCCCCCACCACGCCGGGCTGCTCCCGCCGGCCACTGCCGCCCAGCCCTGGGGACACCGTCTGGGGGGGATGCCGGCTTGATGCTGCGGCTGGGCTCTGTCCGTCCTACGAGAAGCTGCCGAGAGCTGCGGTTCAGCTCCTCCTCTCGAGGAGCCCATAAAAAATACACGCGTGTCTGTGGCGCTGGAGGAGAGTTTGAGCGGGATGGCTTTGCTGGGCTTTCGCTCTCTGGGTGCTTGCGTGTACTTCCCTGGCTGACAGGCTCATTTTTGTCCTCACTGTCACTGGAGCGAGCCGGGACTGTGTCATTCAGTTTGTGCCTCAGGGTGGCCCTTCGTATCTGGTAGTGAACGGAGACGGCTGCGAGCGCGCCAGAGGTTTCCTTTAAACACATGTGCAGCTTTATTTGTGTGTATCATTTTTTTTTTTTCTTTCTGTGTTTGTTTTCTGTACGTCAGAAGTCTTTATTACTGTTGTCTCTTTCCTTTAGTGAGGGCATGTGAAACAGAACTTTTAAAAGGAGATAAGAGGTTTAAAAAATAGTCTTGATACAGAGACTTGCCAGGGCACCTGAAGAGATCCCAAGGATTAGCTTACGGGGCAGAATGCTACAGAAGACCCCGAGATTCTGTTTCAAGGCACACAAAATGTGTGTTGGGTTTTTGATAACATTTGGAAATAACGCATTGTTTTCTAAACAATGCTTATCGGGATGTTTGCAAGAATGGGGGGGAGGGTCTGAAGAGGAAGCCAAACCCTACTGACCTTCATTTTCATTCAAAGAGTTCCTGTATGATCTACAGAATTCCCATTGAATCTAAATATAGTTTTGTTTGGAAGTGCATTGTGGAGCAGTGTCCGAATGCACAGCGAGATTTGTATTTTCAGGCCAGATCCAAAGCCCTTTGAAATCAACAGGAGTCTCTATTGACTTGCTAGGTTTGGAGCAGGCTCTCATTTCTGCAGTGTAAAAGGTCACGTATCTTATCTCATTGAATTCAGGACTGCTGGACCTTTTGTTTTGGGGATTGCTGCAAATTGTGGAAAGAAGTTTAATTTCCCCTCGTGAAGTACATGCGATCGGCCGTTTCAGCGAGGAGCACATAACCCTCTGTTCCCCTTGTTGGGGCGGGCCTCTGCAGTAAAGAATAGTGTCCTATCTGGGAGAGGATCTCTATCATGGGAAAAAAGAGCAGGAGAGTCAGGGGGCCTTGGCCAGGTGTTCAGGTGAGGAGACCTGTGAGCAAAGGCCTGTTTGTGTGGTCTCCTTCCTGCGAGTCTCAGGGGACTTCCTTGATAAGCACTTGATGATGGGTAAATGAATTCCCCTTTTCTGCAGGGTTTCAAAGCATGCCTAGGAACATAATAAAATAGTAGTCATCGCAGTGTCAGAACCTCCACAGACGTGACCACAGAGTAACAAACACCAAAAGTTTACTAACAGAGTAGCATACAGTACAGTTAGATTTTTTTTTTAATACATTTTCTAACACCTGTGAGACCTCTAGCTAATTGCAAGCTCAAGCCCCCACTAATCCTGGTGTAGTGAGCAGCTCCTCAGGAAGGAAGATGCAATAAACAGTCCTACTTACTGCCTTCTGAGTGTGAAGTAGGTTAGCGGGAGGTAACAGTCAGGGGTTCAGCTACTCAGCTGCTGCGAATTGGCCTTGCAGTGGGAATCTGATGCAATATGCTGGCATGTTGAGCACTGTGTAATGTTTGTGCCAGAAAGGCAGCTTGCTTCCCCCCCTCCTCTTCTTTCTTGTTTAATTATATAACAAGACATCTGAAAAAGCAGCTCCTCTTCATAACAGTTTTGTGCCCATACAATAAAAGTCCAAAGAGTTTCTTATAAGCTCTTCTAATGTAGTGTCAAACTAAGCAACTACTGGATGAGTAAACACCAGAAGGCTACTGCTTGGAGCATGCTGCTCTCAAAGGATTTACCTCCTTTGCCATAATAATTAAGGGATCTTTCAGCACAGATTCAGAAAGATTTCCACACCTGGTTGAAAACCCTTTGGAAAGGTGGGTGGGTGCCTCAGAGATGAAAGAAGGGCTAGTTTCCTGCTGTTGATATCTTTCCTGATGAAAGAGAGGAGGTGTATTCTCATGCGTGGGGCAGCTAACAAGGGGTTGAATTCACATTAGAATAAAAAGCCAACATACTGTTTGCAGTCTGGAGGGATAACAAATCTAATTGCTTGAGAGGGCTATGATTCATACAGTTTATGTGTTGCTGTCCTTTCAATTACACATATTTAAAATATATAAATAAAGTTTCGGTGCTCAGATGATGTGCATTGATTAGAGAATACTGTTAGTTGTTTGTGTCACTTTGTAAGTCTTCCAAATCTCTGTGGACAGCTGATAAAAAGATACACCTCTTTGATTATGTTGAAGCTCTTCCACAGTTCTCCCATGTACAAAATTTACTGCACCCTACACTGTCAATTCTCCTCTTTTTACTGCTGCTGCCTTTACAGTTTGCCACCACAGTGAGGCCTGTGTGTGAATCCAAATGCGACTTTTCACCAAGCACAGATGGAAATGAGCAAAATTCAATCTGAAATTATTCCAGATTAGCATTTTTGTATTGCAGTATCAGCATCAGTTGCTGGGCCATGTACTGAACTAATGTAGGAGCAGGAAAAAAAAAGAATAGGTCCCTTGGTTTATTCTTAATTAGTAAAAGTTTTGTATGTGCCTTGCAGGTTGTGTCCCTGGGGAGCTGGTAATGGGATCCAGGATCTCCTACCTCCGGGGTTGTGGCTGGGGTCGAGAGCAGGTGGTTGTGCCTGGAAGTTGCTGCTGTTGGCAGCTGTGGAGCAATACATGGGAAATGGGTTGGTGGTCTCTGTCTCACTCCCAGTTGGCAAATAGCCTTGTCACAAAACCACCGTAACAATTACTGCTAATTGGCATCACTGTTGGCATTTTCACAGGAGAGGCTGAGGACCGAATGGTGGATGATAGATTAAATTAGTAATAATAGTACTTGGCACCTCAAATCTTCACAGTGCTTCACAAACGCTAATTAATTAATTAATTTGTGTGATGCCCCTCTTCAGTAAACCCAAATGTGCTGTCATTTCTAGAAAGGTGTGTGTCAGAGTGAGGTGTGTGTCTCCTGAAGGAAGGGGATGGGCTGGGACTGCTCAACATGAGAGGTGTGCTCCTGCAGCTGCATCGCTGGAAGTAAACCCTACACTCCCTCTAGCCCAGGCAATAGCTTTAAGGATATACAGCTACTGTAAAATGTTTTTAGCTAATCCCTTAGGAGCAGAGGAAGAAAGCTCTCTTGGTATGAGGAAACACACACACTGATACAGCTACATTCACAGAAAGGTTTTATACTGGTATAAATGTTTTGGTTATAGAAAAGTAATGATCATACCCAGTTATACTGGAATAAAATATATATTTTTTAAAAATCAGTACTGAAAGGAGGCCAAAACCAGAGGAAGTTCACTTTCAGAGTGATCAGTTTGAGGATTGCTTGTCCCTGCCCAGGGATTCAGACACACCATATTACCTGCCCCCATCCACTCTCCAGACTGAGCACTTGATATTGTACCTACTGCCAGTTCAGGAGGATGTCAAAAGCAGCATGGAGGGGGGGCAGAAACATAAGTATTGTAGCTTGAGTTCAGCCAAGTTCTTGTTGTCCCAGTTTTTAGGAGTTTCTTTGCTTGCCTTCCCCTCTTCACCCCCCACTGCATTAACTACAGTGCATGTTACATGAGGTACCACTGAATGGCTTCCGGGGAGAATGAGCAACAAAGGAGGAAATGTGAGCTGTTTATTGCTGGTGGGGTGGACCATGCTTTTTCTCCAATACCTAAAAAAACCAACCCTGTATTCCCAGTTGACTGGGTAAGATGTGGTTGGGTACAGAGAGGCACACTGCGAGTCCTGGTCTGCAGTCTTGGTGATCAGGACAGGTCATGCCTCTGGTTGCTAACAAACCACGAAGCATTTGCGGGAACTAAGCAACTCCTGTTGTGTTCTTGGCAAGGCTCTGTATTACACCAGCTAGAGTTGGAGGAAGCCTGGCTTCTCTGTGAAAAAAAAGGAAGATAGTGGTGGCTTTAGACACGCTGTTTGTACTGATGTCTCAGCTGTGCAGATGCCACACAGTGCCGCTGGATTGACTTGGTGCCTCACCTACTCTGATCAAAACTATGGCCCCTTGGAACACCTGTATGTGCTGCTGATTGCATCACTTGAGGGGGAGATAAAGAACAAAGTTTTCAGAAAGGCACGCTCTTTCCTGTGGGTTTCTCCTGAGTGCCAAATAAGCCCCACATGTTTCCATGAGCAGCAGAACTAAGGAAGGATGGTTGGATAGGATGGATGCTTTGCTCACCTGCTTTGTTCCCCCACCCCTTTGCATTAATCCCAGCTGTTCCCTCCTTGTTCCTGATGACTTGATAAGAGGCAGCACCTTCTCTGCAGCTGTATGCAGACTGGTTGACAATGAGCTAGCACTTCGATGTCTCCCTTCTGCTAAACAATCAGTAAGGGGTAGGTCCTGCCCAACTTCTCTCACAGAGAGTCTGTGGAAGGTGTGGGAACTCGTCTCTACCTCAGTTTGAGATCATTTGACAGTTTCAGAAGCTGTTAATAAGGGCTGAGAGCAAGGAGGATGGAAAGGAGGGCAATGCAGTAGTTCTCGTTGCTTTGAAAAACCAGGACAGGCGTGGGATTGAGGACTGTGGTCTTTATGCGTGGGGGTCAGGTATGCTTTGTCATTCCTACCTTGGCCACTGATGGCATAGTACCAGCAGGGCTAGGAGACCTCATGTGATCCCTGGCTGCCAGTACTTGTCTCCTAACTGCTGTGGTGGCCACTGTTGGGTGCTTCAGGAGCCTGTGCTGCGCTTTGAAGAGCCTGGGACAGGGATCTGTGACCTTAGCATTTGCCACAGGCTCATGCTTCTCTGAAAGGGCAAAGATTGGGACCACATGGGGATGTCTTGCAACATTTGAGATGCATGTGGCATAAGTCTAAGCTTTTAGAAGCAAACCCTGACTCTTTTGTGTTTTTCTTCCCATGCCCATTGTTTTCTATTAGTGCATCAACCCTTTCTACTAAGTAGCATGGTCACCTGGAATTTGAGAGTCCCAATGATGAAGCTGCTGAATCTTGGATACATTTGTGGTCTTCTGTTACTGAGGGGTTGTTTTTCTTTTTATGGGAGGCCTTTCTGTGTCTGGGTTGTTGTGGACAAGAGGAGCTGAGTGGGAAAACAGTGTAATTTACAGATTCATCTTTAGAGGAATCTCCTTTTCATGTCTTTTTACAAGCACTAAATGTAAATTAAAATGTTCTATATTTAACATTTCAAAAATGCCTAAGTGGAAAAGTCTTGGCTAATAAATATGAAACTATGGGTCATTTTTTTCTGAGATGCACATTTAATATTTAATTTAGTGAGAGAAACTCTTGCAGAGACTTGGCTGTGGAGTGCTTCAGGCTATAAGCTAAGATGTGGATTTCAGGTATGACTACAGCCTAAAAACAGGGATAGTGATAACACCATGTCAAATGTGTTGACATGAGCAGTTCTCTTGTTTCAGTCAGTGCAGTGGTCCCCATGCTACATGGTAGGCTGTGGAAACAAATTGTAATGAGTTTGCTTTAGACATTTAGGATTTTCAAGTACGCCCTTTTAAAATACAGGTGAGTAGGATTATCTTGCAGTTCAGATGCTGGAGGCAAGAGACCTTCTCACTGGGGGATCTGAAGTGGGGGAGCAGGGATTGTGCAATTAGCTGAAGGTACTGTGGTCTCCTGGGTAGCTGAGGGTAATTAGTGTTGCTCTGGTTCTTTCCCTAGCTAATTCCTTCAGCACCCTGCCCTATTAGGAAAAAGGGAGGAAGCATATAAACCATTTCAAAATCCCAGGGGGTGGAAAAGAGCATCTGCCTCTAACATCTGAGGTTACTTTGAACCTGTTGAAATATGTAGTAGCTGCTTTATTGTTTTTGCCAAGAGTTTCCACCTACAGTGATCCGAACATCTGACTTGTTAACAGTGAAGTTGTAGGAGGCAGTAGTGATCCTCCTCTTCCTCGGCCAACAGCAGCTGATAGTGGCTGCTGCTCTGGATCTGGCACCACAAGGTATTGGTGCCAGGATGACTGAAACCACCAAGAGATTTTTCTTTCCCAAGACCAGGATCACCCACCACGTACACAGTTGCTGCACGGGTCTCAAGCTGCTCAGGTACCCCACTGTAACTGCATGTTGTGGGTCTGAATCCTTCCTCACACAGTGAGGATGTGGATGTGGATGTAGAGAAGAGCCAGTTAGTCCCTGGGTTTTCAGCTGGCATGTGAATGTTTTGTCGTGAAAAGTGAGTGGAGATACTGCTGTATCCTGCCTGGAGGAGGAGAACCTATCTGGAATTGTGTACATGCTTTATGGAAGATTTTTCCATGACGATGCTGTTGCTGTTCTCAAAGTTGGATTAACTTCAGGAACTAGATATATTTGGATATTGTTCACACTGATTATGCAGGCAGCTAGCTGTCCATTTGGGAATATTGTATCTTCTTTTTATTTATTTTTAAATTTTGTTTTATTTTTCTGGAATTTAATTTGTCTGTATTTGTCTCGCTGTCCTCTGACTTCAGACCTGCAGCACTGGAATAACTGTTTTGTATTTACATGTCCAGTATATCCCCATATAAAAAGCATCTTTAGGAAGGAGGGAGTCTTGGCTGTCACTGGCTGTGCTCATGATCAGGAACAGGATGACATCTTTTACAAGTGTCTACTAATTTTATATAGTCTTTCAGATGAGTGGCCCATGGAAGAAAACTTGGGCCTTACTTTGAGGAGAATCATGCCTCCTACTGTCTTTATTAACAGGAGGAATTGTGTCCCATTGCAGGGATGACAGACCTGAATTTAAATTCTAAATCTGGGACTGACTTTGTGAATTTGGGACAAGCTGCTAAATATCCATGTGCTTATTTTTTCCTTGGCCCAGCAGAGAGGAAATGTCCGTTTCCAGTAAAAACTGCCTTTGTGGTGTGGACTCCCTCTTGCTTGTATGGCTTCGAGCATTATTGATTGCTGCTCTCAGTAGAGCTGAGTGCTCCTGAAATATGTGTTATAAGAAAGAATATGTAATAACAGAGGGACACAGAAAACAGTTCACTCCGTAACTTGCAACTGAGCTTTCAGGTCAGGTGTTGGGTAGGAGGTTCTGGGGCTGTGCAACAGCAGAAACAGCAAACCAAGCCAGGGACTTCAGATAAATCCTGAAGATAGTAACAGTCCTGAAAGTCTGCCAGCTCACCAGAAGGGGAGTGGTGAGGCTGTGGAAGGGGACTGAAGGTGCTGTGGTGTATGTTCAGGCAAAGGGGAGCTTGGATTAGAGCTGTGCTGATGCTATCTAAAAGGAGTTTATCTACATACTGCGACGTGCGTCCTGTGATGAAACTAGAAAGCTGCCTTGTGGAAATGTGGCATGGTCTTGAAAATCGGGAACTTTCCAGTGGCTGCAGTCACTCATACCACTGTTATTGTTTATGCCAAAGTGTTTAACTTATTCATTTCTTATTAAAAATGTTTTATATTCAAATTGAAAGAATGAAAATTTTCTATAGACACCCGAGAGTAAAGTTTCAAATGATGATTCCAAGAAATGGGGGTTGGTAGGGATGTGTCACTTTGTAAGAGTAATGTTTTCTTCTCTAGGGTAAGTTAAAGTGAATGTAAACTTTTGGTGTATAGTTCTTTGGACTGACTGTTTTACTTTGAAGCTGTGTGAGCTTTTAAGGCATAGCTGGCAGATGTTCATTTTCATGTTGGAGAAAGAATGTTTAACTGGTATAAATATATCCACCTATCTTAGGCAACATGGTGCTGTTGTTGTATGTTTGTTCTATCGCTAAGAGTCTGGCTGTTGTATGCATCACCTTAACATACTGTGAATCAGCAAAATCTCGGCACTTGCTCACATAAAGAGGCTTAGGTGTGCACAATTATCCTTCTTTCTGAGTCAAGCCTTAAATTCAGTCTTTGATCAGTATTCGTGGAGTTTGGCAGGCTGCTCTGAGTTTCAGCTGTGGCCGGGCCAGCATTACCATACGTCAATACCTGTGCAGAATTGATTGGAATGATGGACGGCTGTGGGAAAATGATCAATTTTCATTTAGCTCTTAGCAAATCTTCCCCAAACGTTGCTGAGGGATTTTACACTGCTTGGTGAATGGAATGAGAAGTCTTCTATACAAAGCTGAAATGTGATACTTCTGGCTAGGCTGGGCATTGACTGGTTTTCAGCATTAACTGCGAAAGTGAAGCATTAGTCCCAGTTCTCGCAACATTCAAAAGCTTATGTTTAAATGTGTTTCCTGTTTTACTGCAATGCACACTTTGTTAGGGTGTGATTTGTGTTGCTGTCAGTGTGTATATATTGATCAGTGCTGATTATACTGTAAAAGGGTAGTGTCTGGCTTTGTGTTCCAAGTCATTTGGGAAGTTAGAGGTACTCAGTTTGTATTGTGCTTTATTTTTTTTCTTTTTTTAATTGCCTTGTTTTGATCTCATTTTATTGTGTGTTGCAGAATGTATTTACTCCTTTTGGCATTGTTGCTATTCTCCTTGACTTCAAAGTACCACAGTAAAGATTTGCCTATAGCTTTATCAAGTAACTTTTTTTTTTTTTTTCTTTTGTGGGTTGCCTGATGCTTTTGCCTCTTATATGCCCCCCAAGCAGTTCAGAGGTGGTGGCTGTGCCCAGGGTACATTACACAGACCTCATCAGAGTGGTACTGCTGAGTATTTTGGAGGAGATGATCCTGCTGGGGTCTTTGAGGGCAATGACATCATGCTGGATTGATGATACACATCTGATTCCCATCACAAAACAGGGCACTGGGAGCTGTTGTCATCCCCAGACTGTGATGTGTCTCCAGGGTCTCTGGGATGTGGCAGTTTCAACAGCTCATGGAAATATCATGCAAGTGGTTTTATGAACAAGAAATGTGGCCATCCTTGTGTCAATTGCTTTACTACTTGTGGATCATATGTAGAGGCTCTCTGTACTGCTTGGTGTAGAGCAGTGAAAACATTCAGCTCTTTACTTGGTAGCTGTTGAGTCCTCTTTGATTGCCCCTGGACAAAGCGCATGCTGTTGTGACAGACTGGCTCTCTAACACCAGATTGTCTAGCGTGGGGTATAAACCCAGCCTCTGCCAAGCTGCAGCCCAGCTGCAGCAACCAATGGCACAGTTTCCAGGAGGGTTAAAAGGCCAAGAGCCAAACCTTAAAATGCGCTCTGCGCTTCATCTGTGGAGTGATGTTGGTGTGGAGGTGGCTTCAGAAGCCAAGACCAATGCAAGGTCTGGGTGACAAGTCACCAGCTCAGACTGGGAGCATACCACATAGCTTGTTTCATGCAAAGAAAAGGTTTTCAACTGCAATAAATAGCAAAAGTTGGACAGATCTGGCCTCTGTTCAGCAGGTGAAGCTTGACTAACAATGCCAGGGCACCTGATGTCCAAATGGTTGAAGGAAAGGTAAGGAGATAGTTGAGTGAGCTAATCTCTGTCAGCTAGGACAAGGCGGAATTTGCTTCTCATGTGGTGAGTGTGCTTAGAGCAAGTGTAAAGAGCATGACAACCCCTGACAGTGTTGCACTGTATGTTGTGTTGACAGAGGAGCAGTGTTTTGGCCTGGATTTAGCAAAAGTGATTGCTGAACATTAGGACAAGGGAAGTTTGGTTGACTTGGGCATTGAGAAACATTAGCCATGTTATGGTAGCACACTGGTTTGCTGTTGGATCTGACTGCTCCACATGTGAGAATGAGTGCTCCGATTACAAAGAAACTGCTGAGTTCAATCTTTGATGAAAATGGTCACATAATCCCCATGTTTGTGCCCTGATGCTGGGTACATCATATGGAAAAGAGATGTTCCCATACTGCTCCTTGGCCCTGGGCCATTTGGTCCCAAGGAAACAGTCACTGATGATGAAAAACAAATTTGGTCCACAAAATTTGGCCTTTGAAGGATGGAGGCAAGGCACAAGAGTCTCTGCCACTGTCATTTCTGGGTAATGCTGGTGTTCCTTTTCTTACAGGTGAGCAGAAAATGGGAGGGCTGTTTTGTCGCAAATACCACTTTTAGAAGAAGGACCTTTGCCTTAATATGAGCTACATGTGCTGCAGAGCTTTTGTAAGCTATCTTGAAAACTATGCTGTGGGTGAAATACAGGCCAGAATTTGGCCTGGAACTATTTTGCTTGTAGCTTGTAATTAAATATAAATTTAACCCCCAAAACTCCAGTTAAAATGTTCAGGTGTTAGCATAGCTTGTGTAACTATGAATGCAGAGGTGAGCTATTTTGCTGTCTTTCTCTGAAGATTTTGTTGCAAAGAAAGGCAAGTACATTTGACATTCCTCCAACAAGCTCTCACAGGGTAATTTTGTGTGGATGATTGAGTGGAATGGAAACACTGTAAGATACTGTACTTTTGTGGGTTTTGTAAGGGGGAGCTACAGTTGAGGTAATTTATAATATGCAGAGTCTCAGCAGTCTGCTGAGAGAGCTTCTTTCAGCAATTACCTGTAAGAATAAAGTAAAAAGCATTTATTATTGATATTCATATTCCATATATTAAAAAATATTTCTTCTGATACTGTTATTTTTTTATTTGTAGGCTCCAAAGGAGTGTAGAGCAAGACAAATGTGGTCAATGAAGAAAAATATACGAGTTGATGTATTAAGCTTACATATTTTTCTTTTGATGGATTTATGGTTTTTAATTACACCTTCATGTCTTGCATTGGGATCCCTGGAGGCCCTTTCTGAATTTCATGCTTATACTTTTATAAATATGAGATGCTTTAACCTGCCACCTTGTGCAGTCTTACTGCTGCTTGACTGACCTTTGGTAAAGTTACTTTTTGTTTGAGTTTAAAATTTGAGACCTCCACAAAGAGCTGAATTAGTAGAAAAAATATTTGTGTGATTCGTTAGTTTCTCAGCCTGCCGTGTTGTGCCTGTGAAACACAGGTTGTGAGTTGGTTTCTCTGATATTTGCATGGAAGTGTGGACTTTGTGCTTATCATTTGCCAGTTGATCATAAGTAGCAACACCCTGGTCTCAGCTTATAGCTTACTGGATCCCAGTGGGGTGTTTGGCAGTGGGAAGTAGTCATGTCTTTGGTAATAACCCTCTGGAGAGCCATAACTGGCTTTAGGGAAGAGTATGTTCATCCATATGTTGTCCTGACTCTGTCTGTGCATCTCTTTTCTTTTGTCTTCAGTCACATATGGCAGTGGATTTTCATTTCACAACAGTTTGCATCGTGATTCTTTATTGATAGTGGAACTGAAACCCTGTGTTAACAGGTGGAAAATGAAGCCTGTTGGCACTGTGTTTTTTCAGCTGATTTACACCGGTGAAACAGAAAAGGAAACCAGACTGCAGAACTGGGTCAGTGTCTGTATTCCAAATTCATCTCTCTGTATTGGTACCATTACCTCTGTCTGCTTTTTTTTTTTCCTAGCACATCCTCTTTGTTTTCATGTTCATTGGGAACGTAATTACTTGTATGTGGAGGGACAAAAAGTAGTTCCAGGATTTGTTTGGTTTAACTTAGCCAAGAGGTAAATAAACCAAGATGATAATACTCAGTACTTCCAAAATTTATTTACCTTAGAACTGACCCAGAGCCTGAATATTCAGGCACAACTTTAGCCCCTTTTCTCAGATTTATGCTGTATATCTTTTTATTATTCTGGTCATGGCTGCTCCTAAGCACATGCAGCTCATGAGCAAAATACCTCTGATTTGTGCTGTTAGAATTTAGCTGGGTTTTAGCTTCTTACTGCCAAGTCTTTTGATAACATGAAAGATACATTGTATGCAGGGCTGGCTTTTGTGACCATTCTTCCCTGAGTTTTTTATTGCTGTGGGAGGGTTTGACTCATGTAGGATTGGGTGCAATGCAAAGAGTGGAGTAGATAGCTAAAGTACTGCAATGGAGAATAAACACTTGACCCTGGGAGGTGAAAACAAGTGACAACACAAAGGCATTGTTTTCTGAGGTGATGCATGGGAAGATCTCTACTTTTCTGTTTTCTTTTTGTAGTTTTATGCTTTAATTATTCTTGCTAGTCCAGGTTCAATCTGATTTTTCTTTCTTCTTACCACTGAAGAGCAACACCCCTGTTTGCCAGTGTTAGGAAGTAGTGCAGGGTACCCTCTCCTTACTAAAGCTCTGCTTCTGCTTTATTTGGGAGTAGCAAAATGTGTGGTACAGGTTGTCTCACTAAGCGTAATGGTACAGAAGGTGTTCATCTACATCTAAAGGAGTGAACTGAAGAATGTCTATGATTGTTCAACAAGAAAAAATATTATTCCACACTGTGACAAATCCACTTCTTTCTGTACCTTGACAGGAGTCCTGAAGTCTGCACAAGAGCAAAGAGTTAAGGGAATCCTGATCTCGTAGAGGAGTTAACTAAAACAGGAGTCTTGTATCTCAGCTGAGTACAATACAGGAGTGACATCAGTGAGAGATTAGTTATCTTCAAAGACTGTTTACTTAATGCTCGGGGAATCGCTGTGTTTGTAGGTAGAGGTCGGAAATGTCCTCAGGCAGGCAGGAGCTGATAGCATTTAACAGAGCAATGGTGTTTCTCCTCAAGTATCCTTACATTGCTGTGTGCTTCTCTCAGCCTGCTGGCTGCCTCAGCTTTTATGTATGCCACAGGTACAGAGGTCTTTAAGAGATTGCCAAGGTAATTTTGGATGCTAAGCACAGAACCCAGGCAGTATCCCTGTAGCTTTTGAGTTATTTCTTCCATGTCCTATTGAGTTTGACCCTATATAGGGTAATAATATGGAAATAATATGGACAGTCTGCAGCCTCTGGCTTGGTTTTTTCATTGTTTGCCTATATTTATTTATTCCCCGTGCCCAACTCCTGTTAATTTTCAGGGGAGATGTGCTTACAGGGTGGCTTCTGAAAGCATACCCCAAGTTAGTGTGCCTGTCTGTGGAATACTGGGTAGGGAAGGGAGCAGGATGTGCTGCTTTTCAGTGCTGGGCTATCACTGGTCTGTCCTATGGCTCAGTGCGATGGGTACAGGGCACATGTTGCTGTGCTGGGTTGGCTCTGCTAGGAAGCACATTTTCTTAAGGGAACAAGTCCTCCTGATAAATGTCCCCCACCCAACACCAAAATGGTGTAACAACTTCAGGAATCAACTTTTACAAATCCTGGGGCAGTGCTGCTTGTATTTCTTATCACTATGTATTTCCTGCATAAATAGACCTATCTGAAGTTTTCTTTAAAATATTGGTTAGAGGTATTTTAAAATCTCAGAGTTCAGCAGTGTTACCTACCCTTGGATATTATCAGCTATTGCTGATAATAGAAGATGATATGTAGTGGTTTGGGTTGGGTTTTTGGAGGATTCTTGTGCAGGACTTGAATCTTTCCTGCAGGGTTCTTTGTGACAGCAGTGAAATTACTTCTGATCTCCACTAAAAAGGACTATTTGGTTTGCAGATTGTTGTGTAAAAGCTGCTATAAGCTTAATTTGGAGCCCACTGGCATACGTATCCTTCATGCAAGTGTTGAGCTTTTCCATTTTTCTCATGAAAACACGCCTGTGAAAGTGGTCTTTAAAGCCAATTTGTGGCTCATTGGCTTTTTTTTTTAAGACAAAGCAGAGATGCAGTGTTCCAGATATATTTTTGTTCCCAGCTGTTTTGAATGCTCATGTGATATTAAGTCTTTGTTCAATCCAGTCCTATGTCATTAATGACTCTGGAGTAAGTAGGTATGCAGAGCTGGAGGAAATCCTGTTTTATATGCTCCTATTCTAGGAGAGCCTCAGAAAGACTAACAATAATGCTGCATGGTGAGGTAATGGGTAAACATAGTAAGAAAAACGTGCTTACTCCTTACTGAAGCAGAAAAATAGCTTATGAAGCATAATATTGTCTTTGATACGTGTAGATAATCTGACTCGCTTCAGTCTGCGGATTAAGGCATTAACTGGGGCAGCCGAAACGGCTTCTCATAAAGAACCTGTCCCTCTGGTTGTAAAGGAGTTGTCAGCAAATGCTAACGAGAATTGAAAAGTAGGAGCCCAGTCATAACCCAGCAAAGTCACTTAAAAGGCTTGCATTGACTTCAGCGGTCAGTTAATTCCCTCCTGAGGTGGAGGGTTGTGTTGTGCAGTTGAGCATTACCATGAGTCTGATGTGGCCACTGGTTCCAGACAAGGGGTGGGTTGTACACAGTAAAGCTCTGGTGAAGCCTTGGGCTTGTACTGGTCCTTCATGGTCCTGTCAAAACATTCTGGAAAAGAGAAAATAGAGGCATCGTCCAGCTTTTCCTTCTCTTTGTCAAATGAGTGAAATTTAGCAGAAGAGAGAATTATTTGTTTTCAAGAAGAACCAGTGTTCTCATAGGAGGCAATACTCTTTGAACTCTTTGAGTTCTGAAGAACTCTTTGAGTTCTTGATGAAGTCAAAACTGGATTTAAAGTTTTTGATCTTGGTCAGTAGATGGACAGCAGGTAGAAAAAAAGGTTGGAATTTTGGTAGCAGTTTAGGGAAAATGTTGCCTTTTTTTTTTTTTTTACTTTGTTTTAGTTTTATTTATTTATATATAATTTTTTTCTCCAAGAAGAAAATGTGAAATTGTGTCATTTTTCCATCAGCCAGCTTCTACAGCAGCATGTGTGAGTACAGTGAAATATCTCAACTCCAGCCTACTTGCATTGTCTGTGCTACAGGATTCCCCAGGGCCCTAAGGCAAGCCAGCTAGCATTACATTTTTAGAGATACTTACCCTATTTAGCATATGCATTTTGCTCAGCATGTGTTACAAACTAGTAGGTTGTATGCATCGATATCAGAGCCTTCCTGGCAGTGTTTGTTATAAATGCACCATTTTTTGTGTGTGTTAATCTGGGGAATAAACTTCAACTATACTTCAACTATATCTCTAATCTCTACCTTCATGGTTTTGATTGTGAAACATTAGTGATCCCTTTTCATTTAGTAAGTAGGCAGAGTCATACTTGTGACATATTTTAAGATCACTTAGAAGAAATAAAATTATTTAAGTACTTGTGATTTATTTTACTTGATTTCTTAAATGTCAGCCACTTTGAACAGTTTGTAGGTTTTTTCTCCTTTATTTGGGAAGTGTTAGCTGACAAGAAGGCAGCTGGCGTGCTGAAAGCATCTTTCCCTTAAGAATTTGGTGTGATGTGTTTGGCTGGGGAGAAACTCTGGTGACTGTTCCCCCCCCACCCCAACCTCCTGAAAGTTGCTGTCTTGCCATGTTGGTTTAATGGTGAAAGAATGCCGCAACATGTTTATCTGTGCGTTGCCTTTCAGGTACTGAGAGATACCTGAGGAATGAGAAAGGCTCTGCGTAAGTAATCGCCTTGCACTTGGTTGACCTGAGCTGGCGGGTCTATGCATAATCCTGATTCCTGATTCCTGCCTGTCAGAAGAGCTTCTGATGCAGACAGCTGCTGGGTGTGTGACCCCTTTTGGTACTTGGGGTGTGTGTGGGTGTGTGCCTTCCTACCTGCTTGGTGGTTGTGGCGACCTCCAATGCTTTCTGCTCTCCTGTGATTTTTGGAGTGGACAGCCCCACAAGGAGACCTGGCCATAGGTGGAAGGAGCTGTTGGACCCCAGATGGCAGGAGGGAGCTGGGATATGTGTGCTTATCTTTCACAGAGGAGCAGATTATCACGGCTCCCTTAGGCAAACAGTGTTTCTTGGTGCCGTATTTAGGGTAAGGGGGTGAAGGTTTGAATATCCATTGGGTGTCTCAAGCTTGTAACTGCTCAGTGGAAAGTGCAAAAGGGAGGTTGCTTGAAGCGTCTCCCTCTCCTGGGCCCAAATAACCTCATTATTGGCCCCAAGATGTATGAAGGAGGGAGGGAAACTGTCCATTAACAGCTGCTTTCCAGAAACACTTTAGATCAGAGTCTAATGAGCATGTATCACCTCTAGTGTATCTTGCTTGTTTCAGGTTATGTTGTGATGGCAGTCCAGATTATTATCTCATTAATTTTCTAGAGCATGATGTATGTGGATACACCTACTGCACTCAGAGATTTCACTGCAAGATTAGAGACATGTTTAGGAAATTAGTAATGAGAGAAAAACGCGTAATTAAAAATGATATCAGTTTGGAACCTCATCCATCTTCAGCCAGCTTGCTGGAAGAGAAAGGACTCTTACACAATGCTTAGTGGTGGGAAAACACATTTGGCTTTCTACATTTTAAACAGGAAGGAACTATTTAAATGACAGACTTACAATAGTAATCAGAGCATTTACTTGGCAACACTGGATCACATACTGTAGCCACATAATGTTGTGGTAACTCAGACTGTATAAAGTTAAGGCAGATCTGATTATATCTTCTTTTAACAATGACTTTGGATATTTTAATTATTTTTTTTTTTGATATTTATTTGGACCCTTTAGAAAGTAATTAGGTCCTTGTAATGAAAGCAGTATTCAGATTTTGAGTTAGTCAGATTTACCTATGCTGAATATTGGCTGTAATGTTATGAGGTTGCACACTTAACAATTTATTTGTTTCCTGAGATACGCGACTTTATGTGAAATGTCTTAAATTCTAAGTCTATGACAGAATTTTAGCTCTTCATCCCCAATGACCATAATAAAATTGCCATATGCCTAAAAATGTGCTCAGCACAACTGTGACTGTTCAGCCTGTGAATTTCCTTTCAGTTTATGATGGGATCCTTAATTCAGAATAAAATTCTTTTGATTTTGTATGTTCATTATAAAATGCAGCAACTTTTAAGCATTTCAAACAGTACACATGCTTTATTTAAGGTTTTAATGACACTTTTCCTGAACAATTAACAGTACCTTGTTATTTTTGTCATGATATGTCCATAAACACAATTATGTTTGGACCTCTTTGGTCCAACTTAAAAGCACATAGAAAACTTAAGCAGATGTCAAAGCAATAGCCAGGTGTACACTATAATACCCTGCAAAGATTTAATTGCTGCAGGGATGTTTCCTAGTTAATGGATCTGTTTATTAAGCGCTTCTATCTGTTGTGTCTTGTTCAGGAGCGTACCTTACATATGGTATTTTCAGACTGAGTCTGGCTATTTTGTCTAGTGACAGCCTGACAGTAATCTTTCAGAGGGATGTGCTTTTTCAGTTATGGTGTCCAGAGCGCACTTAGCAAACCCACTGAATTGCTTGTTGTGTAGGGTGCTGTGTAATTTGTGATTTGTTTTTAATTTTGGATTTTTAATTTTTTTTTTTGTAAAATCATTAAATGCTTTAGAGTTGCAAGTTTGACAAAGGGGTGCCCAGACCCAGATGGGCCTATAGGTGTGACCAATATGTAAATATTTACCCTTACTGCCTCATAAGCACTCTGGGCTAAATCTGAGCATGGCCTATGAAAACAAGTCAGAGGGTTGGAGCACCTCTTCAAAAAGATTATTGCTTCCTTGATGAAATGACCCAACATCTGGCCCTTGTGTTTCATGTATTTTGTCATGTAGATCTAACTGTAATTACTGGAAGTAATGTTAACTTACTCATGTATGAAGCTGTTTCCAGGTCGGTGGAAAACTGAATATAATTCTTTATTACATGTACTTGATTGTTCTCAACTCTTTATAAGACAGAATTAGTATCTAGTAATGATATGGTGGTGCTATTTCTGTGATTACGCTGGTAGTTAGTGTGCAGTGCAGTTTTGGTTTTATAGACTAGAGCTAATGATAGCTTGATTAAAATAAGAGATAAACATCGGCCTGCGTTGTTGGTCAGTTAACTTTCTCACCTTTCTGTTGCCCAGTTTCATTGCCTTCTGCAGTTTTGAGATGTGACTGCCTGCCACCAAGTAGCTTCTGATTAAAAAGCCATGATACTTAATATGTGATGCTTCAGGTTGAAGTGGAGCCACTTTCAGTACTGGTGTCTGTGATGGGAGGGAAGAAGTGGATTGTAGCAGGGTCTTCAAGGACAGTGACTTGGCGAAGCACTAGTGCATAGAAATGTTTTGATCCTATTGTAATGAATAGCTGCTAGTTCCTGTTGTTGTTTCTGTTTTGATTGAGTGCCCAGCTGGTGTATGGTGGAGATAGGATGTTGGGGCAGGGCAAGGAAGTAACTGTCAAAAGTGCATCTCCCTTAGGAAAGCAAGAATGTGGAGGCACGGTAGAACTGGGTGTTTAATAGCACTTATTTTTCCTTGGTTTTCACAGTGCACTGACCGTATGCAATTTTCCACATGCTGGGTAATGGAAAGTTGGCCTCAGAGGAAGTTGCTTTGTAAGTCAAGTTTGGGATTATAAAATCAATCACTGTTGGGTCACTAATTGGTGTGGAAGATAGGAATTTCCTATACAGTGTGATAAGTTCATTGGTTTTCTGGCAGTGTGTGCACAGTGAGCTGTTTAGCCAACGATAATCTTTCCTGGTTCTGTTGTTAACTCAGGAAAAGCATCAGGTCATTTATAGCTACACCCAAATTGCTGGTTTGTTCCTGAGTAGTAAGGGGAGTTTGATGTCATGTAGAATCTACATGTGTTTTATGAAGTTTCTTTTCATGTCTTTGTGGCATAATGGTGAAGCTTGGCAGCCACATGGGAATAATGAAGATTGATTGCTCTTGGTGTTAAGCATCTCACATCTCTGAGTTTATATCAACACAAGCCTTCCTCCAGCAGCAGCATCTGGCTTATTGGCAAGATCTGTGGACAGTTGTTCTGATTGCTCAGGAGATGCCTCTGGCTGTCGTGTGGCTGCTGCCTTGGCTGTGCTGCTTTGTTATTCTAGCTGGTCCCATTTTAATTTATTTATTTTTTTGGCTTACCTTTGATTCTGATGAATTGCTTCTGACATTCTGGTCTTGAATAAATCTTGCCTAACTTCCTCATGCAGGGACTTTCAGGAGATGCTGATGTTAATTTATTTCAGTGACTATTTGCTGATTGGACCTGGAGCAGTAACATCCCAGTCTGTGCCTTCTGTGTAGGTTTTCCCTGTGAATCACAGCATCAGTCTTGTGAAATAAAACACACATCTTTGAGCATATCCTGCCTAATGGGTTTCTCTGAGACTAGAACTGCAAGCATAAATCAAGTATTACCAGTACACAGTCAATGTCTGGGATGGTGCTGAGAGTCCTGGAACCAACCACTTGGATTTTTCAAGTTGACCATTGGGATTGGAGTTTGTGGCCCAGCTGATATAAACTGGCACAGGAGCAAAGAATAGTGTGTGTCTGCTGTGAATTTACATCACCTAGAGTGCTACCCCTGTATGGATTGTGTGCTTTTTATTCATATATCTTGTACTTTAAAAACATGATTCTTTCAAAAGTACTTGTGGCTTTGGAAGACACATGGGCTCGCATAAAAGCAAGTGTTTCTTAAAATACAAAAGCATCTGTTTTCATTAAATAAGTGTATCGGGTCACTACTTCTTTTGGTTGAAATTAGCAGAGCTGTGATGTGCAGGAGGCCGGACAAGATGGTTATTTTCACCGGCCTTTAACTCTAACGATCTGTAGAGCTGCTTTGGCACTGTCCACAGTGGGAGCTGTTTGACGAGCTGTCAGGTTTTATAAGGATGTTAGCAAGGCATGATTACACACAGTTTGCTGGGTTTAAATGTGTATTTACATCCATAATAATAGTAATACTAATGATAAGGCAGCTTGGGTGGCATTTTTTTTTTTTTAGTGATTTACTGCAAATGTGACACATTATCTACTGCTACAACATTTTATTTTAAAATGAAGGGGGAAATTTGCAGACTAAGATGTAACTGAACTCATCACCCTGCAACTACAAACATACACTTCATGGGCATTTTATGAATCGGAGGGGCAGGCTGGTGAAAGAGTTTAGTGCTGATTTGAAGTTAGGAATGGGGATGCTTCAACTTAGAAAGGGAAATGCTCACTTTACATTCAGTGTGAAAGTTGCCATGGATTTCTTTAGAGCCCAGGTCTCACTCTGGGGCTGTAATTTCTCTTCTTAAAAGAACCCTTGCCCCCTCTGTACTAGTTTTTTCCTAGCAGATGATGAGGCAGTTTCTTTTCCAAGGTCCCAGAACACAAATGAAAATAAAAATATCCTTTAATGTAGTACCTTCAATTTAAAGAAAAAATAAAGGTATCCTATGATGTTAGACATTGCCTGCATTTGTGGAATTTCTACAGAAGCCACGTTAGATGCTGTAAATGTTTAAGAGCCCTGTAAGTGCGACTGGTAGGACAAGCTGGAGCCTTTCATCTCTTAATTGCTGGTTTTAATAGGCTCTGGCTTGAAGGGTTTTGAAAATTGTTGCCAGGTATTTGATTGCTTCTCTGTCTCGGGAAGTAAGGCTTTTTTTGTGTGTGAGTAACTTGAAAGATTTTACAGAGGTATTTTCGCCAGCCATCTATGAGCATGTCTACATGTATGTGTGCAATAGGCAGATACAAGCCCACTTCACCTGTGTGTTTAATATGTTTATATCCCATGTCATAGCAGAGTTTATAAACCCTATTAACATGACTTTCAAGATGCTCTGAGCATGGGTGGAGTGGGGTTTTGTCTGCCTGTGGGCATAGCCGTATTGATTTATGTTTGTAGAAGAGAGACCTTAGGCAAAGGGAGAGGCTCCTCTTTGATTACACCTCCTCTTTGGATAGGGAGAGGTTGCACAGCTTGCAGGTTTCCCAGGACTACTGCAGGGCTTCTCCCTGTAAGGTTTACAGGTGGGTATTAATCACAGGACTGTTGTCCTGCGCACAAGCAGGGTTTGCTGGGCCGACAAAGGCAATTCTTATTCGTTATTTAAGTTACGTAGAAAATGTACAATGCCTTTCGTTGCCCAGTCAGGTATTTCAACGGTTCAAGGTTGGACACATGCTTTGTTATTCACAATGCAGTATAGACATTGAAAGGCTTGTTACAAGTCTGCATGCCCAAAGCAGAGGAGTCAACCTGCAAAAAATGGTGTTCTTAGGGAAGCCAAAGTATTCTCATGCAAAGCATTTGATTGATCTGACCTAGGACTACTAGGAATAAGTTGTTTTGTAGATAAGTATTATCTAATACTGTTCAGGTAATGGCTGCTGAAGACAAACAGGAACAACAAAACCAGCCCAAGAGTATCTCACTACCACTACTAATCTTATTCTTGCTATACATTGTGCTTTACTATGATACTGCTACTAGTTCATGGTCCGTGATGTTGTGGTGCTAGGTGCTGAATGTCTCATCTTAATAAACTGTTGAAATAGAAGTCTATAACTAAATTACAGCCATAGAACATACAGGGTTATTTTAAGTTTTCTGGAAATCTTTAAGTAACTACTTCTTATTGTTCTGTTTAACATATATATCTATATTTTTGATATCCTTGTTCATCATTTGAGCGGGTATCTGGGGGAAACCATACCTTTTTTCTTGTTATTATTTGTTAGTCTTGAAAACCTGATAGAAATGTCTCCGGGTCAGAGGAACAACAGGTTTACTGAGAGAGTTTCTGAAGATGCTGTGAAATGTGTTGTTGATAGAGCCTCTAGAAAACCTGAACAGATAAGCTGCAGATAGCTGTGGATTTGTCTTTTTCATGCTACCATGTATCATCAGCAACCCTAAGATGTCTTCCATTTGTAATCTGGAATGGCTAGTTTGCATTCCTTCACACCTCCTTTTAGTAGGTTTTGTGATGAGATTTTATTATTTTCCTTTCCCAAGTGAATATGGAAAGTAATTGGTTACCAGTTTCTTTGGGACTACCTTTTGTGTACTGGAGGACTCTGCTCAGTTTTCTTACTTCTAAACTAAATAAACCATAGCCCTTCAAGCTTCCCATTATATTCTTGTTTTCTAAACTGTTTTTTGTCCTGTAGACACTCCTCAAATGATCATCTCCATCTGCTTTTTATATGGTTAAGATCATACTTCACCCTAATGTCACCCTAATTCCATACAGGATCATTTGGATTCTTTAGGCAATGTCCCTCACTTGCAGATCCCCCTTAGGTTCTGGAGATGTATCTCTTATTTCTAATGTAATATGGAGGCAGCAAAATGAGGTCTATTACTGCTATGCACCATCATGTTAACTGAAACCAAGGGACATACCTGGATCTTGCTTCCATTCAAGGTGCCAGGACCCCACTTTCCAACAGGTAGCTGATGGCAAATTTGTGAATTGACTGCCGAAGTTCCTCTGCTGAAGGGTGACATTTAAAAAAGCCACCCAATAATCCATTTTAAAGAGCTGCTGTGGGATGAACAGATTGGAGAGGGAGGTGGTGTCTCACACATCATGTGCCACCTAGTAAGCAAAGGAACTGGAGCTGACTCTTCAGGCAATGTGTGGCCTGCTTGGGGTGGAGGTGTTAATACACTTGATCATTCCTTCTCTATTTATCCCTGCTTAAATGTGGGTGTGTGGTGGTGGTGTGGGTTGTTTTTGTTTTGTTTTGTTTTTTGTTTAGTTGACTAAGTCAAAGCAAAAAGAAAAAAAAATACTCTAACCCGCTACAATACTGCTTAAATTCAGATGTAAACTGAACATTTTTCAGCCAGCAAGTACAGCTTTTTGGTGAAGCAGTTAAACTGAGGCAGTAGCACTTTAATTAAGATGAAGAATAAGCATAATTCACTTCGTTTCTGGAGACAGACTGCCTGGTGTGCTCACTGTGAGCTATATGCGGCAATCTGTAGCTTGGAAGAGGTGTGCACAATGGGCAGCCCTTCGATTGTGAAAGCTAAATCATTCTGTATGGTCCTCAAGTAGTCATTTACCAAACAAATAATTGATAAAATGAGCAAGTGAAAGGGACATTAAGAGGGTGTGATCCAATGCCAAGCACTGTTTTTCACAGTTGATTTTAAACCTACATTATGCTAATGATGTTCATTTGGAAAATGTGTCCACTCCCTAACTTCTGCCACTGAGTGTTCTTTTAATTGGATTCAGATGGCTGGACTGAAACAGTTGTAGGATTTGTATACAGATGTCCTGAGTGCTCCAAGCACTTTTTTCCTGTCCAATTTTTCTAAGCCAGAGTTGTTTTCACTGCGGTTGGTGTCCAGACGTTCTTGAACTCCCTCATTAAAGGTCTATCTGATACAAATGGGTATGGTTCTACTGGGACAAATGCAGTTACTTAAAAATGCTGAAGATCTCATCTGGACCACGACTCCTCTCCTAGTTCCTTGGGCTCTGGGCTGGGTTGCTGGTCTCTGGCCAGAGTTCGTCTCTCAAGGCTTACCATTGCAATTTGTCATTCTGAAAATATGGGCTATTGCCTAAATAATTGTAATACTGGAAAAAGCCTTTTGTTTCCAGTGAAATTATATTGATATTTCTGAGACATTTTGACAAGGCAGAATGTTTTCTGTGTAGTGGTGCTCTGATTTTCATCCCTATGCTGGAATTCAGTTACCTTATTACCTGAACAGCCTGACTGAACTCAGACTGTGTGTGGAGTAGGCAGCATTCAATGTGACCAACGTATGAGAGAGCATCAGTTTTTCAAGTAGTTGTTCTAACATTTTTCACAAGCACTCAGTTTGCTTTTAAGAGAAAAGGGAAATAGTGACTTTTTGTGCAGTCTGATAGGCAGAGTTTCTATAATCTGATTTACCATGCTCATAGGTTAACCAAAATTTACTCTCTGGTTTCAAGGAAGGAATAATTAAGGATGAAAGTTACTTATCTTTTAAGTAACTGTCTAATTTATTTCAAAGGTTTTTGACTGAATTTCTGAAAGGCAACTTTGACTAAGTGGCTGTTTCTGAATGTAATAGTCAAGCAAAGTCTTTTCAGATACTGAAGTGCTTTGTGGTGATGAGTATGCAACTATTTCACCAAACACGTGCTGCTGTTCAAAATGATAATACTTCAATTAAAAAAAAATACACAATAAGTGTTGGAAGTTGTTTTTTTCATAAGAACAAAATCAGTACTGAATTTGCCTTGTGAAGTTACAGTAAGCCACAGACCCAAGAGGGAAAATTAAAGGATTACTTAAAACCAACAATAAACATGCAAATTAAAAGTCATCATTTTTAAATGAAGTCATACACTATTAAAAATAAGCACAAAATTACATACTAGTTTGCATGTGTAGTTTATAGAATACACCAAATGTTAAAATTGAATGAAATTAAGAAAAACATTTTCCAAAGGCAAGTAAAATATCTGCTTAATTAGATCATAAAGAAAGGAGATTAAAAGTAATATTTTGTGATACAGTAATTACTGTTTTTCAGAAGTAGTCAGGTTCCTGTGTGTTGATCTAAATTTAACCGTGATAGCAGATCTCTTTGGGGTCTTTTGTTTTGTTTGTGTTTTTAATTATTTTAAATCGCAACCACTACCTTTATTTTGTTTTCTTTGCACTGAACACGCTGGATGTCTGTTTGCTTCAATACTCTGCCAGCTCATGAACACAAATCTGGGAGATCAGCTCAATACCCTCTGTTTCTGCGAGGTTAAAAGCCAAATCATTGCAGGAGACTATACAGCAAGATAACAGGAAAGGCGGCTGGAACCACTGGGAGGTGGGCTGAGGTGCTGATGGGAGCCTGAGATGTAAATAAACCAGATTGCTCTCATTTCCTCTTTCCACTGTATTATGCATTCCAATAGCACTATTCATCTTTATGACAGACACCTATTGCTTTAACTTTACTGCGGGCCACTGAAGTACATTAAAGTGGGCAGGAAATGGAAATAAATAGAGTTCAGTGGAGGCTACAGAATAGCTAAACAAGCCACAGCAATTTTTAGTGTATGGTCATGCATTGTTTTTTGTTTTTTTTTTTTTGTTTTTTTTTGTTTTTTTAGTAGATTTATCACATTGCTTGAGTTTTGTTAGGAAGATGGACATTGTTTAGAAGAGATCCAGTATACTTACAAAACAAGTAAGAAAATGGGCTCAGATTTTTTTATTCTGCCCCTCCCCCCCTTTCTTTCTCAAACTCTTTGGGGTGCCAAAGATGAAAAGAAATTGGCTTGAATCTCGGCTGGGTAGAGTCAGTGGGATATATCTGTGTCCAGTGCTGAGGTTGTGGTTAGAAACAGTATAATGGGATTGGAGGTTTGAAGAAATCAAGCTAGTGGACAGCATGGGAAGAGGCCCACTGTCCATTTGCTTAAATTAATCTTTCACCTAAAGGTAGTGAGATATTAAGGTAGAGAGGCCGGCTAGACTTTGGCCTTTAAAAATGTATCTATTTGTTTAATGCATGTGCATTTTGCTCACTTTGGAAATGCAGATTGTTCCCCTGCTTATTCAGATGGCTGTTTTCAAGGACAGCAAAGTTACACTGCAAGTTCCAGATACCCTTAACCCTCAGGAGATGGGACTTGTGGTGAATTCTGTTTTTCTGAAAGCTTTGTGTGTTTGTTTTCTCTTGATTGTTTATATTATGATAAGATTAGGTCAGTAAATGAATGAATTCACAACATGGGTTACTTGAAGACCTAGAGGTCATATTTTCACTCCCTTGAGATAGCTACTTTGGAAACTTTTTTTTTAATAAAAGTAGCCATTAGCACTTTCATGTTCCTTGATTACATTGAGCAGTCTCTGGTTTTGCTGAGTATAATGTTCTCTTTGTTTTGTTTTTTTGACAACGACTGCTACATAGTTGAAAGCAAGCATCAGCCTTCAAACTGTTTGTCAATATGGAAGGTACTACTGGATGTTTCACAATGACATGAAAGATAAACTAATTTGTAAACAGCACTGCAGGAATCTCAAAAGGCAATTGAGACACAAAAGGATTACCTTTGATTCTTTTACACTGGGAAAGTTAATTCTTTTTTCCTAAAACATACTTTAAAAATATTGTTTGTCAAGGTCTGTATTTAAGTATATATTTCAGTGATCATTCTTCTTTCTTTTTAATTATATTTATATGAAGAATTTAATTTGTTTCAGGATACTCTCCAGATACACTTGTGTTGCAGAAACTAGTGCCAGGCAGAATTGCAAGTAATTACTGAGGATGGTTGTTGGCAATTTGACTTTTCATCATTTGTTCGTCATCGTTTGTTCGCACTCTGTGGATAGTTCCTTGCTGAAAGGATTAGGTTACAAATGGGTGGGTATTACTTGAGGGACTTAAGTGAGAATCCAGATGCTTTGCGGTGTCCTCTCCTCTTGCTTAGTTGGGGAGTTACAAGTCGGTAGCTGGAGGTAAGATTTAAAGCTTGGATCTTTGTATTACTTTTGCAGTGGGAAAGCTCTCTATTACTCCTCATTACTTAAATAATCTACCTGCAAACTTTAAATACTTAGGAAATTATAGACTGAGCTAAAATTGCAAAACTTTTTTTTTTTTAAGTGCAATTTCACTGACAAACTGCTTGAGGTTTTCAAGAGTTCAGCTCCAACAAGGTCATCTGGTGTTGCATGCTTTTGAAAACGTGGCTATGATTTTGGTGCCTAAGCTGTAGTGGGACTTCTCAGAGCTGTTGGCCTTTGACCACATCCCAGTTGCTTTGAGTTTGTCTGTATTTCAAGGGCAACAGGCTCAGACCATCATATTTTACAGTTGGTGCGTATGGGCTTTGTTTGTGTGCCCTACATGCAGCACATCAGTGTTACTCTGCCTGCTCTTCACTGGATTTCATGGGGAGGCAGCAGCAGTGGAGGTTTACATCAGAGAGGGAAATGTGAATTAAAATGACTGTTGCTTTCTTTCTGTTATATGTTGCTGGATGTGTTTTGAAATCTGAGCTGATTTTCCCTACTTCTGGTTTCAGAGGTAAAGCCTGAAGCAAACTCCAGGCTAAATGCAGCTGATCTTGAACTAAACTGGTGTTTTGCTGGGTGTTCTAGTGGGAGCACAAGCCTAGTTTTCCAAGTTTACCATCCTGCCTGGTTGAGCTCGGAAGGACTTGCAGACCATGTCCGTGTGCCCTTCCTCTTGTGGGCAATTTGCACGTGCATGTTTAATCTCCCAGCAGCAGTTTGCAAACTTGCTTGTGTCTGTAAGAACTGCTTGTTGAAAAACAGTTGTAAATTCAGGATGTTCTAGAAAACTCTTGCTCATATAAGTATATATAATTATTTTGTGCCTTGACCTTGCTGGGGGCTGCTGGGTTCCCCAGTGCAGTTTTCCCTGGTGGAACCATTATTTTACTTTTCTAACAGTCTGTCATGTTTGAATATCTAAAATTTGTATGCAGAAGTTAACAAGATGAGAATAAAATTAGGGGTTTTGTTTCTGTGGTGGGAGGAGAAGCTGTGAATATTATTACATCACAGTATTTTGCTTATCCTGCTTGTTCAGAAGGTAGGAACAGCATTTGGAAAGTAGGTGTGACAAAGACAACATAGTTTATTTATGCTGTGCAGGAATAAAGGAGTTGCCTTCTTTGTACTACAGCAGACTAAATTGGTTTGAAGCACTGTTTGCAATAGGAGCTCGTATGTTCTAGGTTTAATTTTTGTGCCAGTCCCCCCAGCAACTTACACCCCCCTTTGCCTGGCTTCCCTCTCTGCTGGCAGAGCTGTAACAAGAATGGCTTTAACTACTTCCCTCATGCCCACATGTGCATCTAACACATTTGGTCAAGTTTTATTTCTTCCTTCTGTAAAACATGAGAGTGTAACTTCCACCCCAGCCTTGTTAGGGTGTGAGCTGCTGAAGTGGGGGCTCCCTGGGACCAGGCATTGTCACTGGGTAGTAAAAACTCTTTAATGGGTCTGGCTTAACTTTTAAGTTGTGGTTAGTGCTTTCAACAATAACTGGTGTTTCCTCTGCCCTTCGTGCCCAATCATTAGCCAGGTGTTTTTGTTGCACGGAGTGGAAAAATAAAAGTAATCTAACTGTACAGCTGGGGCCTCGGTGAGGTGCTGGAGGAGAATGGCCAGACATGCAAACTGGGGGTCACAGAGGCTGGATGGGTGAGTTAGTGGGTTAAAAAGCTCCTTGCAGATGCTTGGCAAAATACACAGACTGGAAATGAGGTGCGCTTTTTTTATACTGTAAATACATTAGCAGGTTTAAATTTGGCATACTGTGTGCTTGTATGGTTTGCTCTGTGTAATTTTCTAAATAAATTTCCCCCCTTTAATATGGCATCCACTTGATTTCCTTGTAACTACAAGGCAGACCTGACTCTGATCTTCCTTACACTGTAAACTGTGTTTATGGAGTTAAAATTGGGGTCATTAATTTTCTTTACATCAAAAGAAGCAGTTTCTTTTAAATGAGAAGCCCGTTTCACCTAGTAATTCGCTTTAATTGCTTATTTGAAAGTTTTGACATTTGATAGCAATTTAA
>VWZY01013305.1:122933-161816 GCA_013399075.1 Chloroceryle aenea
CTTGGATCAAAGGAGCGAGCCCAGGGATGTGGCTGGCCAGGGACAGGGCACCCGGTGCTGGAAGGTGCTGTTTGCTGGGGCTGTTTGAATAGATGCTATGTGTCAGCACCGGCAAGAATGTGCTCAAAGGGCTCTCCCTTGGAAAGGTTTCTGGGGAGCTCGATGCTGTTTGTTTTTCTTGGGAGACAGACTGCATGGCTTTTGTTTTGCCTGAGGCTTAATAAATAGCACTTGCAGCACTGAGTCTGTATGTTTTTTTAAGTCTAACCCATAGCATTTTCTGCTGAAGAGTTAGAAAAAAGTTTCTAAAATATTAATAACTTCTTTTTTTTTTTTTTTTTTTCCCTTGCTTATACCANTTTTTTCCCCTGACTAATATCTGTTAATTGAGAATTATCATTTTCTGGGAGGTTTGGAGGAAAAGAAATTTCTTGCTCATGAGGGTAAGCAAATGGTGCTTAAAGGCATTTTTACCAGGATCTGTATCTCAATAAAGAGACAAAAATGAAACAGTGTTTTACTTGATTTTGTAAACTGGTTCGCTTATGTGAATGCAATTGATTGTTCAGTCAGCAGCAGGAGCAGCCTTGCTTAGCCTGAGAAGTGAATTTTTGGTTTAAGTCAGTAAATAAGCAATAATTTAGATTATTGTGGAAAAAGCAACTTCTGTTAATGGCTCTTGGCTGCAGAATGATGTGGCGCTTGATTTACTCACAGTAGTTTCTATGAACACTGTACTATATCTCGAGAGATAGATTAAAAACTATTGCAGGAGTAGTGCAGCAGCTGAAAATGAGAAATTCCATGCTGCTGCTGAAGTTAAACAGTGCTTTAGGACTTTCTGAATTCAGAGCAAAGGGAACCAGTGCAGTTGAAAGAGAATGAGCAAAGCCAAAGCACTAATGCCAAGACTTCTTGAAAGATTTTTATTGATGTGTGTTGTAATTAAGACCAGAATTAGTTTTCTAATAGGACATTCATTTCCTAGAGAGTAATTTCAGCTTGGCATAAACCAATACATTTTTTAAAATGAGTACTGATCTGGGGATACCCCCAGCATATGTTGGATGGCTGACTTACTGGCTTTGTGTGCCCTCATTATTAACAAGCAAATTAAATATTTTCAGTTAAAATAATTATATGAATAAACCTTTGGCTGTGCTATGATTTCATTAAAACCTTAATTGTTTAGAGAGCTCAGTAAGAGTGTGTGAAGTTGGATCATTTTTAATGCACAGCATTATTCCTGATAGCAGATTTACAACAGGGCTGGATTTAATCTCTTGACTAATCTTTACAGTAGCAGGCTTCGAATGGGAAGGCGTTTGTGTGTTTGAGGAGATAGGTAACTTTATCTCTGAACTGGAAACACAGAGCTGGGTTTTACAATGTCTGGGCAGCCTTAAAATGAACTAGCAAGAGGGGGTGGGGTGGTAGGGTGGAAATTGCTCTGTGGAAACAAAATAGGTGTTGCTTTTACATCAGCTTCTTAGTGTGCACATTGTCACACCTTCACACATGACTGTAGGCTCAAATCTATTTCTCATCAAAGCAACTGTAGCGTAAGGGAATATTGCAACCATCTGGATTGCAAGGGTCGGAAATAACGGTTCTTTCTAGCAGAGGAGCCAGCTGTGTGCAGCACCATGTAAACTGGTTTTTATGTCATTTGATTAATCTTTTCTGAGGGTTAGGACAACAAAACACTTACCAGGTCACGCAGTAATGTTTTGAAATACTTTAAAGTCTAATTTTCCAGAATTTAAGGTGGTGCGTAACACGCTATGATGTTAGTACGTTCAGCATCTTAGCTAACATTGCTCCTGAGCATGGGAAACACAGGCACATTAGAATATCTCCAAAGGAGAGTTAATTAGAGGAATGAGTAGTTATCAAGTACACCACAGCTCCACTGTTTAATTCTGATCATAATTTTCATGCTGGTTCTAATACAAATGAATTAACTTACAGTTTATTAATCTGCTGTGACCTGTGAGTCTTTCAGGGTATTCCTCAGGCTGAAAGGCTGAGAGTTACCAGAACAGGTTTAAAGTACATCCATGGGTGGAGAGCAAATCACTGAGAACTTTTTCTTTCTATCTTTCTGCCTTGTTTTAACTCAATGTGTTGTTTTTTCTCCCTTTCCCCACTTCTTTAGGACCCACGATTATCAGCTTTAATTTTTGACAAGCTTCAAGTGCCTGACTATTTACAGAAAAACAGGAATGAAGGGGAGAGCAGATGTGAAACTTGTGCCACTCACTTGAATCAACTGAAGCAGGAAGCCATTCAGATGATGCATACCCTGAATCAAACCAGCTACCCAGAAATGCCTGACCTCTCAGCCGGTGCTGGGGCAGTGACCAGCATGATACCCAGGATGGTCACTGTCTCTTCCCAGAGAGACCTGCCACTCATTCCAGGGCAGGTGGGCAGGCAGTCTGGAAAGTCGACAAATCTCTTCTCTGGGACAGAGAGGAAGAAGGGACTTGGATGGTCTCAAGGTGCAGGCAGCTTTTCGAACTCCAGCGTTCAAGTCACCGTGGCACCCAGTGGTCTCAGTGGTGCTCTGAGCTCAGTCACCATCCAAGCTCAGCAGTACCTCGAGGGCATGTGGAGTATCTCCAGAGTGAACAGCTTCCTGCCTCAGGCTTGTCTAGTAAGTAGCAATAATTCAGATGCTTGAGTTTTGTTTACATGTGTGTGGGTATACAGAGAAATAAAGATAAAATTTGAGATGTATACATATTTATTGTAGAGGGGATCAGCTAATGGTATTCTAAACCATGTTTCAAGAGCTGAAGAGCAGAAAAAGAGCTTTGAACAATGTTCTGTCAGATGTCACAATGAATTAGCTTTCTTATCTCAGATGGTGTTTCTGCACCTATTTTAGCTTCATGTATACAGGTGATTTTATTTGCCTGTCACGTACCTGGTAACCTGTTTAGAAAAACCTAAAAGGCAAAGTATGTCACATGCAAAAGTTTGGGAGCTTCATGGGATGATATCAAAGATGAACTTAACCCTCAATTCTAGTGCTGAACTTCTGAGGCTGTGTGCACTTCAGCAGGTGCTGTTTGTGGATAGACTGTGATGGAGAGCATTAATTTTCAGGTTAGATGTGCTGCAAGGCAGTTTGCTGGAAAGGAGGGTGTTCAGAAGGTTGCTGTAGAGCTACATACCTGTAAATGTGATTGCACTTGGGTTTTAATCATTAATGTTATTTTCTTGTATTCTGTGTATATTTTAGGGACTCTTGTGGGCAAGGAAAAAGCTTTATAGAGGTGCATGTTACCTTTAAAAGCAAGTTCATCACAGATTTGTGACTATATGGCACTGGGCTAAGAAGAATGATATAGTGAACTGGTTTTAATTAAGATTTAGTCCCAAAACATTTTCACATGGCAGTGAACAGGGGAGTGTGACTAATGATGAAATGTGTACAAACAGAAGTAATGGTTTTCACTTAAAGGCATTGTAGCAGATCTTGCAAGACCAGGTATGTTGGTGCTAGACAGCTTTAAAGTTAACATAATGTCTTATGTGCTGTTGCATATAAACACTACCTAATACTGTTTGGTAGCTTCAGCTGGTTGAGTTCCAAGATTGTCAGAGATAAATATTTAAGAGTGCTACCGTCTAACATTGCTTTTACAGGGTGGCTGGTGTGCTTCCATGCAGCGCACAAAGTATGCTTTTTCTTTTTCCAGAAAAGGCCTGGAGATGTGATTCCTCCCTCACGTGCCTCTGTCTCATGGAAATTTGTGAATGCACATACATCCCACCTTTGAGGGGTCCCCATTTTTAAATCTAACAAATCTCCTCTGATGTCAGGTTGCCCTTTGATTTTACATTGGGAAAAGGGAAAAACTGGCTCATTCAGCTCTTCATGGTTTATGAGGAATTGCTGTTGAGTGCTTCTCCCTAAAATGCTGCTCCACACATTAGGGATCAGTTGTATTTAAGGCATCTGATGTTACCATTTAATTATCTTTATATTCTCTGTATGTCGCAGAAATATAGGAGAGAAAGAAAAAAGAAAAGGAAAGCTACTGGGTTAAAAAGTCTGTACCCTCTTAAAGCAGAAGTATTTCCCTTTCTGTACTCGCTCCTTGTCTGCCTTTATTCTTGTCTTTAAATAATTCACTAACAGCCAGCTCCAGATTTCTTCCTGCTTAACCATTCTGACTGATAGATGTGGTTTTCCCTAACCACTGCATTATTTTAAGATAACACTGAGTTGCCTCATTTAACCCCTGTGAAGGAAAAAAATGTATATAATGCAACAGAGCTTAAGTGTGATCTAGAAATGTGCAAAGAAAGTCAGTAGCCTGGAA
Organism: Chloroceryle aenea; assembly: GCA_013399075.1. Classification (NCBI taxonomy): domain Eukaryota; kingdom Metazoa; phylum Chordata; class Aves; order Coraciiformes; family Cerylidae; genus Chloroceryle; species Chloroceryle aenea. The sequence continues at coordinate 127,271 of VWZY01013305.1, forward strand.
AACAATGACCTTTAATGAAAAGACAAAACACCGGGAGCCTGTGAGTGTTGGAGGCTGCTTGGATGTGATCCAGTCACCTCCAAAAGATCATTTAGATTTAGAAGCATTTTTTGGAGAGAAGCTAGGTGTCAGTTTTATTATTTTTGGTTTAATATTTTTACCTTTTTTTAAAAATTTATTTTTATTTTATTCATTTAAGCCCAGAGGTAGTTATTGAAGACTGTTGTGCACATCTTCCCTTTCTGCCTGCCTGAACTCTCCATGCTGCCGTTTGTATTATTAAGAGCCTTGCCACTGATGCAGCTATTTGGGTCAGTCAGACAAAGTGTTTCCCCTATGCTTTTCTTTTCCCCTGAGGAATCACAGGTATTGAAGGAAATAGGATTGGAGGGATTTCAGGAATCAGCTAGTATAGCCCTTGCCTAGGACAGCATCCTTTGCAGAATATTATTCCCCATTGTCATCTCACCTCATCTTGCAGTTTTGCCAGGACTGGGATTCCCCGACTTTTATTGATAGCCCAGTCTGATCTTCTTTTTCTATTAGAAAAAATTACTTTATTGTTTTGAAACCCTGTTTAGAGAGATTATTTTGGTATTTCTTTCCTGAAATTAGAGTCAGGGTTTAGGTTTAAGGTTAATCCAGGAGAAAGCTGTAGATATACATATTTTTAAAGATGTCTGTAAGTAACCTTTCACATCTTCTTGTGGAGCAAAGCTGGTCTGGCAAGGGGAATTCTGGAGCAAGAAGATTGCAGTAGAGAGGGGAGCATTGAAAGAACTATTTATTATGTGTAATGTGACTGCATCTTGGTGTCTTCAGCCCTCATTTAGGCAAGATACTGCACAAATGCAGAAGAAAAAGATGGTCCCTTTCTCAGGGACTTTGCACTCTCAGTTGTGAGAGGAGTTATTTGGAACACTCAGTAAATAACCCTGTTTCACTGGGAATCTCTACTTTTGCATTTTTTTCTTACCAAAGGGGATTTCTTGAAAAAAGTGCTGAAGTCCCTGGTGGGAAACTGTTACCCAGGTGCCTTACTTGTCAGTGATTTAACTCAGTGCTGTGTATGAAGTGAACATGATTAATTTTCTAAAGATAGGGAGATGGACACAGGTAAAGGCTGGGGTTCATCTCAACTATTTTTAGCTACCAAAAAGATGTGTGTTTATACTAAGCTGAATCTAAGCTTCCTTTGTAGTTGTGGGAGAGAAACAGGCACCTTCAAGAGGTGCCTTGTCCTCCTCATCTTGGAGGTCTGTCTTGGCTAACCTGGTCTGTGGAAGGTGCCTGTAGCTTTTCTGCTGGTGCTGGCAGAGCCCAGGTGGGTGATGTGGAACAAACCCTTGCATGGGTGGCTGATACGGGGTGGTGTGTGCCCAGTGTCTTGAGGGAGTGAAAATACACCTCCTTGAAAACCTCAGGAGACTTCATGCCTACAAACATTTCTCCAGGTTCCATATTCTTTAATTTATGGTTAGTTTTAATAGTGGCAGAAGTGGAATTGTCTGCAGACAGGAAAAAAAATTACTTGATTTCTGTTCTCATCTGCCTCGCCAAACTCGCATGTATTACCTTGCAATGTCACTTATGGTTGCGAAAACACTTCTGGGCTGAATGTTGGGGGTCAGAAGTGCAGGATATCATAAATTTTTAATATATGTGTTGAGTTCAAGTGTGAAAATCCATTATATAGGTTATAATTTTTTTTTTGAAGAGGAAAGTGTCTTCAGAGCATAGTGTGGGTGCTGCTCAAACCAAAATAATAACCATGGGCTTTGGAAGCCGTGACTAGGAACTGTAATTAAGGATCCGGAAGAAGGTCCAGGGAGGGGAAGACTAGGATTGAAACCAAAGTGCAAAAGGTGAAGATGTAATCAGCTGCTTTACCCAAGTGGCCTGTTGTGAAAAATTACAAAAAATAATCACCACCAGCAGTGATAAGTAGTCTGACCAGACAGCAAACACTGTGAAGGGGAGGGAGGTGGCATAACTCATGGACAGCTGATTTGTAGTGGATGACTGACAACTTTAATTAATAAATAGTTGTATATTGATGTTTTTAATTCTAGACCTGACAAGTGAATATAAGGTTACTACTCAAATGAAAAAAACATGTTAGTTGTGCTCAGCATTGCCACTCAACATGGAAGCAGAGGAGATGTGCTTGGAATCTGGCTCAGAGGTAGAACATTAAAACTGCTGAAAATATCTGTTAGAAATATCTTCATGTGTTGTGGAAAAAGGTCTTACTGTATGCTTTTAATTGACTGTGTTATTAGTATGCAGTGTTATGTATTGCATAGAAGTGGTAAAGTAGCCATGCCATGTGCCATGAAGACATTACAGTGAAATAGAGCTTGTTTTGCAAATTGCTTTTTCTTTCATCTTATGCAAAATGAAATCCTTGCCCTGCTATATTTCTAATTTGAATATATTCAATTGGTTATAAGGCAAAATATTGTGGCTCCTTGAATCTTTTCTGTTTCTAAGTTGCTTTTAAAATATATTTTAAAATGTACCATTAAGAAAATGGAAAAGTTGGAGCACTGGAAAATTGAAAGTGACTGAACTAAAACTTTTTAAAGCATATGTACATAAAATTGTAAATCTATCAGCAGTCTAATGTATGTCTCTGAAAGTATTTATAAATTTGGAGTGAGGTATAAGTTTATGGCCTGGTTCAGAGAGGAAATGTGCACCCACAGCATGGGTATATGGGTTCATATACTCTGAAGTTAAAGGAGTTGTGTTTGTTTGTTTGTTTTATTTGAAAAATCTCTGAGTTACTCTAGTCACAATTCAAGCTTTCCTGTAGCTCCTAGGTTTGTCTTCTGCATACACTAATCTAAACCAGGTGGATTCATCTGAGGGTAGTTTAGCCTCTGACTTTCCTTAAATCCTCTGTCTGTTTATAGCAAGGGTGACTTACATTTTGCTTGGAAGATGCACTAAAAACTGACTGTGGAAAACAGAAGAATGACAAGATTTACTTTCCAGCATTTACTTTTTACTTTGATAAATGTCATACCAAATGGATTTTAAAATTAGTCTTAAAAATCCTTCTGGATAGATTTCTCAGTGACCTTTTATTAATACAATGCGTGAAATAAATTTTCTAATGAAATAATTAAAATACAGTGCTTTGACCATAAATCTTGTCCGTGAGACATCTAGATGACTTTGAACTTTGGGGTGTTTCTCAGACTCCATGTATAACATCTTTATTCTGCAGAAGTCAGTATCAAACGTCAGAGAGCTGGTGGGGCAAGGGTTGCATAGAGGCTTTTCTGTTTTCCCTTTAGTTTTAGTGGTGTTGGTGTTGCTGCTCTTGTACAGGAAAGTCATAAAGGAAAGGGGATGGCAAAAAAAAGACTTCAAAGATAGTGTTGGTCACTCTCTGTAACAAGTCTGAACAGCAGAAAGAAACTTTTTGATCCAAGTTTCTAAGTGCTTTCTTATACTAACCTAATTTATAGCCCCCACGGAGGACACCTCTCCTGAAACTGTTGCACCTCAGCTGGGCAGTGTTGCCTTGCATTGCACTTCACTGCCTTAGCAAATGCAGAGGGGAGGGGTGGGATGTGGGAGCAGGATGCTGCTACCAGTTCCACGCGTTCAGAGTCAGCAACACCCTGACCAGCAAACAGGTAAAAGCTCAATTTAGAAAGGGTGGGTTGGAAATTTGGCCTTAAACACAGAGATAAAAACGCAGCCCTCTGTTTGATGTATTTGCTAAGGTCTTTTGTGCTCTCTTTTTCTAGATTATCCCCACTGTAGGATGCTGAAGGTGGAAATGAGGTTACTTGTTAATGTAATCCCAGGTACTAGAGTGGTTTAGGAAATATGTTAAGAGTTGACAGAAAGGGTATTGACTACAAGATAGAAATGAGCATTTCTTTGGTGAGGGCGTGGATTGCACCTCTTCATATTATTATGTATTTGACAATTCTGCCATAGTATCGGTTTTACAGTTGTGGGACAGGGTAGCTATGCTCAGTTCCTCCCGTGGCTCAAATTACCACCTGAAAACAGTTCTTTTGATCCTTCATGCCTCTGGGCTAAGCAGTTGTTATTACAGCTCTGACAGGGAAACAAGTCCATACTTGCCTTTGTTGACAATTGAAGTCAACAAGCAATAATAAAGAATGTTGGCCCAGACTTCACCTGTATCTGTCTGAGGTAGATTTAAAGCAAGTAGACTTTAGAGATTATGTGCAAATGATAATCCGCTGGATTTATTTTTGGCCTATAGCTCATTCTCTCATCCAGCAAGTGTATCATCCATCAAGGTACACTAGATAAACAAAGTCCTCCTTTTTTAACTCAAAATATTTAGATTTTCTACTCTTGCCTTTTCTGTTCACTTATTTCCCTTCAGCTTCTTTTGCTTCCTGCTGGCCCATTTATACTGTGCATGTGCTCCACTGTGAATTCTCCAGTGAACTGATTGTTAATCAAGGCATTGCATGGCACCCCAACATTAGAAATCACCTTACAAAGAAGGCTCTTACTTTTTGCCTGGAGCTCCAAAGTGTCACCCAGTATTTGAGAAAGACACCATATATCTGATGCAGAAGTGCTTTTATGAGGCTATCCTATTGCTCTGCTCTGGCTACACTGGGTATTAAGAGTGTGCTGCAACTGAATAATGCCTTTGGGTTTCAGAGATTAATGCAGCACAGAAACCAGATAAATTCAGGTTGAGCTCAGACCTTAGTTGTCTGCAGGCTGGTGGAAAGTCTTTTGCAGTGGTCTCTGTATATCACATGGAAGGAAGTGATTTGCATGGGTGGATGCAGGTGTGGATTGCTCAAGTCATCCTGCTTGTGTAAAATAGGATTGAGCATTGTAGTTTTTTTTGGCAAGTGCTTTGAATTTTGAACATTTGCTCTGTAGGCTGCGTACTGGCATGATGACATGTTGAGGCTGTGGGGTTCCAGCTAGTTAAACTGTGCACAGTGTGAGCATTGCTGAGAGCATGTCCCGTTGTTTTGTGGCATGAGTGGCTGAGCGTGTGGCAAATACCGATGCTCTTCTTTGCTTGCAACTAGAACCACTGAAATGCCCTGGGTGATAGCTTATGAAAGGAGGTTTAAAAAACATCAATAGAAAATGTATCTACTTTTCTGTTTCAGCACTTGGGAGAGAATTTATGATATATAGATAGAGTTCATAGATGTTTCAAGCTTTTTATATGCGTGCGTTTAATGGAATGGATTGCCACTTTACTGAACATAGAATCAAATCAGCTCTGTTAATTGAAGAAGATTTTTCACATTATTGCTAATGATGTGACACAGTTTTGTTAGAGATGGTGCATAAAATAGTGCCACTTGAAACAACATTAATATATGCATTTAAATTCCCTTTTTCCCATTTACGTGCATTATTGATTTTATTTCATTGTTGAGGAGATAATGGATTTATAATTAGAATAGTCACCGTAATCAATGATAAGATTATTAAACTTATAAATAGAAATTTAAAACTACAATAAAGTAATTTCCCGGTGTAACAAAGAATCTATAATTAGATGTTTGCTTTGAATCTGAAAGTAGTACTTGTAAGATTCAAGCATGAAACATTTCTAGGAAAGTGAGTCCATCTAAATTATTATACAAACTGGTGTGGTTAGGCATTTTCCAAGGCTGACCTTTTATTATTACTAATTTAGTTTAGTGCCCAAACACTTTTGAGTTAATTCTTCTGGATTTGCATAGCTGCCACTATCTCAAAAATGGATGAGTTTGTTCTTTTCCGATACCTTGGCTGAAGGAGGTGTTTGGAAGGTGTTGTGGACAGGAGTCCATTGCTGTGGTTTTGGTGGTGTTAGGCAAAGATAATCTGCTGTTCAGAACCTTCCCTTTGTTTCTCAAAAGTGATGGTGGTGAATTTGGACAAGGCAGTTGGCTGTTGTTGGGAGAGATGGCAGTGGGAGGATAAAGAAGGGGAGAGTGACCCTTGTGATGCCTGGCTTGGGAAGGGTCTGGGCTTAACTGGTCCACAGAGTAGCTGTGTAGACATCCACTTGAGTTTCATCAACCTCTCCTGGTCACTCCAAAGTACTCATGGGGGCCTATGGGAAGTGTCACCTCCTGTTACTAGTTAAGCTAAGAAACACTCTAGTGAAAAGATTTTGTGAGAATGAGAACACCAGAAATATCCAACTGGCTCTCAGTTGCACCCTGTATAACCCAGGGCTGTCCTGAGCAACGGACCTGAAAATGGTGATCACATAGCCAGACCTGTTCCTGTGTTTCCAAACCTAATGCTGCTTTATGAATTTGCCTGTAACTGAATCTTGATCTCTAGATTTGGTTGTACTAAAGACCCAATTTTCTCTTCAGTTATTGAGGGCTTGTACTTCTTCAAGAGAGATACAAGTCAATGGGTGACTTGCATATGGTAGTTGTCAGGCAAATTGATCTCAAGGGTTGTTCTCTTTAAAGTAGTTTTGTCTAACATACAAGCAGTTCAAGCATGATTGAAATAGAAATTAGGTACAAGAGTCTCTGTCCACCTTTGCCTTTATTTGCTGACATTATATGTCAATCATTATAACAATATCATGATTATAATAACATTGTAAGACCTGTTCTTGGGATCATGGTTATTCCATTTTGCTGAATAGAGAGTAACCAAGGCACAAAGAGATTTTTGGTTGAGTTGCCTAAAGACAGAGTTCAGAAAGTGACACAAGTTGTTCTGATTCTGAGCTCTGTATGTGTCCTGTGTTTTACTACTGTTAGAGACGCATCTGGGCTGTGGAAGTTCATCCTAATAGAAAAGCATTTGTCTTCTTGTAGGAAACCCCATCCTAAGCTGACAGAAATTTGCATTATTATGAGCTTGTTAATGAATTCCTTTGCTTCTTCATATCAGCCCCTGACAAAAAGCAGAGATTCAGCTGTATATTTGTCTGCTTAAATAAACAGTTCATTTTTAATTTGGACCACAATGGTAAATTAAAACACCCTGAGCAGTATAGAGCTATATTTTTGGCCTTTGGAGGCTCTAAATACTTTAATACATGTCAGCAGGGAGGCTGTGGACAACTCTTTCAGATGCTTGCCTGGAGGCATTAGAAGAAAGAGTTCCTCTAGCCTGGCTGTTTTAAATCCACTGTATGTGAAAAGTCCCAGTTTAAGAGTGTTTATGTGCAGCAGGATCTAGGTCCTTCTTGATAGCCCTTGTCAATGTCCTCCTGACTTTCCAGGTGGTGGGTTTACAAATAGGAGGATGAAGTTTGTGTCAGATTGCTCTAAAGAAGGAAAACAAAGTTTTGGTACCGGTGTCCTGAGTGGCTGAAATGTGAAGTAATTGGTCCATCACTGCCTGATGGCATCTTTGTGCTACCAAAACCCTGGCTGCAGAGACCTTCCAGCCTGAGAACATGGGCAGGCTGAAGGAAGAAACAAATATTTCATAGATGAAGGAGGCATGCCCAAAACCTTAGTACATTTCTCAGTAACCAAGGAGCATGGCTTAGGAGAGATGTGTGTCAGGTGGAGATCGAGAGCCCCTGGCCAGAGGGCAGAAAGTGCTGCTTCTTCATCCTTGCGCTGCCAAGGACACCAGCGCTGGCTACAGCTGGGTGCATGCACCCTGCAGTTAAAGAATGAGGTCCTTTCTGTAAATAAAGCATAGACTGATAGTGATTTTTTGGTGGTGAAGATCCAAATCTTTAACCTGTTTTAGGAATTCAGATATTAATCAAAAAAGCAAGGGCTCCAAGGTTGGCTTTGGATCTCCTGTGTAACTTTCCAGTCTGTGACAGCAGTTGGGCCCTCCTGTTTCTACTGAATTCTTCTTCCCTGTGATTTTTCTTCATTCTGCCCCATCTTGGGAGATCAATGATAAGCCAGGCATTAGCAACTGTTGTAGCTGAAAACCTGTTTTAAGGGAAAGGAAATTATGCTCTGCATTTGATTTACATTGAACATGAGGTGCACGTGAAAATATGAAGTTACAGATTTAGACTTTCTTGTTACCACATCACAGCTGCAGGTTATAAAAGTGACTACAGTAGTGTGTTGTGGTTATAAAATGCCCTAGTTACTTTATAATGAGCCCTGGCAGAAACATTGTCAAATGGCAGTAAAAAAGTTTATCTGGAACATGCTTCCCGTTGAGCTGGCTGCACTGCAGAATGCTGCACTGCTAGCTTCACAAACTGCTCGTCAGTCAGGAGATGTTTCAAAGAGAAGGTGTGTGCAGGGCTTAGCCACCTTTATGGGAAAGAGAGCTTTTTAGTATGAGCATTATCCAGATAAAGATCTATGTCACTTTTGTTCCAGTTAGCGGTAGTACAGTCTTGGCATGAGTCGTTTAGGGGGAAAATGATAGTTTTATCATATACAAATAGTAGATTTAATATATTGCAAAAGCATTAGATCAAGCAGTTTTTATGATTTAATTGGATGTGATGTTCTAGTCTGACAGGGGAATATAGTTAAAGCATCTACTAAAAATTCCATGTGTCTGCCTGATAGTCGCAAAGGGGTAAAAACAAAAAGAGAAGAAAAAAAAAAGCCCCAGTGCAGACTCATGCTTGATTTTGCTAGAGCTTCACCTGCACTTCACTGTTGAAGCACTGTTGAAAGCTTTCATTATAGGACCAATTTTTTGAAATGAAATAAATTGTATTGAGTTCTGACTCTGATTACACAGATGTGTCAGACTTGATGCTTCTTTTGTAATTTTCTCCAGTCCCTCTTCTGTGAATCTGTTCTTGATACTCACATTTAGACATAATATTTGATTAGTTTTTTTTGCAGCTGTACACAACCTTCTGTTTTTCTTTTACCACGAGAGTACTATCTTGGTATTGATCTAATCTTCCCTATGCCCATATCAGGCACGTTTTGCAAACATTACAGAGACAAAGTGGCATCATCTAGCCTGGCTTCTTTGGATCCTTGGGCTGAGGTCAGTGTTCAGAGCTTGGAAATATTCAGGAAACTGGAAATATTATGGCTTTGTTTTTGGCCTTGCACTTCAAACTTCTAAAGAGCTTGTTAGGGTTATAATTGTCCTTCAGATGATAAGAGCTTGACAGTGGACTGTGTCCCTGGAAATTTAATCTATGGCCAAGTTCTCTGCAGTGTCATTTTGGACTTGTCTGCCTTGTTTATACCTGGGCAGATGTTTCCTGACATCTGGTCACAGCAGGGAACCTGTGTGCTGGAGCTGGGGATGGGGCAGGGGATGCCCCTGCTCTGCCCAGGTCACCTCTGCAGTCTGAGGATGTCAGGTCTCCTCTGTCTTTTCCTGCCCTCTCACTCAGCATTTGGCCATCTTAACTGGGAGCATCTCCTGCTGACATTGCTTGTTGTGGCCTTCCCAACCTCCTCTGTGTGTGTGGATGCTGCCAGCCAAAACACAGCGTGTCTAGCTCTGCTTCCAAGTCCTCAGGATGGGCACTGGGACCCAGTACCAAAACCCTTCCATCCACGATGAAGGGCATTGAGACACAAGTCATCTCTGCTTATGCAAAATTCCTGGTGTTTTCAAGTGTTGTTCTTGCTGTGCTCTTCCTGGTATCAGTTTTCATGTGGCTTTGGAGAGAGTAGAAGGAAGGGGTCTGGTAGAGCAGTTTTGGAAGTCCTGTGAGGATTAGCTGGTTTCCAGAGGGTTAATGGCTTTTGTCCTGCAGACCTTTTCTTAGACAATTAAAACTGACGTTAATCTCTGGATACAGAGCCTGTGACACTTTAAACATTCAGTGCAGTCAGTAAAAGTTTATAGTGATGAGATCATAGTTTCTGTGTTTGATCATGAGTGATTTATGAAAATTTAGTAAATGGGGAAGCACAGTCCCCTCTCAACTGCAGACTGGCGTCTTCTTTCTGCGCAGACTTGCGTCCTTAACAAAGTTGTGCAGTGTTGCTCCCCTTCCTCTAGAGAATTATATTTTCCACTTGCAATCCCCAGAAGAGCTCGGGTTGAGGTGAGGGAGGTGCAAAAAGTAATTCCTGCATTTAGTTTAAAAAGAAAGCCCCTTCAGCAGCTGTAAACTACACAAGCTGAAATCACAGTGACAAACCAGAGTGCCCATGAGGGTCCCACTACTTCTCTTTAGTTTTCCTGCCTCAGGGCAGGTGACTCTGCAGGGCCTGGCAAACTTCCTTATACCTGAGCCCTCCTCATCAGCTGAGCCATGGAGCTGTCATAGGGAGAGCTGAACACGTTTATGCTGGAAAATCCCATCAATTGGACAGTCCAAGCAGCCCTTAAAATGAATCCTAGACGTGGAAGAACTGTTTTTGTGCTTTTACAGCTTTTCACAATGCAGAAAAACTGGTAAAAAACTCTGTTTAAAAATACCAATTGGGTAATAGAAGATTTTAGTGCAGAAGACAACCTGTATCTTTTTCAGTCTTCTGATGACTTTTGTCTTGTGTTCTTTTAAATCTGTTACATTTTGCTGTAAAATTGACTGAAGTTTCATGCTAACTCTACAGATTTCATATTTAGGTATAGATTATCCCATCTGTGGGATATAGTATATCCCATAGATATACTATATCCCATAAGTATATCTACTTATGGGATATAGATTATCCCATAAGTATCCCATCCCATACTTAAAGTACCTTTGGTTAGAAACATGTTGCTGATTCTGCTTTCTTTTTTTCGGAGTTCTGGTTAAATGTGAATTTTCTTTTCAAAATCCTATTGTGTAATATAGCCCCTGTTGAAAATGAATGGAAAAAAAAAACAAACTTGGGAATTCATCTTGGCTCTGCAATTTTTAATCTGAGACAACAGCTCACGTGACAGGTTGTCTTTGTGGCAGAATGTATGTGAGTATTCGAACACTAGTGTTAGCTTGCCACTGGTTGTTGGTCAGGTTTCCTTCTCTTGCTGGCTGTTGTGCCCCTTGCTGCTGTGCATGGCAGCCCCCTGATTAGCCAGTGTGTAAACCCTTTGTACTGGCTGCAGAGTTTCTGATGTAGATTTCTTAGTCTGTGAATTGTTAAACCCTTAGTGCTTTGTGTCAGTTCACGTAACTCAGAAGTTCAGATGTCACACTGGATTTTTCCCAGTCTGCATGCCTTTCCCCATGCCATATACTTTCTGTGACTGGTCAAGACCACACATTTGTTCCTTTGGTTCATTAATGATCCTGCTTTATCGACCACCACCAGGTCCTCATTACTCCACCACTTAGCTTTAACACATGAATGGATCTGATCCTTTTTGAAACATCTCTATTCCTGGCTGTCATTGACAGTTGATCATGGATGGGATAGGCAGATTCTCTTTTTCAGGCATGTGTTCCTGCCGTACCATTTCTTTGTGCCAGTCCTGATCTCTAGCTGGGCTTGATCTCTGCCTTTCTGCCTGCATTGCTAAGAAATCTCATGAGACTTCTGCATTACAAAGTGAATGGTTTTGCAGAGGGTTATTCAAAGTTTCCAGTGAGGCTTGTAGGGTGAGTAGCTTTGCTAGGATTAAGTTAATCTGCATGAATCTTCTTCAGTGTTTCAGACTCAGGTCTCTTAGGTGAGCTCTACAGAAGCACCTTTCTGTGTAGCAGTCTATGGTAAAGCTTTAGTCAGACACTCCATAATACTGATTATAATAGTAATCTTTAGAGAGCAGACCTTCAAAAGAGCTGGGTGCACTTTCTTCTTGTTGACTTTGGTGGGAACTGGGAATTCAGTATTCAGCCTATGGAAATGAGTCCAGATGAAAGGCCAGACGGTCTTTCATGCACCAGTTGAGCACTACTTGGTTGCAGTTTTCTTTTACTTGGTATCTAATAACCATGTTGCCTTGGTTCTCATGAGAAAAACTCTGTTTGGTTTGTCATTGTATGAGAAAATTGAGGGTGTGGATATAACTGGGAACACCCTATTACCATGTCTGCATATCTGTAGTTGTAAAATATGATCTATAGCAGCACAAAATTTAAAATTTGGTAGCATCCCGGGAAGTACTTAATTGCGCTTCTGCTTCATTACAAGGCTGTCTCCTTTTCTGGAATTTATTTTAGCTAATTAGTTGGAAATGTCAAAGTAGTATTTCAGATGACAGAAATATCATATATTATCATACATGAAGCAATTAACTCTTTTGACAAATATTTATGGTGGTGTCATCTTTAATTAAATTTAAAGTACTCCTAGACATAGAGCAGGTTCTTCTGAAAAGGAGTCCTTCTCAGCACTGTCAGAGCTTTTGACTGATGTGGTTTAATTGAACTTGGTACTGAAAGAGTTGGTGGCCTAAAACACAAAGATATCAACATGACAAAATTTCATAATACAGATGTCTGATATTTTGGCAAAATCCCAAAGCAATCACACCCCTCCAAACTCTGTCTCAGATACTACAGAAACATTATGCTGGAGAGATATATCTCCAGTCCCTCCTGTTTTTCAACCGAAGTGGTTTTTAGGAGAAAAAAATGCTATGCATATGTGCTGCTAAGATAAATAAAGCTGAAAAGCAGAGCTGTATATATGTTTTAAAAATATTCTTTTTATGTTATTTTTTATTTAGTTCTTAGGGTTATTCACGTGGAAACGTGTTACAAATGTGACCATTTGGTTACTTCCTCTTAAACAGATAGGTCTTGTAGATGATGTGCCACTGAGAAATAATTCCTGACCATTATAACTGAACCAGATAAACAGTTCTGCCAGCTGACAAATAACACTGTAAAAACAAAAGGGTTCTGCTTATCCTTTTCCATTTTTTTTCATGCCTGTCAAACTATTTAACTGTACATTACCTATCACAAAGGGTCTCTGTGTGTTTTTCTGCTCATCTGCTGTAGTCACAGATTTTACCTTTTCTGCCGCAGGACCTACAGTGGTACATTTGCCCAGCTGTATCGCTCCGCAGCTGCTGCTGATCTTCTCCTTCATCCTTGCAAAGACACTCTTTGGAAGTGCTGCATTAGATTTCTCCCTGTCATGGCCATTCAGCAAGCATATTAACTTGTACATATGTTTTTGTTTGTTTTTGTTTTTTGTTTTTGTTTTTTTTTTTTTTAGGCAGAAACAGCACCAGAAAGTGGCCGAGATGGTTCCAATATTCAGATGAGCTCAGGGCAGAACAACTCCAACCCCGTGGGAGCAGGTGGCTCAGCAGCCTCCCAGAGCTTGGTCACTCCAGCTGGGGTCTCGTCAGGTACCTCAGCTGCGGCTTCATTCTTCATAAGGTAGTTTTCCACCTTTCTGGTTTCTGTAACCCCTCATTGGTCTTCAAAGGGTTGTGAAATGCTGTTGAGTCTTTACCTTGGGTAGAAGGTGCAGTGTGTGGTGCTGGTTGCTGAGAGGTGGAGTTGGTCAGCTGGTCGTGACTGTGGCTTTACAATGCCACTGATAAGCAGGGAAGTGATGATGGTAACCTGTTTCTCTCTGTGGATATCTGAGCAGGAACCTCTATAGACCAAAATAAATGTCTAGTTCTTAATTGCCACTTCCACCTGTAGCAAGTCTTATTCTATAGGTTACCTTGGAGCAGAATCTGAAACAAGGTTTTTTTACTCAGATATAAATAGGAAAAAAAATAGATTTTTATTCAGTAGCATGGCCTATATATGCAACTATTTTTTTTCAATAGTTGGTAGAACAGTTAAAACAGTTTAAAATGTTCTTTTTTTTTTTAGCAATAGCCCAGAATAGTATTTTTTTTCCCCCCATTCTTGAGTCTTAAAAAAAAATATGTTAGCTTTGTTTTTGAAATGTTTGTTGTAATTAGCAATGTTGATTAAATGCAATAAGCTGTCAAGCAGATGGTATTTAAAACAACAAAATTCAGGGCTTTGTAGTTGCATTCCAAACTCCTACTTTAATTCAGAACTGAATGTGTTTTGAGACAATATTGAAAAATGTATGTCTGTGAATGGTATTAAAGTCAAATTTATTCACAGAGTGAGGATCCTTCTTACTGTGTAATCATAGTGGTAATTGCATTGTTTCCTTTGCCTTGATTTTAAAAACGTTTTGCATCATTAAATAAATCATGTTTCCTATGAGTTACAATCTGACCTCAGGAGGAGTTCAGCTTCCAAAGTCTTGTTTTTTGGAAGAACATAGTACATGAGTCTTAAGCATTATATGCCCACGTATCACAGTCTGTCTGTATACAGGAGGTTGGGAGATAACTGCCCCAGGAGTGGCATGTGTAAGTTAATGTTCTGTCACTGTGCTAAATGCAGCAGGTTTAAAGTCAACACAGAGGAATGGTTGCCTACAAAGGATGATTTGTTTCTTTTTAAAACAGTTGTCTGGAATCAGTGGGATTGGAGAGGAAAGGTAAGGGGAAAAGCTCAGATGTCTCTTTTCTTGGTTAGTTACCTAAATAAGGACAGATGGATCCTCTCCAAAGTACCTTGACTGGACAGCAGCATAGCTTTCATTACTGTATGTCATAGTGTCAGTATGAGCAGTATGATTTAGCTTATTTGTATTTATTTCAGTATAAATCTGTGTGTCATAAGGAAATGTAAAGACTGTCACTTTCTCTGGGGAATCCAGAAAATAAAATGTCCTTTTTGAAATGGAGAGAAAGAAATCTGTGACTAGTAATCTGTATTAATACCCAAAATCTTTTCTCCCAATGATGCTTCTGTCACTGGTCAGGAAGATTCAGTTCTCAGTTTATTTTAAAGAGACAGATCCTTACTAATGATTGTCATTGGCTTGATTCAAAGATTTTTGAAATCAGCAGCAAGACTACAAATGACATCCTTACACATTGGATCAGGACCTAATTGCTTCTCATGAATCCGTCTTTGCCTTGAGTGAATCAGAGTTTTATAGCTTTAGCAGCTCTGTGCTAGCTAAAACGTTTTAAAACCCATTAGTAAGTTTCTTATTCCCTACCCATCTTTCCTCTGTTCAAAATTGATTCTCTTCAATTTCTTAACCAGGGCTGGTTGAATTTTTATCTTTTTTTTTCCCACAAAGTACTTCTATTTCTCTTTTCTTGTGGTTGTTAGACAGACCGAAGTAAGAAATGAGTTTTTTCCTTTAGCTAGTTACCAGTTATCTGAATTAGTTTTGTAGCATTTTCATGACCTTTCATCACACTGCTGATGAATGAATTTCAACATTCATTTCTCAGTATTCTAGAGCCCATCCAAGAATCTTGGGTTCCCTAAAAGCAAGCATTGCAGAAACAATTTCAGTTACAATGGTGATTAAAACACAAAAATATCACAAAAGCTGGGGGAGAGCAATCTATTACTGATCCCAGACAGCCAAAAATACATTGAGCATATCCTCAGGTGGATACCATTGCATAGCCTTGGCCAGGCTTCTCCCCCACTATTGGCATTAACCTCTCCCACTGCTTCTTGTTTTCTGACTCCTCCTGCTGTTGGGACATTTAGGTTGAAGTTTCCATGTTGAGTCTTCCTCCTGCCCTCAAGCTGTGCAATGCTCAGCAGAGGAAGGGGAGGAAATCCTGCAGGATGGGTGAGACATATGCTGGCAGAAACAGAGGTGGACATGGCTTATCCAGGGACCACAAGTATTGGGATATCAGTGGTTTTGACTGTTTTTGTTTAGTACTGATGGGATATCAGGCTTTGCTTCAGCCTTTCCAGTCCTGTCTCCTCTTTCTGTTTGCGCCATCCAACCTCAAGCGTGTTGAGAAAAGAGGTTATCCCTGGTGTGAATCCTTTGCACCAACATCTACTTCTCTGTCCTTTGTCTCTTTGCTCAGCTAATCCTCTCCAAGCAAGCACCTGGAGATGAAAGAGAAGTCATGGCACTAGTGGTATGGTGTAGTTTCTATTAACTGTATTTGATGATTCTTTCCTTAGGATGTTTCACTTCTCAGCCACTTAAATCCTGAACTTCATAGCAGTGCCAGTGTGTTACTTGTGTTATGCAGAGCCTGGCATATTAGTTCCCTGTATTCTACTGGAATAAATGCAATTTATATATTGATAATCACACACACACAAAAGTAAGAATTTTTTTCAAATCATCGCCCTCTCTTTGACCAAATCTACTGAGTGTCTCCATCTTTTTACAAGAGCTCTTTTGTAAAAGAGGCTGTGGTTGGGACTTTTGCTTGGGGAAAGAGCTGTTTTTGTCACAGAAATAAAGTAGGTAAGCAAAAATATATGTGTATGTTAACATTCAGTGTATTGGAGTGCAGGGTTAGTGACTTTGGAAGACAAAGGCTTCATAGGGTGCTTGTGGAAACTGCATCTGTGATTTTCTTAGCAGCAACAACATTAGATACAGACTTCTCTTCACATGAATGAAGGATTCCAGTCATGTTTTTCATGAAATGCCATTAATCGTGTTTTTATAGGTCCTAGCACAGTTAGCTTTTGGGCTGTGTCATGGTTTTCTGGCAGCAAATAGATGTCTTCTCACATTAAAACCGGAGTCTCTGTTGGGTGAAATAGCACTCTTTGACTCTTGCTTATGAGCTGTCTTGCCCGGGAAGGGAGGAGAACTGTGAAGGTTTTGTTAGTTGTTGGTTTGGTTTTTACTCTATTTTCCTCAGAGACAGTCATAGCTTTCTGTTTGTAAGGCCACAGGCTGAAAAGACAGCACAGAGAGTTTATGTCCTCACCTGGAAAATAATAACTAAGAGCTGCAGCAAAATGTTTACCTGGTGATAAGAGATACCCATGGTTAAAATAAGTATTTTTAAGATAGTCTGCACAGTGAATGCATTGATTTTGTTAAGTATATGTGCAGCCCAAATCTGCATATTCATCCAAAGTTATTTCTTGTTTCAATGTCATATTTAATTTCTTCAAGCTTAATTGTGTTCTTTAAAAAAATAATTATTCATTACCTAGAAAAGCAGAGTGTCTAGAATGGAAGTGCTAAGTATTCAAAATCAAAGACAAATATTAGAACCAGCAGACAGAAGCATATTAAGAAATTAAATCAGCTTTAAGCTTTTTTTTCCTCACTCTAATCTGTCATAGAAGGAGAAAAGCTTTGATTAACATCTGACTGTGTCACACAAGCAAATTTCCAGACATTACTCAATGGTCATGTTACCAAAAGACCAGAGGATTTAGCAGAAAATGCAGCTTCTCGATGGGTTACTGACAGTGTAAGAAAGACAGAGCAAAAAGCCCAGCTCATGAGCATGGATGGCTGTGAAGAGGCTCCCAGTTTACCTTTAAAATGCAGGAGGAGAAATTTGATCTTGCATTCTTCAGACTGAAGAATTCCATTGGGCTTTGTCCCTTGGTGTGGCAGGAGCCATGCTTCGCTTACTGCTCCATACTTTATACCTTTTCCAGGTTTTGTTTGTGTGAGTGTGTGGGTTTTTGTGTGTTTGTTTTTGGTTTTTTTTTTTTTTTTCCTTGTATAAGGAAGGTGAACAAACTTTATATTACTAAGTGAAAATACATGAGGTAGTTGTCGCAGCCTTCTGTGGGCAATGCTAAGTAAATACTGGCATATTGTGGTATAAAGCTGTTGGGTTTTTTGTCACCTGGACACCTGGGGAAGAGAAGAAATGGTGTTTCCAAGAACAAGCAGGAGAAGGGCAGTGAGGAGGGAGAGAATGGTCATGCATTTGGGAGGAGATTAATGGACTATCTGCCAAATGAGAAAAGAGCACTCCCTTGAGAGGAGAATCAAGGGACCTGCCTGTGCTGCTGGGTGGGGTCCTGGTGTTTCAGTGGGAGCTTGGTGCCTGGCCTCAGTGCACAGGGGTGAGTTAAAAGGAAGGACTGAGCAATGTAAAACATTACACAATAGGCTTTTTTCAAGTAGCTTTTCTTAATAAGATATAACATACAATCTCTGACTAACATAATTGAACATCTGAAGAGTTAAAATAAGCATGGTAGTCTTTTTCTAGATTCAGGATATTCCGTCATATTTTAATGCCTGTGAGTTGTGGATTAAAGAATCTAATTTTTCGCTAATGAGCAGTAATGGTACATATAAACTAAGGGTCACTATCCTATTACAGGCACCTGATGGTTCGCTGATAAGCATTTGGTCATTAGATTGACCATAAAATATAGTCAATAATTGAGGTTACTCATGGAGCAGACACCTTATCAGCTTTAGGCATGGTGGGACAGCTTGTCAGTACTCTGTGTACTGATTGTGCTGTGACTGAGCATATGATTAGGGTATTGAAACAGTCTGTATCTAATGAAACTGCAGGAAAGGCATAGCAATATTAGCACAACCACTAAATGACTAATGTGTTTTTGTTCCAAGCCTCAGACACTTCAATTAGTTCCAATAAACTCTGATCTAGTGTAGTAGTAGGCAGAGAATTCAGATATTTTGTGTACAAGCTTTCATTATGCTATTCAAAATTTGTAACATTTTGGGGACAGATGAAATCTGTGTGGCTTTGAATGAAAAATGACGGAAATAATAAAGGCTGTCATTAGCCTTTTTGCTTCATGTTTTTCCATTATATTTTTTCTTCATGTTTTAGGTTCAAAATACTTTGAGACAATGCCTGGTGCCTGATTTAAAAGATAAAGCTGACAGCAGCAAATTAGATGTCTACATATTTTAGTTTAAGGTCCATTCATGTAGGCTTGTGCATATAGATCTAAACTTAGTATGTGTTCATAGCATTTTGTACCATATGGAGCATTAGTCAAACAGTCTAGTTCTTGAAGGCTTTTGTAGAGGTATTGATTTTACTGTGCTACAAACTGTTGCTGAGAAAATAACCTCAGAATCTATTCTTCTATGATTTTTTTTTTTCATGAGGATGTCCTAAATTTCATAAATTATTTAATACAGTGAAAGATGCAAAATGTCTTTTGTCTTTCTGAACTGCTGTTCAGTCTTCTGTGATGCGACCTTGGAAAGTAACCATAGAAACATGTTAAAAGCATCAACTGAAAATCAGTAGTTTGGTTTGACAGTGATGCAAATTCTGTGAAAGAAGATTGTGATGTATTAGGAACACTTGAGGCATATATTACTGCTAACCTGTTAAACTTATTATTCCATGACTATCAGTACTTCTAGAATTTAATGCAGGGGAAAAAAAGCACAGAAAAATGAAACATAATTATTTTTTGTTTAAGTTGTTCTATCTAAATCACTTCAGCCTATCATTCTCCCCTATTAAAAGCAAGAATTATATTTCTGCTAAGCTCATACTGTAGTTCACCAGCTGTCTGTACTGAACAACTGTAAACTTTTGCCCTGTACCCTGCTGGGATGCACTGGTATCTTGTCTTTGTGCAGAGCTGGCACGTTTTAAATCTCTTTGACAGGTAAAGTGGATAACTGGGTTATGAATAAGTAGCAGTTCACCAAAAGGTGAAGAAAATGTGTGGCTCATTGGATCCTGTGTTAAACCTTTTTGTGCTGACTTGGGGTAGTTAAGCTAGACGGTGAGGTTGAAACAGAGGTTCTCGCTATAGTTACTGGGAACTGTAGTAAATTTGTGGTGAATGATGGGTCAAGGGAAGAAGCGGGTTCACATGTTAGAAGCTTTCTCATTAAACATAACCCACACCCAAGAAATCCTGTGTTGAGGTGATGCGGGCAAATAAAATTTGATTATTTGCGTAGGAAAGTGGGGTACCAGCTTTTCCCAATTAAGCCTGCATTGCTGGCAGAGATACCCAAAACCCATGTGTGGTAT
This sequence comes from Chloroceryle aenea, assembly GCA_013399075.1. NCBI lineage: Eukaryota > Metazoa > Chordata > Aves > Coraciiformes > Cerylidae > Chloroceryle > Chloroceryle aenea. Next base: position 146,852 of record VWZY01013305.1, read on the forward strand.
GTCTCTACTGTGCAGTGTCATTGTAGTATCACATCAGCCTCAGGGCTCTTCAGAGACATGATGGCTCCCTGGCATTAATGCAGCTCAACAACCACTCAGTGCATCAAATCTTCTTCATTTAATACCCTCCAGTGCCTCACTTTTTCTTGCTATCATTTGGTCACTGTTTGAAGGTGATGGCTGAGCAATCTGTGGCTTGGGGTAGAGCTACAAATGGGCACATGAAGTGCAGCATCTAGCTGTTTTAGGCGGGGACAGATATACAATTAGCTTTTTCCCCTTAATGAATCCATCCTCTGAATCTGGTGGGCTTGAGCAGCCTGACTCTGGCAGTGTCATCCCTGCTGCATGGTGCTGGGGAGGGAGGATGCCTTGCAGATGTGTGAATGGACATGGAGCAGGTGTCACCATAGGGCTTGCCTCATCTTGCCAGTGCTATGCTGTGGCTTCTGGAATGTGGTTTCTGGCTGTCCATGGAGACCGAATGTGACCTGTGCATAGCATCAAAATATGCAGGGACAGGAGATGGGGCAGGGTGTGCAGCATTGTGCAGTATCTTATATCATTTTAGGGCAGCTTAAGCTTTTGTAGTTGCTGTGGCAGCATAATACTACCTATAATTAAGGACAAAAAAAAACCCCAAAACAACCAAAAACCCCACAAACCAGCATATGCTTTAGGTATATCACATTTTGTGTTAGCCTGTAAGGAGGATAACCTAGAAGATAAGCTTGAATTTAGTAGGCTTTGTTCTTGGAAACAGAAATTACTCTCATGACAGCATGTTTAAGAGCAGAACATCTTTAAACTGGTATCATTGCTAGTACTGCATCATACATTTACACAGTGCTTTATCAGCAGCATATGATAAGCCAGGGTGCCTGCTATGATGAGCTCATCTGCGATGGGGCAAGCAGAGAGCAGACACAGAACTGCAGTTTAGCAAAGGGAGGAGGTAAGGAAATTGCAGTAGCTGAGAGGAGAGGGAAAGTAGAGTTTTGGACATCAGCACTGCTGAGTTAGAGCACTACTAAAAGCATGAAAAATGTCGCACTGGCCAATATATTTGTGGTCAGGATATGGCTATTAGAAGAGGGAAGCATTGCATGATTAGCCAAGGTGGAGAGCCCATGGTGAGGTTTTGAGAGAGCCTGAAAGGGAATTGGCTGAGAAGGAGAGGATAGTGGTGACCAGCAGCACAGAACATCTAGGCGTCTTTGCCTTGGAAGACAATGTTCCCCTGTATAGAGGGTTAGGGATCATGCTATGAACCAAGGAGAGATCATGTAAGGCATCAATGTCAGGAAGATGTTTGGAAGAAGAAGCCTCACCTGGACAGCACAGGCCACAGGGGTTGTGTGGAAGCAAGTTGGACTTTGCTGGAGGTGGCAAAATGAAGGGAACCTGGTGCCACCAGAATGGCAGGAAATATGGAAAGTAGGAGGCAGTGAAAAAAGAGAAAAAACCCCAGAACTAGTGATGTGAGGACCTCCTGGCGAGGTCAGGATTTTTGAGAGTTTGTTCTAAGTTTTTACTCCAGCTTCATCACAAAAGCAGAATTGGGACACAACAAAATATTTGCAGTGTGTCCTACTGACTTAAAGATATTTGTCATGAGGCCACTTCTGGGGAGAGATGATTTTTGTCAGCCCTGAGTACCTTGATGGATGATAATACAGGAGGATCTTGAGCACCAGAGGCAGCCTCCCCAGGAGACATAGCAGCTTTTTGAGTGGTTCGGGGCAGACTGCTGTTGCAGCAGTTGGGTCTTAGATTAGCTTTCTATTCTGAGACGCTCATGATGTTGAGGAGGAAGAGCAAAGCAGACTATTTTAAAACAGATGTGCTCACAGATATGTTAGAGGGGAGGATCTGTACCTTCAAACCCACCCAAGTTTGAATTTACTGGTGGAGGTAAACGGTGGTAAGTGGAAGGAATGTTCAACTAGAGAAAATTCTGAAGTATTCACAGATAACTTTGACTGGAATTGTGAAGATATTCCTTCTTTCTTTGTCTTCTCTCTGGTCTTCTGCCTTTGTGAGCTTATTATTTTCTCCCTTAAGGATTTTTCATATTTTCTATATATTCTTATTCACCCATAGCTGAACACACCTGATTATTCTGTTTTCCTGAATATTTGGAATCTCACTGTTGTCTAGCTATCACAGTGTCTTTTTCCTCTGTCTTCTTTCTTTCTTTCTGCCCTACCTAGCTTGTCAAGAGGATCTCTTCTTCCACCTCGCCCTCCACCCCCATCCCTGCCAAGTCTGCCTGCTTTTTTGGCTGCTGGACTCCTGAACACTAGTACTTGCTCACTCTGTTATTTGGGGCTCCTCAGCTCAGTGGCAGTTGCAGCTGCCCCGGTGGTTTTGCTGCAGTGGGAATGGAGCATTCCATAAGTAAAATGATAATGGTGACTTTCCTGTGGGGATGTAATTTGACAGTCTGCACCTGTTTTGCAACTTTATTAGCAACTATCAGACTCTTCCAATGACATATTTAACCATTTTAATACTTTGTTAAGACAGACTTAGCAGGTGAAATAGTAAAATCAGACTGATAGTAAATTGAATATTTCATTCTTATGGTTGACTTCCAGTCATTCTAGCACTCAGTTTACAGTGTGCAGGATGTGGTTTCCAGGGCAGATGGACTTCCAAGTGACGCTGTCTCTATTCTGAGCTATACTGCTTTGCTTGCTTGTGTTCGTGGCAAAATAAGACATCCCATAATATAATTTGTTAAAAAAATGAAATGTTAATCCAAAACAATGCACCAGCACTATAGCTGCAGTGCTTGATTAGCTGCAGGATTATTCTAAAGGTGCATTTAAATACTCTATGAACTAGCAGGGAGTTTTGGCTTTCTAAAACTTCCCTCATCCTTCCTGCCAGAGGATGGAAGATGTTTCTTTTGGCAGGACGTTTCAGTGAGCTTAGCCAGTACTTCACTCAGCATCAGTTAGACCTCGCAGAATGATTCTCTTGGAGTTGCTTTCTTCTTTGTTGGGCTTTTCATGTCCTCAGCAGTAGAACTTGCTTATTAAGAAGCACTGCCCTATGGAGTCATTTACTGGGAGGAAATGACTCAGTGGAAGTTAATCAGCATAAAGTAAATTTAACCTAAATGTTATTAGTGAAGCTACTTGGAGTCCAGAGCAAGCTTCAGAATATTCTTGGGTAATGTGTCTTGAGCAGGTCTTCAGGAGTTGCTTATTTTACTGGAATTTGAAATTGCTGTCCTTGGGTCAGAAGTAGTCAAACCTCTCCATCTGCGGTGACGGAAGCATATACAGCTCCCATTTGGCTTCTGAATGCGATTTTAAATGGTGCTGCAATTTCAGCCTGTTATACCTCGGAGAAGTATCATTTCAGAACTGTTGTCAGTTAAATAAATCACGGGAATGCTGGACTTGAAGAAACCCATGTGTCCCTTCTCTGTTTAAAAATACTCATTTTGTGGGCATACGACTTCTGTACTTGAGTGATTTCCACTGCATCATTTAATGCTGTCAGTGGCCATTTAACTCGCTAACAGTAGGAATGAATAAATGCCCCCCTGAGAAGTTATTTGCTTGGCAGTATAGGTGTCAAGCCTTTGACTAAGTATGTGAAATAAAAGCCAGATGAAGCGGGAATGGATCCTCTGTGGATTTTCTAGATTTGTGCTAAAATGTGGAACTGAGGGAGGTGGAGCTGATGAGAAGGGTATGTCTGTGGGGATGGTGTGTTGAGGGAAAGGAAGGTAACCTGAAAACATAACCCAGCCCAGAGCTTTTATGGTAAAGGAGGTTTTACAGTCACAGATGCTAACTTGTGTTCAGACTGCTATATGTGATCAGGAATGTGAACATACTGAATTTCCTAATCATTCAGTACTTTCCCTGTCTGATACTTGTCTGACGCTAGTACTTCAGATGAACCTTTGTTAGCCAAACCTACATGGTAGCTCTCATCCTTTCCACCCCCAAGCAGCACAGTGCCTTTTTCTTCCTTAGAGCAGCCTGAAAGAGAAAGCTTTTGCTTTTCATACCAGATTGTTTCTGATGAATAGCATGGAATGTAATATGCTTTGTAACACATAATTTATTGCCTGGGAAGTAGTTTTGGTATTGGCTTTTTTCTGTATACTGTGAGCTGATATTATAGGGCAAAGTTTTAAGTGATTTATTTTGGTCATTACTTTAATAATGAAGGGCAAGTTTCTGTTTCATAACTTTATAGCTTTAAAAAAAGTCTTTATTACTTTTTCTGGATAGAACATGAATGAAGCTAGAATTTTATTTTGCTCAACCTGACTGTTTCATGATTCTGTCTTGCTGGCAAATATGTCCAACATTTTTTGCCTAAGGAATGTACTTAGATTGATGTAGTTCTGCCTGCTTTAGCTCAGTTAGTTCATGAAACAGAGTGAGGAAATATTGCTGGCACTCAGGTGTATTTTCAATATGTAGCTAGCTATGCAGTGTGCAGCCCAGGAACTGACATATTTCTATATTAGGTGTTGACAGTTGTGCTTACATAAAGATTAACCTACACAGGTTTTCAGCAGTTTGTCATATGGTACAATAGTAAACAGTGAGTATGGAAGTACAGCAATATGTTCATCTGCTCTTGCTTTGTTTAACATCATTAGTGAACAAAGCTGGAAATGGTATGTGACAGGCTGTGGTGAGTAGCTGTTATTCTCGTGCATATATCTAAAAAAACTAGTTCCTGAACCCTGGTCCTGGCTGCTGAAGCAATGTTCTTTGGCCAGAAAAGTGTGTTAAATCTACTAGCTGAAAAGAATATGGAGCTGCTGTCACTCATCACAATTTTGTATCAGCAACCTTAGAAAATGCTGGTTTCAGAGAGCAGAAAAAATGGTTGGAGTGTAACAGTCAGTACTTGTGAAGATCTGCCCTTTGTCTGGGGAAAAATTATGGAGAAGAGCTGTGAAAATTCATTCTTGGATTCCTGTATGCAAATAGCTTGAATGCTTGTAGATGGGCTTGGTTCATTGTTTCTGCTGAAATAATGCGTAGCTGCAATGAGGAATCAGCTCTTGGGTCTGTACAGCATGAGGTAGCTCTTCTGATGTCAGGGGTACACTGCAGGTTTGTTTTATCTTGTCATCTTCCAGAGGTCTTTTTGAGTTTATCCCAAAGTGGCTTTGCCTTGTCGTTCTGTGTGGTGCCTGAATTCAGGTGTCTTGATTATTGCTCACTGTTGGATGAAGCTTTGATTCTGTGCTTTATGAAGATGTGAATAGAGGAGGGATAGAGCAAGAGGGATGGTCAGAAACTTTACCTGTGAGGAAAGATGGGAAGGATTTGGACTCTTTTTAATTTGTAAATAAGAGGACTTGGGTGTGGTAGTGGTCTTCATGCAGGTAAAAGCTGCTGTGGGAGAAAGACATAAGTGCCTCTGCATGTATGTTGGGGAGGTTGGGGGAAAATAAGGAACATGAATTTGCACAAGCCAGATTTATGAAAGACTTAAGGTATGAATTATAAGACTAGTTAAAAACTGGAATTGATTGCCTTGGGAGGCTGTGGGCTTGCTTTCATTGGAGGTTTCAAAGAACAAGTTCGACAAATATATATTAGAATGCATTAGGTAAGGTTCATCCTACCGTAGAGCATTGGGAAAATGTAGATAACCTTTTAAAATCCCTTCTGGACTTGTCTTCTCTGATCAGCTGTGAGCAGATGATGTTCCTAATATGGCAACATAGCTGATTTTTATTTCTGCCTTGCTGATTTTAATAAAAGATAGTAAGAGAAAATTAAGAGGTCACTTAAAGTGAGAGGCTGAAATTCAAGACTGAATTGCAGGATTATGCTATGTGCAAGAGGTAAAGCATGAACTTAATTGCATATTGGAGATGCTTCCTTACATAATATTGGCTTGGTAATATCCCCACAATATTAGATATAGTTTGACATTTTGGAATGTTTCAAAATAATGATTTTCTATTGAAACTTTATTACCATCACCCCTTTTAAAAATGTCATTATGTGAGGCATTGTGATTCAGTTGAACTAATTATTTATTGAGGAAGTCAAACCACTGAAATAAGGAACATTAATTGTTGGTTCTTCCTGGCAGTGCTTCTCAACAGCATTGCTGGGATAGCCAAGCAAACAAAGGTTTGGTGCTGTGGTTGTGTAAAGGTACTAATGTAAGGAAAACCTTTATATCCTCCTGAAGCTATATATGCATCACAGGAACCTAGTAAGCTTGTTCTAGGGGGAAGAGCAGACCATAACCTCCAAATTTAGCATATGTTTTATAAATGACACCTTGGACAAAATTTACTGTAGAAATGCAGTAAAAAAGCCTGTCCTTTTCAAACCTTCATCACAGAACTAGGCATTCCCACTTTTCTCGTTAAAAATGTATCTTTCTGAAGCAAATTTTGTTTTTCAAATCAAATGCTGTTAGTGGAAATGGCTACATTGTTTATTTTTGTTCCTGTGGAGTTTTGGGTAGCAACTGCACTGTCTAATTGTGCTACCTTGCTAATTTTAGAACCGCAAATCAAACAGTAATAGCAATAATAAAAGTAATAATACCAACTAAATTTATTCTGTGAGTTGCGGAAGGCTTGGGACAGAGTGCTGGAGGGTGTATTGTAGGACATCCGTCTATTTGTTGTCTATATTGACGAGTAATTAAGGAAACAATAACTGGAACTGCAGATACAATGACAGACTGTGACTTTCCCACTGCTTCCTTTGGAGCTGGTTTGCAGTGGGAAAGGCTTGGCATACTGGTTGTGTGTTCGAGGAGCGATGCCTTGTAGAGCTGGGAAATGGGAAAGTTTGGAAAACTCTTGCTTTAGAGTAGACAGATTCTCAGTGCAAGTCTTCATCCTGAATTTTGTAAGCTTTGCAGAGGGCTCAGGATCAGGATAAAAATTGCTCCTGTGATTTCTGTCAAGGTCAAACCAAAACTCTTGAGGAAGAGTACTCTTGAGTAAACTCCAAAGTTCAGGACATTTAAGCCTTGAACTGTATACTTCTTTGGCCTTGACCCTTTCAGTGAAGCCCTTAAGCATTCTTGCAATAAGAATAATGACAGTGATCTCTGGAAGATAAAGCTGGCTTAGTAACACTAAAACTGTTGATATATATAATGAGACATGCTGAAATGAATGTGCAGCAGTTTTCTTTTATTATTTTTGTCAGTGGAGCTTAATAATGGGAATCGGGTCTTCCAGTTCTATTTCTTACTTGCGGTGGTTTGTCTGTAAACCAACTGTGTCAGTCAAATCCCCTGTATCTAAAGAAGTTGATGCATTTGTGGTGTGTTTCTTGGAGAAGGCTTCATATCGCTCTTCCTTCTGAAGCTTAATAAATTGCACAAAGCAAAAATTTTATACTTTTACATAGTTATAAAAGTTTCAAATCTAGTTTTCTTTTCATGGAGAAATTATGCCCAGAAGGAGCTCTGTTCTTTAGGGATTTAAATTGTGCTGGTTACTTTTGCAGCTATAATGTGCAGAACGTGTGCAGTGAGTGTAAGCTGCTTGCTGTACACCAGAATATCTGAAATGTCACATTAACTACATAGGCAGAATTTAAAGTAAAAAATGATAGGTTTCTTTTAATAGGCAAGCTTTGTAGCTACTGCTTGGGCACAGTCTTATTCTCTAAATGCTGAGCATTATGTAATTGATCTGGACATGGTTTTCCTTGCTGGCCTCATCCATGCGTGGCAGAAAACCTAGTAATCTGTAAATTGTGTAGGGGAAAGAGCAGGTTAGAGATTGTCCCTTGTCATCTGATATTTCAGTGCCCCTGCATGTGCCATATATTAGTTTTATTTTCTACTGTGACACCTAGCTATAAGAAAAGAACTCTCAAAAGTATCTTTAAAGACATTTTCTATTAAAGATGGAAGGAATTAAGCAAAATGCAGACAGTAGATCTTGCAGTCAGAGGTAAAAATAATATACACATATCTCTCATGCTTTAATTAGAAGAGAGGCATAAGAGCGTGGAGCTTAGTTTGCCTTGCAAGAATGTTTTTTAGAACAGTGCTTGGTGAGAGTTGAATGGGGAGAGTGAATGTAGGTGGAAAACGTACGTCTGTGACAAAGCTTGACAAAATGCTTGGAAAATGCCCAGAAAAACAAATGACCATAAAACTTAAATTTTCCATAGTATTCCCTACCTGTCATAATCTTTCCTGTGGGGAAACAGAAGTTGGTATTGGAGAAGGTCAGACAGCCCCCTGTGGTGCTGAAGATGGATGTGAGGCCCTCCTGTGCAAGATTAAATTTGAGAAAAAGAAGCAAATCAGGAAATAGGCCTGGCATCCAGTTAGCCTCCTACAGAAAGTGATCTGGTATAAGCCTGAGTTCTGTCTTTCTTGTGCTAGGCAAAAATAGTGCAGTTTGAGGGCTTCCCTATCTTCACGGGACAAATTGTACCTGAGAAAAGGAATGATGCAGAAAAAAAAGAACTGGAAACTTAGGTGTAAATTCAGTGCTAGGTTGTTGGATAAGGACTGCAGAAAATCTAGCGCTCTGGAGTGTCTCATAAGTGGCTTCCTGTAAATACATACTCTCATGAATTTTACTGTAGTAAGGAGTTTTGTGAGGTTGAATTAATTTAGTTGGGCCCATGTCCAAACCAGCTTGGCCTATATCTTGGCTTAATGAGTACTTGGCTGGGATACCATAGAATCATTAAGGTTGGAAATGACCTTCAAGATCAAGTCCAACCATCTACTAAATATTATTAGGACCACTAAACCATGTCCTGAAGTGCCACATCTAGGCATTTTTTAAACACCTCCAGGGATAACAATTCCACCCCCTTCCTGGGCATCCTGTTCCAATGCCTCAGCACACATGCTGGCTGGGCCTGATCTTCTGGTTGTCATCAGTATGCTGAGTGAGCGTACCCAAGTATATTGTTGGTACTGCAAGAATGGCATAAGGACTGCAACTCTCTGCCTGCACCACTCCAGGAGACCAAGCAAACCATATGAAGGCTGCTGCCCAGCTGGCTTTTGTAGTAAAGAACTGCCTGTACTTTTCATAGGAGTTGAAGATAACAGTTACTTGAACCAACAGATATTCAGAGTCTACAGTTTGATAGTCATGTTCAATTTTGCCTAAATTGCCCTATTCTTTTCATTAGATCTGTAACTTTTCCCTTTTAGAAAAAAAAAACACAAACAAAAAAACCCAAACAAACAAAAAAACCAAAACAAACCAAAACAAAAAAACAACAACAACAACAACAACAACACAAAAACCCAAAAACAAACCCCCAACAACCCATAAAACCAACTAAACCAACAAACAAAACTAAACCCAACATGGTTTGATACTGTTGGTACAAGATATCTGTGATGTTCCAGCTCCAGAAACAACCTTATTTTAATGCTGGGCAAAGTAATTCTTTCATTCGAACATATAGAGGTTGTAATTAAGCTTTTGCATTGCTACCTGAGAAGAGATGCTTTTTAAATGTGAAACACATACATCATTATTAGTGCAGCTGGCCTGTTGCCCAACAAAGCAGTGATTATTTTCTACAACAGTTATTCTAGTTCCTCTGCTTTTTAAGTTTCCTGTTATCTTGTATGGACACCAGCAGTCCCATTGCCAAATTTCTTACTAACTTTGTGGTACTCCAGTCTCATAGGAAGAGGATTTATCAGCACTATAGCAGTTAATTGCTTTGGCTAGCATATGGCACTGTCCTTTGAACAGTGGAGATGAAGAAAGTGTGTGAATACTGATGGAAGTGAATCACTTTGAAAGCTGTTCTGTCTTGGTGGGGAATTTAAGACAACTGGTAATGGATTTGGTATCTTAAATCTGCTTTTTGAAATGGTCCAAACTCTGTTACTGAGCTTTTTGGGAGATTCTATCCTTTAAAAAGGCTAAATTCTCTGGTTTCTTTTCTTTATATAATTTGCTTAGCTTGGCCTTTTGGGGTGCATTTACTCGTTGAATATTAGTTCTCAGTTAGGTACTTGAATACACAATTCCTGAGTAAATTTGTCCTTTGAATCTCATTCTCTTTCACTTAGGTTTCCCAAAGGACCTCCTTCAGCCAGATCTACTGAAGGAATAATTATTTCATCAGGATTTAATGTATATCTTGATTGCACTTTGAAGACATTCTCTTGAGGAGTTTTTATAATTTCAACAAGGGATCATAGCATGTAAACAAGGAAATAAACATCTTTCATATTAATCAACAAGATGATTAAGTAATAAGCACAGTTGTTAATTGGTACTTGGAGATAGAGGGTAATGACTGTGAGAGTGGCAACAGGTAGAGACTCTTTCCTGCACAATAAAGCTGCATATAATTTAGGAGGCATTATGGTTTTAATGTGCAGCTGCAACCATGGTGAAGTTGTACAACTGTTTGCCTGGTTTCCTATTTCAGGCATATGTTTTCATATTGAATGAGGCATTAGCAAGGGGATTTGAGATTTAGACAGTTAAATCAGTCCTCATTGCCACCAAAAACCTGAGGTTCTGTATAAACTGATGCTTGCAGAGTTTTGCTTCACTGTGGGACTCAGTTCATGCTGGTTTCAGGATGCAGCAGGAGTCAAATGCTATGTCTTTCCTCAAAGGAAAAAGTCCAAATCGTCCTTCACAAGGCAGTGGCTTCTGTCTTCCTCTGAATTTGCAAATAGAGCCTCATTTTTAGTCACATGAGTCTTCGTCTGTTTCTAAATACTGCAGTGTTTGTAGAGTAAGAAGGAAGCACATAGGGGGTCTGCATCTCTAGAAGTTGTTGAAATCAAAAGGTCCAGGATTTTAACACACAAGTTTGGGAATATAAGCACAGGACTGGGATTTTTGGAGATGTGTATTGAGTCCTGCCTCTCATACTGACTAGCTGTCTAATTATGACCCAAGTGAGTAATTTGCTTCTCAGACAAAATCAGTTCTTTGTATTGTAACTCATTTGAAGCCGGTAATGTTACTGCAAGAAACTATGCACCTCTCCTGCTCTGTGATAATTTCTGCTTCTAACCTACCATAAATATAAGCAAAGGGAGAGTTTCCTTCTCTGATCAGTTTACTAATGTGACTAAACCTGAGGTTGCCTGATCACTAGATTTGTGACAAGGTTAGGAGTCTAGATTTACTCTGAATTAGGTATCACAGAAAAGCACTGCCTTAGTTTTTCCATGTCTGTTGCTTATAATACTTCACAGACGCTAGTGCCAGTTCCATCTCACTGCAAAGTATGTAGAGATCTTGGGCTAAAAGACATGATGAAAATATAAAGTACCTATTGTTTGAAAAGACTATTTGTCATCACATATTTATAAACTAATTTGTCCAAACTGACAATCCTTTATATTGCAAGCTGGACCAGTATAGTGATTTGTCCCTAGAAGACTTGTTGGCATCAGCAGCATGATCTTAGCTTGCCCATGGATGCTAAGAGTGTTAAGACTTTATCATTTTTGCTGGCTTAACAGTCGTTCAACATAATGTTAAAAGATAGTATGTTGGATGCCTTTATGATATGTGCCTGAGCATGGACTATCTACTGAGTGTCTCAGGGTCAGATCACACATGTCTTATTCAGATGACAAAGCTCTCGTTTGCTTTGACAGAGCTGAGATTTCACTCTCCCTGACACCCCCAGTTGCCCAGCATGTGCTCCATAACAAATTTATTTGTTCTGTTTAACTCTTTTGTTGTTATTATTTTTGTCCCATGTGGGTTTTGATGCAGAGTCAAGTTTCTGGTTTTGTTTCCTGCTACACTGTTTCGTGTAGCTGATGCAGAATAGCAGAAAACCTGATTATGTTCCTGTTCTTATTCACAAGGAAGAATGTTACAACTTTAATTGTGTGCTTTAATTTTTCCTCCTTTTTCATCTTTTATGTTTTGAAATTCTGCATTTCAAAAGCAGGATTATTATCATTCAGAACATTAAAGCATGTCTTTTTAATAGCATTCCCTTTTAATGTGAAAGAATGAAATTGAGGTGGAAAAACCAATCTGTCTTGAAGGAAACTTTCTGTTATCTAAGGATTTTCAGTGCAGCCAACAAGAGAGGATCTTGAGCTCGGCTGACTTGGAGTGTTATCCTCTGCTTTGAGTAACTTGTAGAGTACAAAGGACCACTTTCATAATGTTATCACCAGCAAAGTCCATCTGGTTCTGCCAGTGACAAGAGGATTATTTCAGCTTTTTATTATGTCAGTGAGATTTCAGCATTTCAGGATTCATCTGTCAAGCTGTTGGGGGAAAGAGGGAAAAGTTAGATTGTAATTGAAACTCTGTTGGGGGAGAAATTAAGTGAATCTTTTGCCAGTAATTCTTCTACCTATATTCCCTTCTCCTATTCTCCTGATGGTTTGTCCTTATGATATCAGATTAGAATGCAATGACTTGATTTGTTAAGCAGGCAATGATGACAATGAGCATCTGTTTGATCCAGATTCCCATTAACACCTAGTAATGTTGTCCTTTCTTGTTATTACTTTTATACAGAGCAGCACAGAAGCTTAACCTGTCTTCGAAGAGAAAGAAATACCATCCGCCCCTGCCACACACACACGACTTCTCTATTTATGCCACTAACTTTAGTGGCATTCTGCAGCTCTGTCCTCCCCCAGCACCACCATGCCTTCTGAGAGCTGTGTCCAAAATCAAGGACAACCCTGGCATTGGAAAGGTAACTTTGGATTTCAATTTTTTAAAAATATTTTTCTAGATTAATCTTAACAAGGTTGGAAGCTTTCAGCCTAGAACAGGGTTGGATAGGCACAAGGGAAGGGTCTTGGGATAGAGAGAAAGGGGCGTGCATTTAAATGTGCCTGAGAGCTGTTATCTCCTGTTGACTTTGGGAAAGAGTTGGCAGACTCAGAGCAGAATCAGTGCTGGAGTGCCAGCTTCCCTGAAGCCAGTTAACATCACTGGTAGCAACACTGGCAAAGGTTGTTTTGTCCTTCCCTCTATTAAAGTAAGAGACAAGATCTCCTTTGATGTTACCGGTCGAAAACCAATGCATGTACAGGTTTCACCTTTGACAGAAGTAGTTTCTGTGTTGCCAGCAAATCTGAGCTGCTGGTGCTGTCTGCTTGAGGTTAAGGATATATGTTGGGCTTTGCTTCCCTCTGCTTCACATGTCATTGTAAATCAGGAGTAAGGAAATGAAGTAACTGGAGAGAAATAGATGTGTCTCTAACTCAGAAAATACAGCACCTTTCAAATTGTAAAATTTGTGCTAATTTTATTTAAAATTAATTTAAATGCAACCCAATTATTTAGAGCTTTATTCCTATTTATAACTGTTTAATCACCCACAGAGGAGAGTCTGAATACTTTTTTACAAAGGTTACAAGAGATTAGCATTTGAAGATAAAATTGAAGTATGTAATGTGCACAGGAGAGCTAAAATATGTACCTTGAGTAACCACACAAATCAACATTGACATAAAGATATTTTCAGCCTAAATACCTGTAGCTGACTATTTTGCTCACAGTGAATATTCCATATTTCTTAAGTCAATGAGTTTGTGCTAAATGGAAAACAAAGGAGTAATTTAGCCTGTTTTAAGCAGGTGAAAATTTACAGATGAAAATGTGGTTTCTTGTGTTTTTTCAGTGTGTTAGGAAAGAGAATGTGATATTAAATGGTGGAATACAGCAAACCTGGTGCAGTAATTCAGCGGTTCCCAGGTGGAGGAGGGTTTGCTAAGGAACATTGTTTCTATGTGTGTGTGTTAGCAGAGCCCACTTGTTGTGCCTACCTCTTCTCTGTGAGGCTTAGCAGTTGGCTGTAGCACCAGGAATAATAAGGAGCATGGCATTTCTGAGGCTATTTGCCTTCAGAAGGCCTTCATAGCATGCTCGTACCTCCCTGTACCTGCAGGTCAATAAAACTGTCCTTGCATCCCATTGCACTTGTGTGCCTGCAGCTATGTGTAGCCAACAGACTTCAGCATTTTTCCTATGCTTCAAGGGTGGCCAGTGAAGCTTACCAGCAAGACTTGTGCCTCACTGAAAGCTCTGATGTCTTCAAAGAGATCAGCAAAGTCTAATGAAGATCAAGTGCATTATCCCAGATGGCAGGAGGTTATATGCTTTTGGGTCATGAGGTCTAACTACTTTCTTCATTAGTGAGCACAGAAGAGTGCTTTCAAAGGGAAGAGCTCTGCCAGAACGCCAAAGGAGCTCTAACTATGCATGCACAAACAATAAGCTGTAAGGAAAGCAGGCATGACTGTAACCCATTTTACCAGCCATCATGGAAGCTACAGCATTAGTTTTTTTATCATGAGTCTGAGCTTCTAAAGAAGTGTTTTATTGACTGTTCAGGAGGCAGGAAGATTAAGCATCTTTAGTTTTAGGGACTCTCTAACAGAAAGTGATATAAATGCAAGTTCCCCTTCAGGCTCATAATGCTTAAATAACAAATCACTCATTGATGGTGGGGTTTTTTTGGGTGGTTTTTTGTTTTGTTGTTGTTGTTTCGGTTATTTTTTTGGGCTTTTTTGGCCTCTTTCCTTGAGGTAATATCTTAAAAGAAGTTTAATAGAGGATGGTAACAACTGAAGAAATGTAAAGATTTTCTCTCCTTCCCTATGTATTTATCTCTAAATTACCTTCTCAGGGGGGAGCTATTGCTGTGGCTGAGTGAGGGAAAGGCTGGATCTTAAGACCCCAGCATGTAGAGAAGCAGCAGCAGTACCTGCTTTGTTGCTGATACAGACCCGGACCCCAGTAAGCCTAAAACTTTGGAAAAAAAGACCTCACCAAACAAATTAACATCCATACCTGGAACTTTGCCTTCTTTATTAGATACGAGCTTTCAAAGCTGCCCTATCATGACCACTGGCCTATCGAGTCAAAGAAACTGTACTGTCTACCATTGGTCTGGTCCTGTCACTGGTTGTTGGACATTATCTTGAACTTGTGAGCAAAATGGACATTTGGGCAAGGGAAGCAGCTTGAATTCTTGCCCCCCCCTCC
>VWZY01013305.1:161854-179165 GCA_013399075.1 Chloroceryle aenea
TTTTTATGGCATGATTATAGCAAATAGTAACCATGCTTTGTGAGAACTGCGGGAGGAGGCAGGAATGTGAAAAGAGGGTGCTGGCCAGTTCTTGCACTTGAACTCAGTTATTGATTATTTGAGCCTCAGATCTAAATTTGTTCTTAGTTTCACATCATCATTTCCATGCCTATCATACAGTTCTGTTGTGGTGAAATAGCCATATGGCTTTTCATGGTTGAATACATTTGTTAGATATTTACTACAGCAGAGAGACTGTAGTATCTTTTGCAATTTCTGTTTATAATTTCTCATTGTTTTAAGTACTTGGAAGGTGGGAAATAAATGTCTTAATGATTTCTTTTACATTTCACCAATACCAGTTTTGCCCCTTATGATAATTTCAGTAGGAGCATATGGACTTGTCCTATGATGCAAATCTTTAATTAAACCTTTTGCTTAATTTTCTTTACGAAGAGTGCAAAAAGTTTTACACTCATACAGGTGCCTGCAGGGTTTGTCACTATTTAGGAATGCTAAGCATGGAAAAGTTTTAAAAAATAATACATTTAGAACTATAGGTCTGTCTGGGACCAATGTATCATATAATCAACAGTATAAATGAACTGTCTTGCACAAAAGAAAAGCCTACTACCAATTCAAACTGGATACTGAAAGGCATTTTGCTCACTACTAATCAATGTTATGTAGCAAATTTCATACCTTTCTCTTGAATGTGCCAAAAACATCAGAGTCCAAATCATTTAGCTGAACCCTACTTAAAAGGCAATGATCCAGTACAGTATGATTCTTGTAACTGAATCATTTTTGTGGTCTCTCTGGGTGTTATTAAATTTAATGTCTAGAATAGTAGGAAAGACGTCTGAAAGCCATTTAATATTGTCACTGGAAAGAAGTTAGATTATGCTCAATTTTTGACATTAATGTGCTACTTAAGATAATTTATCATATTGTGGTATTAAAAAAGACATCCTTTTTACAGTGGCTGCTGTGTAGCATTCTAATTTGCTATTTTTCTTTAGCATGGTAGGAAGCCTTTTTCATGCAAATTTTTTTTTTCTTTTTTTTTCTGGTGTTCTGTTCAGCTCATTCTTTACAATACTGCATCACTTACAACAGCAACTTTAAGTGCTTGTCTCTTTCAAGGATCCTGTCAATTTTTTATGTTAGAATGACAGAATCCTGCTATGTGAGACAATTGAAGTGGAGTGTTTAAAGAGAACCTGAATTGTCAGACGATGTTTCTTGAACAGGTATATACATGCTGGTTTCCATTTATGTGTTTTAGACATTTACTTTCATTTATGCTTTACCAAGCCATAGCTAAGGTACTGCTAATATGATTTACAGATCATGCAGGGTCTTCCTAAGTGTGCTATTTGTCCCATTCACTGGTTCTTATGATGGTTTGATGATGGATAACAAATAGGTACTTAATTTTGTCATCTTTATTGCTGCTTGTTTCCTAATGACGAGAGTGTTATTTCTCATATAAATCATGTATCATACTAAGTACTCTTTTATCGATGTACATAGTCCTGTGCCATCCAAGGTACATACAGCCCTGCCAAAATGCCTTGAACTGCTTAAATAAAGATGTGTAATTATTAGATTAAAAATGCATAAATTTGTCTGCTTTGCTTTCACATATAAAAATGAAACCATTTTCTTCAAGTATTTTGGGAGTGGAGAATCAGTTCTCTAATAGAGTACAATATAGTAGTGATTTGTTTGTTCTGGGTTTTGGTTTTTTTTTTGATTCTCCTATGGGAGGTAGATGGTCTATGCTAGCATGGCAATTTTGCATATAAATGTGCCATCCACTGGTAGTGGCAGTATATGAAAGGCTTGTAAGAACTTCCCACAGTAAACCATTTTAGCAAGGATTATATATCTGTCATTTACAATTAAATCCATGAAAAATATTGGCTCTGAACTAGGACTTCTGTAATTTGATTTACACTGTAGTTGAAAACCAAATGATTTCATCGGAAAGCAGTCTTTATTCAACTGAATGTGAATTCTTTGTAATTTCTTGCTGAGAAATCTTAATTCAGAATGGTAGATGTCTAAACATAGTTACTTAATTAACCTGCTGTTATATGCTGCTTTGTGAACATTGGATAAAATTAACTTCCTGGCTGCATGATGCCTGTCAAGGATGTGTGTTTCCAGGGAACATTTAGTGTCCGCTCAAATCTGATATAATGACATTTATTGCTAGAGACCAAATTGCTTGTTCATTTAGGGATTATGATACTGCTGTAATGCAGAATATGACCAGCATTTTTAGAATGGATTCCAGTATAGTGCCAGCACTTTCCCAAAATATAGACAGATAAAGTCAGAGTTTATTTTAGTAAAAAAGACTTGAGCACATGTATTTTTAAAATTTTATGTGCTTTCTAATTCATTCCTTTTTCCTTCTCATTCTGTCTAATTTAAGCTTGACAACTATATAAGCATCAAATGCTGAACACCGCACATCCTTTGATTTCAAAGGAGGTACCATATGTTGCAGATATGTCTGTGCTAACATACTTGGCTGGGTCAGGGTCTTAATTCCCTCAGAATTCAAAATGCCATGGAGCTTAGTCATTACTTAGTGAATTAGTGGAGTCTTCTCTGTCTACATGTCTGCCTCAGATTAAACCACGTAGAGTATTTGGTACCTTTCACTCCACTGAAAATGAACGAGCAGCTTTCCGAGTTATATATAGTATTTTTTGTATTCATTGTCTAAAACATGTAGAAGTCCATAATAGTTTTAGGTAAAGATTAAAATCATTCAGTGTGAGACCATCCTTCCCCTTTCTTAGGTCTCAGAGCTGATAGCCATTCTATCTCTTTTGATTACAGCATAATAATCAATGTGAAACTGACTGTCTCATTCTCATGGCTGTTTCTGTCTAAAATTGTGTAGGATTGTGTCATTCTCTCTTATCACTGGCTCTATTCTATACAAATTCAGCCTTGGACATGATTTCTTCTGAGATGACACACGCCTCACTGTTTTTTGAGTTTTGTGTTTTTTGACACATAGCTTTGCTTTAGCTTCATTCAATTTGGCATATCCAAAATATATGGGCTATATTAGACAAAACTGCTAGCTTGCCTCTGGACGTCAGTCTCCCATTCATGTTTTGCTGTCAGTGTGTTGCTTTGAAATTTGAGGTTCACAGCTTTTTGGTCTTTTACTTTTTCCAAGCCTCCTTCCTGGCATTGACATATGCATGGTGTTCTGCACTATCTTGACCAGTCTTGAAGCCAGTGTTAAGGTTAGAATTGTTAAATATACATCTAGATTTGACTTTCATAAGGGTCAGAGATGTCAAGGTCTATAGTTTTGGCTCAAGGTTCCGATAAATTACTGCTATTTGTCTGTACTGTATGGATCTGTGGTTCTCTCATGATCTCATCAAATGATTCTAAAACTGTATAGAGTTTAGCCCCAGAATCCTCCACATAGCCTTTGTCCTCCTCACAGGGGACTGTTTTCTCCTCTTCTTTTTTTTTTTTTTTCATTCAGAAATCTGCCCTTTGTCAGTTTTTCTCCCTTAAAATTGTATGCACATAAAACTGTGATGTGATTTTTGGTTTTATGCTTCAGCATCCATCTGCCAATTTTGCCCTTACACAGCTGGGACAAATGAATTCTCAATTGCAGATGTTTGCTTTTGTAGTCTTTCTTTTCCTTGAGTTCAGCTGTAGGCTGACAGACAAAGTTTAAAAAACCCAATAAATTCCTTGATTGTTATTAATCTCCCAGCCTTGCCAGTGGATGGGCTTCTGACCTTATGTCACCCATTTCTAAGACTTTTCCAAATTATGTGCTTGTTCATTTTTAAAACTAATTGTATTTTAATGGCATATTCAGGATGTATTTGCCATCTTCTTTCCCAAATACTTCTGATTTTAATAGGGTTTCCTTCAGCAATTTTGCTGACCTCCTGGTTCTTGCAGGAATATGAATTTGGAAAGTTCAGTAGCAAAGCATTAAGACCCAGTGTACAAATCCCACCAGATCAGAAGCAGTTAATTGAGATACTTCAGTGAATTGCATGATTTAGGCTGTCTTCAGGCACTGAGAGAAATGTTAATAATGTGCAAGTATTGTGATATTTGTGTTTGTCTTATTTTAACTTGCAGAAGTTGAAGTCAAATACATACTTGCCCTCTTTTTCTATCAACATCCTTGTTAAAATGAATATTGGATAGATGTTCCGTATGAATGTCTATGTACAAATCCTTGTATCCTTGATACACTTCCGCTTATAATTCTTTTTCTTGCTCTGCATCTTTCTGTGACACTGAAGATGAAATACACAAAAGTGAGGAAAAAGAAGGGCTTACTAAAAATCCCCAGTTTTAGCGGGAAGTTCCACCCCATCATAGGATGGATGTGCCATCTTTGCTTTCCTTAAGGAGTCTAAAAGTGGTCAGGGCAGAGATGTCCTGAGCCTCACATGGCCTTTCTGGAATTGCCATTTTTGTATTGTCTTTTTTCAGTCTGTTCTTACTCTTTCAGATGTCTTATCCTTCTGTTTCTTCATGAATTATCCTCTAAATTCTTTATCTTGTGTGTTGTCACTTTGTACAAGTGTTACCAGTGGCTAGCACTGCTGAAGTTGGAACTGACTACCAGAAAGCTGGCCATAGCGTTGAATAACTGCCCAAAGAGGGTATGATCCTGAATGGACCTGAAATTAATGTTATTTTTTAAAATTCTAGTAATTCATTTTCATAAGCAAATAAAAGCATTAGAATGCAGTACAGGTATTGCTGCTTTGCTCCCTAGTTACAGGCCAAAGTTACTTTAAGATTTACAGGTTCCTATATTTTGTTTGAATCCTCCCCTCACTGCAAGGCCTTTTATCTGGATGATTTCCTGCACAGCATGTTGCTACCTCTACAGGTGAGCATGGCTTTTGTATGAGAACTAGATAAAGAGACCCAGGAGAAGATGCAGTTAAGTTGATCCTTAAGGCAGGAACTATACTGGCTTTATAGTACACTGCTTTTTCTGCAGTACTCATCCCAGTAGAGTACTGGGATGAACTTCAGAGCTGAGAATATAATCTTGTTACTTAAGATTGGTCCTGAATCACCAGAGGGCAAGAAGTATAAGATGATGACATCTTATACCAAATCTTTCTTTTAACATACTTAGAAGTGTGTGCATGCACCCAGGATCTGCCTGCACTTAGTTTTTATCATTGTGAAGGGATATGTTTGAGTAATCTTTGTGCTTGTTCGTACTTTCATGAGCATTTCTGCTTCACTTCTGAGTGCAGTCAGAGTCTGGTTCAGTATCATGAATGAGTGTGACCCATTATAAACCTACAATTTCTGGTAGGCATCACTTAGAGTTGGATTTAGTGGGCAGAGGAAATAAGTTTGAAATCAGTAATTTTTTTTTTACTCTGCAAATCAGCTTCTATGCACAAAACACTAAAAGAGGAACTCCCTCAAGATGCTTTTCTTTCCCCCCTCCCATTTGTTGTGAAAGCTCACTTTCTCTGTAAAAATGAAGATGGCTCTTAAGGCCTGTTAAGTTTGGGATCTAATCCATTATAGGAAGCTATTTTAGTATCTTTCTGCTTCATAGACGGAGTCTCAAAAAGGTTTATTTGACACACAACATATTTCTGGAGGTGAAGCCATTTTTGTGTTAGGGGGAGCAATGCTCTCATGGAGGTAACTTGCTGTCAGGAGCAAACCAATTTTCCTTTTATTGAAGCTCTGGCTGCTATAATCTAATAATAGGTGGAAGAGAGAACAGAAAGGGCTGTTTAGAGAAGTGCTTTGAAAACAGCATATATTTTAAAATTCATTTTAATCAAGTGACCCTGAAGTGGGCATTTGTACTTTATATATATATTTAGGTTTTGTGTGGGTTTTGTGTGGTGTGTTTTTTTTTTTTTTTCCTTCCTTTCTTTCTTTCTTTTTTTCTTTTTTCCTGAGGGAGGTTATTTTTTCTGAGCACCTTGGTAGCAAGTCAAGGTTGAGCAAGCAGGCTAATACAGAAAGCTGGCTTCATGGAGCTTTTATGGGGAAACAGCCTTGAGTGTGTCACCTCTGGTGCACTTTGCTTTTGAAGCAGCTGTTTAATTTATTCTAAGGTTTGCTTATTTTCTGGGGCTGTATTTTCATATTCATATCACTGTGAAAAAGGAAAGAAAAGAAAGTGTTTAAATCAGGACTGCTTGAGTCAATAGGCAGAAAAATTTGCTGCTAGCTTTGGTGGAGACTCCTGTGGTGTTTACTGTAAGGACAGGTTGTTTCTTAACCTCTTTGGAAAAAAAATATTGTGGAAGAGCTTTTATAGGCACTTTGTGGAAATTATTTCCTGTGAGAATGCTTGAGTAACTGTGCAGGGGTGCCTGTGTGCAGCTTAGCCCCCACAGAAAGGAGGAGATGAAAAATGAAACAGTTGAGGACCTAAACAAAATCTCCCACCCTTTCCAGCTGATAAAGGCAGAGAGAGTTCAGCATGGTGCTTACTGCAGTACCCACCCATCTACTGTGGATCATCCTGCTTTGAGTGCATTTTGCTGCATCCCAGTGGGTGCAGGTGTGTATGCCATCACCTCTTTATCTTCTCTGGTATGAAGTGCTATCCTACAAGGTGGCTCCACCTGCTCTGGATTTTGTTTGGTGTCTGCATTTCCCATTTTGTGCTTTGCTGAAGTAGGTTTTCAGCTTTGGTTCTTCAGTTGCCATTATTTCTCTGGATACACGAGAGACGGGGAAGTGCTAACTACAAAGCTCATTTTTATGTAAAGAAACAAATAATGTGTCAGTGTTAATAAGTGCACATCATTCTAATGACATAATGTTCTTGGAACGTAGTAAGTAGTAGTCAAATTGCGGATTTGGGGTTAAATTTATCACCAAGTTAATAAAAAGGAGGATCATTCTTTATCGGAGATGCATGATTTCCATCCCATCTTCCCCATGCAATATCCAGCTTGGGGCCAGAGGTTGGCCTGACTCATAGAATCATATACTCCTTTAAGTTGGAAAGGACCTTTTAGAACACTGAGTCCAAACATTAACCTAATGCTGTCAAGTGCACCGCTAACCATGTTCCTATGCACCACATCTGTAAATACCTCCAGGAATCCACTGCTGACTCCACTGCTTCCCTGGGCAGCCTGTTCCAATGCTTGACAACCCTTTCTGTGAAGAAATTTTTCCTAATACCCAATCTCAACTTTACCTCATGTAACTTGAGGATGTTTCCTCTTGTTCTATCACTTATTACTTGGGAGAAGAGATCAACCCCCACATTGCTACAACCTCCCTTCTGGTAGTTGAAGGGAATGAGGAGGTCTCCCCTGAGCCTCCTTTTCCCCAGGCTAAACAATGCCAATTCCCTCACTCCCTTCTCATAAGACTTGTTCTCTAGTCCTTTCATTGGCTTTGTTGCCCTTTTTTGGACAGGCTCCAGAATCTCAACATCTTTCTTCTAGTGAGGGGCCAAAAACTGAATACAGTATTCAAGGTGTGGCCTCACTGGTGCTGCGTGCTGACCCATCAGCAAGTGACTGACTGTGTGCTCTGTGTTGAGAGGGTTCACATGGTATGTTTGCAGCAGGGAGGTTGTCATCTATCACTCCTCTTCCAAATCAGGTATAAGTGTTGTAAAAGGAGTGGGTGTTTTGGGGGTCAGTAGTTGCATTACAGAAGATGAAGCTCCTCATGGGTGCTCTGCAGAGTATGAGTCTAAAATGTTCCAGCTGTGCTGGCTGTCGTATATCAAAGTCATGAAGGTTTTTCACCTAGGGCAACTAGATGGTTGACACTGGTGCTGTGAAAGTATTCTTGTAGTTGGATAAGGAAATAATGCTGTTATTGAGCTTCTTATTGAAATATTTCATACTGGTCATGGAGAGTCACTCTGGCTGAGCATTGCTCTTCAGTTTGATCTGCTGGGCAGGGCACAGTTGAAGTTGTGCCTGTAATAGTCATTTACTTCAATGCAAGGTGTATAAAACATGCTGGTTCTGACCTGGGAGCATTTCATAAGGATGGATGGTTTTAAGTGGTGTGAGGCAATATTTCACTGTTTTTCAAAGTAAGGGTATGATTTCCAAGAAGCTTAAAAGAAACAGGTGTGCAGCCTTTGCTGAACTTATCTGAGACCCAGTCACTTGGCTCCCATAAGCTGCTTTGGAAATCATAGACAAAGTGTCTGAGCTCTCTAAAAATACTGTCTTAAAAAGCTATGTGTAGGAAATCAGCATTTGCAGTGCTGAAATAGAAATGTACTTTGTAAGTTGTGTCTTTTTAAGCTTTTCAGCCTTTTATTGTCTTGTGTTTTTTCTTTTTTTTTTTCCCCTTCCCTTCTTTTCTGTTAAATTTGCAACTAACTGCCTAGCAATGACAGCATAAAGGCCTGAGAAAGCTGAGGGAGAAGCACCTTTTTATTAGAAGAATGTGAAAAAGGAATTGAGAGTTTCTAGATTTAGTTTGACTGCACTATCTGAGCCTTGTGTTATTCAGACTGATTTTCAGAGTGGATCAGTTTGTGCTTTTGGTCACATTGAGTACTTGAAAGGTACTCTACACTAGAGTTTCCTTTTCTTCAGGCGTGGTATTACACCTATAATGGATTATACCGGCAAATCAGACATTAATAAATTGAAATTATAAAACTGCAACAGAGTCAACTGAAGGGACAAAGACCCCAGGGTGGAAACCAGCCTGGAAAATCTGGCTCTGTTTTTGTCCCACGGTTGTTCTGACACACCTAAATGTTACAAATCAATGTGTCATGGGAAGGGGAGTGGGTTTGGGAGGAATGCTTTGCATGTATTTATCTGTAGCTAGGAACAAAAGTTGTCACTTCTTCTTGCAGGTGAAAGTGATGGTAAGGATTTGTCCCTCTCAAGGAGCACATGAAACATCTGAATCCATGTCCTTCTTAAAGGTAGACCCACGAAAAAAGCAAATCACATTTTATGATCCAGCAGCAAGTGGGCCTTCCAATGCAGGTCACAGAAGAGGTGTTGTTGCTGTCCCAAAGATGTTTGCCTTTGATGCAGTTTTCCCCCAGGATGCTTCACAGGTACTGGAGTCACTTGCATAAACCTCCTGAGTCCTCTTATGGCCAATGCATTTGATTGCCTGAAGAGTTCTTTCTGTTTCTGGGGAATTCTATTTGAATGAGGTGCCTTAATGCCTAGAAAAAAACATGGTAATTAATAGACAAGTGGGTAAAATCTTACATTTTCCATTTAGTCAAGATGCAAAATCAAGGCATAATAGCTGGAGTGATGGATTTGCTCATTATATTAGCTTTCTGCTTTTTCTCTTGTTAGTGAAAGACACACAGCTAATTTAAAATTCACTTTTCCATCCAGTTAGGTTTTAATACATTTGATGTCACAGAAATAAAGTCCTTTCCTACTGCTTTCAATGGGGAATGAACATGTGCTTAACGTTAAACTAAATGCTGCTGTTGGGAGAAGAGATGCAGCTATCCTCGTGGGATTGCTATACTGGAGCAGTTATGGAGCTTTTACAGTTTCCTTGCCTTTTCCACTTTGTTTATACTGTGGTTTTGACTGATTACTGTATTGTGGTGGTTGTGCTGCTGATGGTACATGCGTTTCTTTTGGCCTGCAAAAGGGTTCATTTGTACAGTAGTAGCCCCTGACCTGAAATCTGATACACAGATGGGATGGCTGGTATTTGAGAGGATTGTGGGCTGCAGTATATTTGGTGAGATTTTACTCCAGAAATCTGCTTCTGGGAAGATCTTAAGTTTGGGGAAAAAAAAATAAAAAATAAAAGAAGAAAAAAATCAGCAGCCTATGAAGAGTGATTCCAAGCTTGAACTACTGAAACAAATTAAGGTGAAAAATACACACCAAAACATCCAAGGTGAAAATGTTGCGTCCATGATGAAAATTCATGACAAGATTTAGTTAAGAATCCCTCCCTCAGATTTTCTCCTAGGCTTTTATTATTTTTTTTTGTTCCCAAACTAGAGATATGAAAATATCTATTGAGTCCAAGTTTTAGACAAGCAGTAAATATGGAGAATGACCTTCCACACATGTCATTACCTATAGGAATGGTAACCACATCAGGACGCCATTTTTTAAGATCTTGCATAAGCTCAAGTGGCATCTTTGAGTGATCTCAACATTAGTCCAGAAACAGATGTGGTTTTTTCTTACTCATGTTGCCAGCCCTGCTGCAAGGTGGCTGGTCACAGCCTGTTTTCGCTGGTTTTGGAACCAGTCTTTCAGGCTGTTGACCTTTGGTTTGGGCTTGGCTCTTTCAGGTCCTTGTTGTGGGCCTGTTGTGTGGCCTGTTTGTGGTGTTTCTGGATGACATTTGCCTGTGCAGCCACTTTCGTGCAGGCGTCATTGCTTGAGGCAAAGTAGCTGCCATGCACCTGCAATCAGAGCCTTATCATTTCACTGTAGTTACATATTTACATCAGCTCTCTCCCCTGCCCCCGGTTGCCGTACTTAATAGATCATCTGATTGTATATTTGAAACCTTCACTGACGTGGATAAACTGGTTTTAGTACACTCAGATATTTAAGCAAGTTCTCTTTATTGCTAATGATGCTTCCTCTGGAAGAGGAAAATGTGATCCTATGAAATCTTATTTAGGGATCTTAATGCATTTTCTCCTGTATGAATGTCTTTCTAATTCCTGTGAGCACTCTTGAGTAGCTTAATTTCAGTGGAGTTGCTACTGTTGCTGAATAGCCTTGGCTAAGCTATTATACCAGCAGGAAGCCTGGTTGGATAGCATTCAGTTTGCTACATTAGTCATAGAATCAATATTCCAAGAAAATTGGTTTAATGGAATTTTAGGCTGCAGTAGCATATTTTATTATTTTTTAAGATAGCATAGTTACTAAAATAATAGGACTGATGCCATAAAAATGGGGACAATGTTGTGCCTCAAAAGTATTGACTCATTCATTTCATTACAGAAGAATAGTAAAAACCATAGCAGTATATGATCTCTTTCTTTTTTGTCTCCAACCTTTCTTTCAGGCTGAGGTATGCTCTGGAACAGTGGCAGAAGTAATCCAGTCTGTTGTGAATGGTGCAGATGGTTGCATATTTTGCTTTGGTCACGTCAAGCTTGGTGAGCTCCCAAATTTGTTACAGTTAATTACTATGTCAGTCTGGTAATTACATGCTGTCAGCTCCTGGAACAATAAACCTGGAGTATATGAATAGATTAGAATTTCTTTTTAATTAGCTTTGTAAACTTACCATGGTTTATTTCTACACTGGGATTGTAAGTTTTTTAATTTGAAAAGGTAAAACCTAACTTCAGATTAGTTTATGCAAGAGGAAGTTTATATAGGTGCTTTGTGATGAAAATGAAAAGATCAAAAATGGTTTTAACGATAATTTGCTGTGGGTCTGAGTTACAGAAATGGCAAAAGTAATTTAATAAGTACTAATGGATAAATACTTTGCATTTTTACATCTGTTCTTTCCCATTATCTGTGCAGCACATGGCATTGCATGTAATGTATGGTGGTGATATGGAGAGATATACTGTCTTGTACAAGAAAGGTGAATTAAGTTCATGTTTGTCTTTCTGTTCTAGGAAAATCTTTTACCATGATTGGGAAAGATAACTCCACACAAAGCCTTGGTATCATTCCCTGTGCAATTTCTTGGCTCTTCAAATTAATCAATGAACGTAAAGAAAAAACTGGGACTCGTTTCTCTATTAGAGTATCTGCTGTGGAGATCAGCGGCAAAGATGAAAACCTTAAGGATTTGTTAGCTGAAGTAGCCACTGGCAGCCTTCAGGATGGCCAGTCTCCTGGGGTATATCTGAGAGAAGATCCAATATGTGGAACCCAGGTATAATGGATATCACAGCATAGATTTTTTCTGAGCCTGACTTTCTTCTGCTTTTTATTTCCTTTTATCTGACAACAATTATGACAACTTTTAAGACAGTAAAAAAAATTATTGCTTTTAATTTCTAAGCCCTTCTCCCATAGTGTACATATTTGTTTCTTTTAGTGCCCTAGAGATTTAGCCAGTTGAGCAAAAAAATAATAAAAAGACCCTTTGCTAATTAGTCGTTTGCTTGTTTATATTCAAGCTTCAAAACCAAAGTGAGCTAAGAGCCCCAACAGCAGAAAAAGCTGCCTTCTTCCTTGATGCTGCAATTGCCGCCAGAAGTACCAGCAAACTTGAATGTGAGGAAGAAGATAGGAGGAATTCACATATGCTCTTTACTCTTCACATATACCAGTATCGCATGGAGAAGAGTGGCAAAGGAGGAAGTATGAATCTTATTATTATAGTGTTTATTTTTAAATTATGTGGTTTTGAGTTAGTTTGTACAATAATTTGCAATAAACTTAAAAAAAAATAAATGAAGTGACTGCCGCAAGGCGGTCAAGTCACCTTTAGCTTTGGTAGCTGTGGCTAATATCTGGTTTCCTTACTGTTATTACTTAATTTGGTCATTATCCCATGCTGTATTCAATAGTTTCCTAATTTGAATACATTTTGAATACACAGTTTGGCTTTAGTTCATGAAAGAATGTGATGTACAACTATATTTTCCCTCTTTTTTTTTTTTTTTTTTTTTCTTTTTTTTTTGTTTTTTTTTTCCCCCCCAGTGTCTGGAGGACGCAGCCGTTTACATCTCATTGATCTAGGGAGCTGTGAAAAAGTGCTGAGCAAGAGCCGAGATGGAGGAGGTTCTTTATGTCTGTCTCTCTCTGCCCTGGGCAATGTAATTTTGGCCTTAATTAATGGTGCTAAGCATGTGCCATATAAGTAAGTGAATTATTGTCTGCATTATCTTAAAATTGTGGCTGGTGTTACCTTAGAATTGCATCAACAATTTACTCTTTACGTAAGAATAGTGAAAAGAAGTTCTGTCAGAGAGGGGTATGTCTTCTTTTAAGGTCACTTCTATATTGCACATTTATTATTCTAGCTGTCTATACCTATATATACACTTACACAGAACTTTTAAAATTTCACATAGTAACATGAAATTCTTAATTTCACGGTCAAAAATTACAAGCATATTTGTATATACCTGAGTTGGGCAAAATGTTGGGAAGGGTTTTCTTACTGAAAAAAGCAAGGGTGAAATGGCCAAAATGTTTTATTTCCTTCTATCTTCTGGGTTTGGAATTTAGACTCATCTCAGACAGATGGACATTAGTGAACAATTTAATCAAAACTTCATAGTACTCTCTTTCCTTTTCCCAGATTTAAAAATTGGTTTGAAATTTCCAGAAATACTAGAGGGTTTATCAAGTATGGTCATCACAGGTTATATGTTATGCCTTTTGATAAATGACACATCTTGTGTCATTTTCAAATTATATGTCTTTTCAATTGGAAAAAAAGAAGACCACCATGTTGCACATTTGTTTAGTAAAAGTGAACATTTAGGTATGTTCCTTTGGGGAGTGTACTTGACAATAATACTGTGTCAAACACACCTGTGGGGAGCCCAGCTTAAATAAAACCAGAACTTGGCTTTCAGTCCTTGAATTTAATTGCTGCTTGTCTTCATGTGTAATAACTTTGTGCCATTGCTATCAATCATGTCATTTCACATATTTATCTAGTGCTGTATCTCCAACAGGTGTCCTTTCTTTCTGTATTAGGCAGAAAGATAATTTCCTCAGGCTAGTTGCTATGTTTGTGGATGGAGTAGAGGATGGATGGGTTACAATAGGGAAGGGCAGATCCTCAACTTTGTCAGCTACCATGGTTTAGTGAGCAGACATGATGATAGTTCCCATGCTGGGCCAGCTCAGGGTGTGATAGGAAGCAGTCTCCAGGAGATGTCTTGGAGACTAGCGGAGGACAAAATGTCCCCTGTCTTGTCAGTTTGCTGTCCATTGCAGAGGATGCACATCACCAGGAAAGCCTTCAGAGAGAAATTCTTCTTCCCATTTGCTATGTCAGAGCAGAGAACAGGAGTCAGATTCCTGAAAGCACAGCTTGTGGTGTAAAAATCTGCAAAAAAAATGTTGTGATTTCTTTAAACCGTCCTAATATTCTGATTTGTTATACAGGGACAACAAGTTGACAATGTTGTTGAGGGAATCACTTGGGAACATCAACTGCAGAACTACTATGATTGCACATATTTCTGACTCCCCAGCCAATTATGCAGAAACTCTGACTACTATTCAGCTTGCATCACGAATCCACCGAATGAGAAAGAAGAAATCCAAGGTTGGTTCACAAGCTAGCAGAAATTAATTCATTTGAAAATGAGTTTTTCTAACCTCTCTGTGGGGGAACATGGGATTTCTCATCAGTAAGAAGTAACACAAAATGCATAAAAGCTCAGGAGAGGAACTGACAAATGACTTGGCAAAGAGCCATCATCCCACCCCCAATCTTTAATCCAGAAATTCACTTCTTATTGTTCTAAACACCTATTCTTTCTTTGTTTATATGTGGAATTATCTGAGAAGCTCCTATTTGCATTAATTATAAACCAATAAGGAAGGAACGGAAAACTGTGGGGAAAAAGGACAATGCATAATGTTTAAAAGAAATATCCAAAAGGGTGTGATTGTTACACTACTCATAATAGAGTAAAATCTACATAGTATGACCTTGTATTTTCATTCACGCTCTTAACATTTTTCCACTAGAAGTAATTGTGATTGTATACACAAAGCACAGCGTATATAGCAAACCCAACTTTATAATCAATTATATGTATATAAATATATTCTTATTTATCAATTAATGTTAAAACTTTTCCCCTACTGATCATTTGCAGTATGCATCCAGCTCGTCTGGAGGAGAGAGTTCATGTGAAGAAGGACATGTCCGAAGACCACCTCATTTGCGACCATTCCACCCACGAACAGTTGCCCTTGACCCTGACCTTCCTGTCCTGAGCATATCTAGTGATCCTGATTATTCCTCCAGTAGTGAACAGTCTTGTGACACTGTCATCTATGTTGGTCCCAATGGTGCAGCTTTGTCTGACAGGGAATTGACAGATAATGAAGGTCCCCCGGAGTTTGTTCCCATAATCCCATCCCTAAACAAGAAGAGAAGTAAGGACAATTCTGCCATTGGCAGGAGTTCTGACAAGGACCATTTTAAATGCAACACTTTTGCTGAACTGCAAGAAAGGTTAGAGTGCATTGATGGAAGTGAGGAACCCATCAAATTTGCTTGTGGAGAAATCTCTATTATGTCCAATTGTAGTCCGGTCCCTGGAGGTACAGAAAATGCACAATCTAAGCTGATAAAGGAAAAAATACCTTCTCCTGGAGGATTAAAAAAACCTATTCCACAAGAAACTACATCTCCCAAAAAAGGACATAACCTTCCTTTCCAGGCTGCTGCACCAAGGGGTGGCAATGGCAATTGTCATGAAAAGAGCACACCTCACTTGAAATCAGAGCTTCCCAAGCCACAGAGCAGAGCTGACAACAAAATAATAGACTCGATACTGGAGGGGGAGAGAGAGACAATCACAGATTCCCTGCAGTCCTCACGGTGTAGCCCTTCAAGGAATCCAGACCAGAATAAGAGCATAGCTGAATGTGTCACTAAGGAAAAGTCCTTTTATGTGAAGAGACCCTTGCCAAGCCCAGCACCTCCACCTCCACAGCAGAAGGAGCACATCTCCAAACCTGAGAATTTGGAGCTGGACAATAGCAGTGCAGTTCGGACTCCTCCTGTGGGAATGAGCAAGCAGATGGGAAGCAAACCTGAGCAAAGCCCCATAGGAAGCACATTTCTGGTTGGCAACAATGCCCAGAATCAGTCAGGTGCGATAGAGGTGCACAGCTTCAGGTCAGCGTTCAGAGGGAAATGTTTTGATCGGGATATACTAACTACCACGGTGACTTTGCAGCAGCCTGTTGAGCTGAATGGGGAGGATGAGCTTGTTTTCACTGTGGTGGAAGAACTATCCATTAGTGGGATAATGGATAATGGAAGACCTTCGAGTATCATTAGCTTTAACAGTGACTGCTCTCTTCAAGCCCTTGCATCGGGTTCGAGGCCAGTCAGTATTATCAGCAGTATAAATGATGAGTTTGATGCTTATACCTCACAGGAGACTTCTACTGGTGTAAATATTGATATTGTTGTTCCCTTTGCTAAGGATCCCTTTACCAGCAGCAGACGTTCCTCCATCAGTTCATGGCTCAGTGAAGTCAGCATCTGTACAATTGAAAGTGATGGCGCCCAGTCTAGTGACAGTTTTGTCGCACAGTCATCTTACAGCTGTAATAAGTCTGGGGAACCCTTCACCTTGGATTCATCACATTTATCTGTGCCCCTGAAAAGTGCTCTGAATGACAGTGGATTTTGCTTCTCTGAACTGGAGAGTGAGAGTTTGAGTTCCAGCAAGCTGTCCTCAGGCATCAGTAAAAGCCCTCAAACCTCTGAAACTACCAAAGCATCTCAGATAAAAAGTTCTTTTTGTGTCACTGATCAGCCCGTAAAAAAAAAATTGAGTAATTCTCATGATATGCCTGTGATAGAAACCATACATTCTAGTCTTCCTCGGAAAACAAAAACTACCTCATCTCCAATCCACAATAATACTGTCCTTGGCTATAAAGAGCTGCAGAATCCACATGTTATATTTGAAGATCCTTGGCTGTTGCGCAACGATTATCAGTTGGAAGCAAAACCTGCAGACTTGCTGCTGTCTCCAAAATCTCATGCATTTGGTACTGAAAAGCAGACAGGAAAAGCTGCTCAGT
This sequence comes from Chloroceryle aenea, assembly GCA_013399075.1. NCBI lineage: Eukaryota > Metazoa > Chordata > Aves > Coraciiformes > Cerylidae > Chloroceryle > Chloroceryle aenea. The sequence goes on from VWZY01013305.1 coordinate 178,582, forward strand.
ATTTTGGTGCAGCATCCAGGCCAACGAAATCGCAGACTATGCTCGCCTGTTCTCAGAGGGTTGTGGATGGTTGTGAAATGGCCTGCAAATCCTCCAGTGGAGCTGCAAAGAAGTCAGAAGTTGCAATGAAGATGCCGCAGCTGAAGAGAGGAGCCACTACACTGGGAGTGATGCCAGTGTCACACGCTAACAGTACTTTGTCAGAGGCTGTGACCAGAGGGAATGCAGATGCTCCCTTGGCCACTGGCAGCTTGAAATCATCACTAGGGAAGAAGAGCGCACCACAGAAGTCAACCATGTTGCCCAGGCCAGGTGGGCCAACACCTCCAACACCTCCTGTACGCAAATCAAGCCTGGAGCAGAAGCCTGTTGGTCTGGGTAATGGTGGGGGGAAAGCTTCCAGCCTGGACTNCCTGTGGGGCAGGGCTCTGGTATCGCTGCTGCCGGGAAGGCAGCCCCCCGCTCCGTGCAGCCTGTCAGTGTCAAAGCCGGCCGAGGTACCATCATGGGGACCAAGCAGGCCATGAGGGCAGCTAACAGCCGTGTGAATGAGCTGGTGTCAGGTGGCTCTGCTAAGGGGGGCC
>VWZY01013305.1:179208-211610 GCA_013399075.1 Chloroceryle aenea
TCCACATGTTATATTTGAAGATCCTTGGCTGTTGCGCAACGATTATCAGTTGGAAGCAAAACCTGCAGACTTGCTGCTGTCTCCAAAATCTCATGCATTTGGTACTGAAAAGCAGACAGGAAAAGCTGCTCAGTATTTTGGTGCAGCATCCAGGCCAACGAAATCGCAGACTATGCTCGCCTGTTCTCAGAGGGTTGTGGATGGTTGTGAAATGGCCTGCAAATCCTCCAGTGGAGCTGCAAAGAAGTCAGAAGTTGCAATGAAGATGCCGCAGCTGAAGAGAGGAGCCACTACACTGGGAGTGATGCCAGTGTCACACGCTAACAGTACTTTGTCAGAGGCTGTGACCAGAGGGAATGCAGATGCTCCCTTGGCCACTGGCAGCTTGAAATCATCACTAGGGAAGAAGAGCGCACCACAGAAGTCAACCATGTTGCCCAGGCCAGGTGGGCCAACACCTCCAACACCTCCTGTACGCAAATCAAGCCTGGAGCAGAAGCCTGTTGGTCTGGGTAATGGTGGGGGGAAAGCTTCCAGCCTGGACTTTGCCAGAGCCGGCATATCAAAGGCTGAAGATGAAGCAGATTTGCGGTTAAAAGCTGGGTCTTACTTTGGTGAAAGTGCTGGCAGCAAAATGAATCTGAAGGGTGACCACTCCTTGCCCAAAATGACATCCAGCTTAAAGGTGAAAGCATCAAAGAGTGAAGCTGTGCACCGTTATGGGAGCCACATGTCCCTGGAGCGGTGTGACAGCCTAACGTCGGTTGGATCCAAAGCAAGTGTGGTGAGGGAGATTGGGAGCAACAGCCGGGCAGGGCGCTCCGTTCCCAGGCTGGGGGTCCCCCCTGTTGCCTCCAGTGTGGGTTTGCCACCACCCTTCACCACCCCTGCACCTGGGAAAAACAGCCAGGCAAAACCCACAGCAAACCAGAAGGTACAAGCAAATGGGAATAAAAACCGGGGCCTCTCTGCCAGCGGGTCAAAGTCTCTCAGTTCTTCTGTGAAGTCCCTGGCCCAGCCTGTGGGGAAGGGCTCTGGTATGGCTGCTGCCGGGAAGGCAGCCCCCCGCTCCGTGCAGCCTGTCAGTGTCAAAGCCGGCCGAGGTACCATCATGGGGACCAAGCAGGCCATGAGGGCAGCTAACAGCCGCGTGAATGAGCTGGTGTCAGGTGGCTCTGCTAAGGGGGGCCATTTCCGAGGCTCCACTGACTCAGACAGTGGCAACGACAGTGGCATTAACCTCAGCGATGAGAAGTCTCAAATCCCGGTGCTGCCGTCTCCGTACAGCAAGATAACGGCTCCCCGGCGGCCTCAGCGGTACAGCAGCGGGCATGGTAGCGACAACAGCAGCGTGCTAAGTGGGGAACTGCCACCGGCCATGGGGAGAACGGCTCTGTTTTACCACAGCGGAGGCAGCAGTGGCTACGAGAGCATGATTCGGGACAGCGAGGCTACCGGCAGTGCCTCCTCAGCGCACGACTCCATGAGTGAAAGTGGGATGTCGTCACCAGGCCGCATGCGGAGCCTCAAGTCTCCTAAGAAACGATCAACGGGTAAGAAATGGCGGGGAAGGTGACCGGGTGTCCATGGCTGCTCTGCTGCATTCCAGAGGGTGAGGGTTTTTCATGGTGTCTGACAGAGGGAGAGGAGGTCTGGGGGAAGCTAGAAGCAGGGAGGTGGACTGTCTGCATGCACTTGTGTGTGCACGTGTATCTCTGTGACAGCAACTACTTGTCATTTACTTCTCTTCAAAGCTGCAGGTGTGGCACAGGTGCTGCAGTGGGGAGGGCAGGGCAGGGCAGGCTTTGGGTCACCCGAGGCGCCGGCAGACTGCCGGCAAGGGAGGAGGCAGCAGATGACTGCTGGCAAATGAGGGGATATTCCTTTCTCCCTCAGCTGTGAGTGCAGCGTCAGGGCAGCCCAAAATAGGAGAATGTTGGTGTAGGCGGGTTGGGAAGAGTGAGGGTGATGATGAATTCTGGTGAGGATCAAGTGAGTGTCAGGGAAGACCAGTGAGAGACAGGCAGTGAGGAGAGGAGGAGCTCTGCTGCCAGATGGCCGTGGGGGAATTCCAGTGAAGTGGGCTGGGACTGTAGTTTGGAAACAAGGTGAGAAGAGTGTTTGTGAGTTAATGAGGATTGCTGAATGTGTGTTAGATTGCCCAAAGGTAAGGCTTAGGGGCAGAGCAGTCGCATGCATACGTAAGATGCAACTACTCTTACGTTACTGCTACCAGCTAGTTGCAAAATTATTGTATTGCACTGCAGTAGTGTTCACATATATTATCTGCATGGACACCTTAAAATTGCTTTAAGCAATTGAAAACCAAGGGGGGGAGTTGCTCCGTATGACATCTGTTGCAGTATTCATTTTTACAGATCTAGGTTGAAATCCTGCAGCATCATAAAGGATTGGTTGCAGTCGATGCTATGTAGCTAATGACCAGCAGTGTTGTTCAGCAACTTAAGCAGACTGACTGTTGGAAGTATAGTAGGAGCTAATATCAGCAGTGTGCTGATGCTGAGCGATTGGTTGGAAAGCAGTAATTGTTGTAGTCCCTGTAGACAGCCATGATGCAGTAAAATCAAATGAGTTAAACTGATGTAGATGTCATGGTACTTTCTGGTCAGAGCAACTGAGTTGCTTCAGCGGGTGATAAATCATTTTGGAAACTTAGTGCAACATTTACTGCAATTCTCTTTCCATAGCATATCAACCTCTTAAACCTTTCCTACAAATCAATATTAACAGTTGTATATGTTGCACACATATTGAGAAGGCATTACGCACTGATGGATTTGTATTTGTTTTTGCCCCAGGAAATGCTTATAAGGCCTTTAAAAATGATGAACTATTTCTTTTTCCAATTGAAATTTCTCTATATCAGTAAATTATGTATTACTTTTTTGGAGTGCTGTAGACTTCAAGAGAGTAATGTGTTTTATACATGAAATGAGGTTTCCTGGGAAGCTCATGAAATATTTCTTACAAGAAATGTTTGCTGCAGACCATTATTGGCACATATTGTAATCTTTGCAATGTGTTAGAGATTCTTGGGAGTAGCTTACGTTGCTCCAAACTGTCTTGGAGTCATGCAACCTCTGGATTTAAGGACAGATAATACTCTCATATATGTCACTGGAAACCTTGTCCCCTTACCCTTTAACTTTATCCTTGGAGAAATGGTATTGATCTTGGCTGGTACAATGGAAGGATATGAAGTTCATTTACTTAGTGTATATGTTTGACTGTGACTGTTCAGCGTCTCTTCAGAGGGATCCTGCTGTGGCCAAAGTGGTTACAGGATCAGAGTTACAGTGGGTGGTTTCAGCATGCAGGAATATAGTGGTGATTCATGCTATATGAGTTGGGGTTGTGAAAATGATGAATAAATGTTGTAGAAGTAGAACCATCTTCCGCTTTCCAAAACATTCCCATAATGATTGTTCTTGTTGCTTAGAAATTAGTAAGGTTGTAATCAAGAATTACAGATGTTTCTGTTAAGATCTATGCAAACTGGAAGAAGGAATGCATTTCACCCACTTTTATAAAAGTGTAGAAAGGAGGACCCTGGGAACTACCAACCTGTCAGCCTCATCTCTGTGCCTGGGAAGATCATGGAGAAGATACTCCCAGAAGCTCTGATAAGGCACATGGAGGACAGGGAGGTGATCCAAGACAGCCAGCACAGCTTCAGTAAGGGCAAGTACTGCCTGACCAACCAACACAGCAGCTTTCTACAATGGAGTTACTAGGCCAGTGGGCAAGGGAAGAGCTATGGATGTCATCTGTCCGGACTTCTGCAAGGCCTTTGACATGGTCCCCCACAACATCCTACTTGCCAGGTTACAGAGTTCTGGATATGCATTGGTAGTAGTTCTGGAGGGGACTGTTTGCTCTTTGCAAAGAGCGAATACAATGAGATGGATCTGAGATATCCTTGCTTGGCTTTAACTGGAGGAGCAGGAGATTTTCTGGATTCGTTTGCCATTGTTGGTATTGGTTTGAAATTACTTACATTGCCATTGCAATGTAATGAATAGCACTGTAGCCCACCAAAGAAACATTAATTCAGGCAAAATATTTTTGCAAGTAAAGAATAAAAAACTGATGCTCAGACATCTGCTCTGGGAGAGGAACTGCTGTTACTCCCATCCGTGAACCAAGTAAAACATACTTTGTCAAGGCAGTAACTCAATTAGCAGCCTAAGGGTATTTTACTAAAAGGAAAAGATCAAAAAAAAGCATCTCTCCCAAAGTATCCCAAGAACCTAAATCTTCCTTTAATTCACTGTAGTACATTCTGCAGTCTGTCAGTCTCAGAGTCTGAGGAACACTTGTCTTCTATATTTTAGGTCTCCAGCGTCGTAGGCTGATTCCTGCTCCATTGCCAGATGCTGCCTCCCTAGGAAGAAAACCCAGTGTCACTGGCCAGTGGGTTGATCTACCACCTTTGCCAGGCACTTTAAAAGAACCATTTGAAATTAAAGTTTATGAGATTGATGATGTGGAACGATTACAGCGACACAGACAAGAGGAAACTGAGGTCAGCACATATTTTATAACAACTGTAGACAACTTAAATTAGAGTATACAGGCAGAGTCTTTGCTTGAATGCTGAAATGGTGTTCAGGAAATTGATTGCAATTAAAGCACTATAATTATTAATTTTACAATTCATATGTTGGGGTACCCTTAACACAGAATATTAAAATGATTACTGTCAAAAATTAATTGTGTCTAACATGACTGATGGTATAAGTGGAAGTTACCAATGAATACATTATGAGAAGACTTTATAATCTCAGCCTAGCTGATGAAACCTTACAGTCTCCCTCAACGATAGGGTCATTAACTCTTTATGTAAATGACAGGATTCTATTAAATCAAGGATACACTGAGTTTAATTTATTTGTAATTGAAAAAGACTTCAGCTAATTCTATTATAGAGACCAGAATTCTATATTCTTCTGATACCTTTTTCCTATTTCTTTCATAATAGCCTTTCCAGGATGTTGAGAAGGTAGGAATGCTTTTAAGAAAATAAGAAGTCCTATGTTTTAGGATTAGATATAACTCTAACATTGTTATTACTAGGCTGTGTTTATCATTTGCAGTACTTTCAGAATGTATTAAGAAATGTTTGCTAATTCAGAGAAGTACAACAAATGCTCAAGTGATGTAGCATGTTGTTCCTCTAGGTTAGAATCCATCAATGTAAATTTTAAATAATAATCAACAAGCCCCCTCGCCCCCCCCAAAAAAACCCTCCAAAAAACAACAGCAACTAAACAAAAAACACCAAGTCAAACAAACAAACAAAAATCCCAAACAAACAAAAAACCCCAAAATAACATAAATCCACCAACCCCACAGCCAGAGTAAACAACCCCCCTGCTAACTCATACAAATAATGAGCTGGGAGCAATTTGTGTCAGCCTGAGGTCAGCTCCTAACAGGCAAATTCATGAAGTGGTGTATCTGTGTCTTAAAAGGGTCTGATGTATTTCCATACCAAGCTGAAGATACTAGAAAGGCGCCAGCAGCGAATCAGAGAAGTAAAGGCAAAGTATGAATTTTTGAAGGAAGAGTTGGAAGAAACAAAGTGCAGGTTGATGATGGATCCAAATAAGTGGAAAGAAGACTGTAAGTATTTTGCAAAAACATCAGGATAGTCAGCATACGATAAACTTTCAGCATGTGAGCAGTCCCACTGAAAAACTTAAGCACTTGCTAAGATATTTTTCCAAATTGCCCCCTAAAATGCTCTGTGACTCCATTTTTATTTCTGTGATATGGGATTTGTTTAGTGCGGAGTAGTACCTGAAATGAACAAAAAACCCCTGCTCCAAACCAGCCAGAAGAGAGAACATAAAAAGAATGAAGAGACTCACTGCAATGCTTGTTAATAGTAAACATTTGCATAACCTTTTTTTTTTTTCCTTCTTTGAAAGGAAGGATAATAATGTTTCCATATCAATGTTACAGCTGGAAGATTGAGGCTTTAGTGCTGTACTTAGCTGAAGCCTCAAAGTACAGTTCTGCATCTGCTGAACAAAATGAAGAAAAATTTCTTAGTTCAAGAAAAATAAGCTTTACTCTACATTATTTTCTCCCTTGGGATAGAGTAATGTTTCGCTTTATTCTACTGAGCTGTTTATCTTACTGATTTTTTGTCTGACAGTTGAAGTGGATCCTGACCTCGATAAGGAGTCACAGGAGTACCTGGAGGCACTGGAACAAGTGACAGAGGAACTGGAGCAGTGTGTTAATCTGTGCAAGTCACATATCATGATAGTGACGTGTTTTGATATTGGAATAACAGATGCACAAGATGGAGTGAGGGAAGTGGAGGTTTGAAGAGAGGCTTTTCAAGGGAGTGAAGGAAGTGAAGCTGGATTGTCCGACATGAAGAAGTATAGAGATAAAGTAGCTGGGAAGTGAAGGAGGAAAGGTGAAGACTAAAAAGCAACAATGAATGTTGTAAGAGAAAGGAACAGCTGAGGGATGGGAATGTTCATAAATCATTTGGTGCCTCAACGTGACCTGAACTGTACGAAGATGAAAGTAGGATCAAGTATCGCTTCTACCAGCGAGAAGTGAGGAAATTTAGTACAAACCAATATGTTAATTAAAAAACAAGCATACAATGGAAGTGCCTTTAAAATTCATTTGATTTCCCTTTTTGTATTTGGTGCTAGAATTAAAGCCAGCAAACCTAAGCAGACCACAAAATGTATTCCTACGAAATATTTTATACTGTATAGTGTATTTATGACTATATGTAAAAAACAAACAACATTGTAGCAAAAGCAATAAGTAAATTATGTTTTCATACCTGAACTTGCCTTCTTGTTTCATAGAAAAGCTGTTTTATGTAGCAGAATTAAAATTGTATTATAATTGTTTTCTTGGTTAGGGTTCAAGATATTTTTATGAACATTTATCTATGAAAAGGTGTATTATGGCATTTTGAGATGATTGGTTTACCTTCAGGTTTTGTATTATTACTTTTTCAGATCAAAATAAACGTTTGTTTTCCATTTTATATATACATATATAGATATATATTAACTGCTTACCTACTTACTTGGTTACTAACCTCACCTTTCACAGACCTGGTCTTTTTGGAGTCATAAACTTAATGTGAGGAAGTCTACAAAGGGCACTGTGGTTGTTTTGATTTTCTTTTTTCCTCTCTGACTGCAGGAATTGAGAATTATGTTTATTACCAAAACCATAAAACAAACAAACAAAAAAAAGAAACAAAAAGTTTTTTGTAAATGTTAAGTTAGGTTCATATTTTTATATAGTTTTGACTATAAATATAGCATTTGCATTTTGAACTTTTAAGACAAATAGTATATCTTTTTACAGTTTTTCTAAGGAAGGCAAACCCTCAGGATCAAGTTTATACATGCTGCATGAGATTTGTGCTTTTTTGAAGGAGGCCACTGAAGTGTGGAAACTATTGATAAACTGTTGCCAAACAAATACTTTTGAAGAGGTTTAATAGTGTATGTAATACCACATTTCATAATGAATCATATTTTCTAATCATCTTCCTTTTTATGGTTTTTTCAAATCCTTTGTACAAATATGTATTATAACAGCTTGCTTCAGTTTTTATCTGTGAATAAAAGATACATCTATTGTTATGATCGCTTCTTGCTATGTATGTGATTTTAATGTTTGGAAGAGAGAGGATGGCCTGTGGTACATTGCATTAAATGTCATATTATCTCTTTTCCCAAAAGAGATAACTGGGAACAGAGTTTTGACATTAGTCATCATAAACCAATTGGGAGAGACAAAACACCAAAGGGTAAAATAAATAGAGCTGGTAATACTTCTATTCTCTTAGAGCTTCATAGTTTACAGAACAAAGACCTGCGGCTCACATGGTTGTTTTCCCTGATGAAACAAAGCAATTAAAAATGGGTCTAAAACACAAGAAAACCTTAGGAACTGAAATCAAGCCCCTGGTTTTATAGGTCCATCATAGCAAAAGCCTACATTCATTTTTCTCTGACACTGCTGCATTTGCTCTCTGGTTAGACAGTAGCTGGTCCTTACCTTCCACTGATGCTGGCTGGAGTTAACTCCAGACAGATTTAATGTAAAGCCAGTGCTTCTCCTGACACCATCTGGAGTATTTTCCACCTATTTGGCCAAATGGCCTGTAATATGTGAAATTTCCTCCCCATCTTTTTCTCTTCCTATATAACCCTAACAGCATGGCATCCAAGCACCAAGTTCTTTTACCCTCACAAGAGGTCTATGAGAAGGGGGTGAATGCTTTCCTCTTCATTCTGCAGCTGGAGAAGTGGGAGAGAGAGAGCAGGAATTTGATGTTGAAATATCTTGGTGAGTGCATAGGTTACAAAGGATGCCCTGTGCTTACCTACCTGTCTGTGGTTTATCCCTTGGAAGGGGTGAACTGCGTGTGCTTGCTGCCATTTGGCAGTCTGTTGGGTTGTATGCAGGGGAACGTGGCGTCTAGAATTTCTGGAGGATCCTTTTGCTGGTATACTTGAATATCAGATATATTTATTAAGGTGTAAATTCCTGCTATGTTTGCTTTCTGTATGTGCCACGGGTCTTCTAAAGATGGAGTCAAAACCATGTAGAGCTTCAATACATAATGTTTGGGGTTTTTTCAGACCAAGGATCAGAGGTAAATACAGTCAAAATAAAATAGCCAGCAGCATGCGGAGGTAGAAGCATTTCTTAGCAAAGGGGAAAACCTCTAAATGAGAGATAGAGAATATATTTATGGGGAGCTCTTCGCTGTGGTGTTAGGTTTTGCACTGGTGTCATTATACTGTCCTCTGGAGATGCACATCCTAATGGTGCTGCTGCAAGAGGAGTTGACCTGTGGTGTCCTGGGAGGCTTGGGCACAGAGCTGGGCTCACAGTCTTTTCAAGGTAGCCTGTAACACCCTTTTGAATGGATGGAAGAGTTTTTGTCACTTTTATTTGCCAGCTACTTGATCCTCTCCCTGGAAGTCTTTGTTGTTTCTCCCTCACTCTGGCAATATTATAATCCTCAGAAATAAAATCAAGCCACAAAGCATCCATCCCAATTTCTACCAACCTGACAGTTTGTTTAAATATTCCCCTATAGAGTGTTTGCTTATCAGGCTTGCATCCTTTGATGCTTTCTCCTTTAATTTCTAACTGTAGTTATATTTGCAACAAAGTAGGAAAGGAGGCATTTCAGGGCTGCTTAGTTCCACGTCAGTATGGCAGTAGCATGCATATTAAATGTGTTTAGCCTCTGGCTTGGAGACACAAAACAAGCTTGAGATGCAAAATGAGGTGGGGTACTGATGGATGAAATAGCAGACCTCTCCCTGTGCAAATGCTGCTCTTTATTGGTAGTTGTGGGTAAAGAATTATCTTTTGTATCTCAAGACCTCAGAGCCTGTAACATTCTTTTCAATTATTTTTGCAGTCTTGTCCAGTTAAAATTTATAGAAATATATGCTTAGTTTATGATTAGATCCTCTTTTGGAAAAGGCTTAGGTATATAAGGGTAGAAATGATAATTGCAAATTTAAGCTGGAAGCTTAATATAATTATTTTTCTATTGAGATTGATTTAAAATAGCTATTAAATTGCACATTGAAAGATGTGAACTTGTTGAGTTGGTTACATTATGAAGAACCCCACTGGTGTTGATAAACTGTGTACATTACTTTTGTCAGGGCTAATTCACAACAGAATTCTTTCTCCCTTGGTTGCAGATCTTCCCATGAAATCCCTCACCTCCTCCTTGCTAGGGCAACCCTTTCTAGGTCTCTTGATGGCACAGTTTACCAAGCAGCTCACATCACATTTACTTCCCAGCAACAGGGAGAATGGATTGACAGCTGCTAGTTTTTTTCAAACTGATGCAGTGGTCACTCTAGGTAAATCCAAAAGATTAAATTTCAGGAAGTGGGACATGAATTCCCTTTTAACTCAAACCCCACCTCCTACCAGAGTTTAGCTTGCCTGCATGTGAGGGGTGGGGAGAGGAGAGGTCCCTGCTGCTTCAGTCACTCAGTCAGGCATCTTTTCAGGATGGACTGGAACAGAAATCAAGGGAGAAGGCAGGGCTTTTATCTGGCAACCCTGGAGTCTGTAAAGTGAGGAGAACCTTGCATTCTGGACATGGCCTCCAAACTTACTTTGCATTTTCCCATCCAATGGTCATGGTCCAATATATAAAACTGCTGTTGGAAGGTGGTATTTTAACTCACTGGTCAGAATTTGCAAGTTGGATGGATGAGTTGTAGGAGTCAGTAGCCACTCCTGTAAGCTGTGCTGTTGCTAACCACGTACTAAGCAGTGTACATCTATAGGGACATTGCTATGTTTCTAGAAGTATTTTGAAGTACAATTATTACAAATATAGATTCCCTACAGAGAAATCAGATGGTGTGTAGGCAAAAACCCATTGAATGTATGTGTAAAACATTTTTCCTTGTAGAGCTCTGGTCTAAACAGTTCCAGCTAACGCTTTTCTAGGACATTCTTAACTGCAGTGTTGAAACATCAGTACTAAAAGAGAATGCAATAGAAATATGAGATTAGTTGTTCTTTTCTCAGCATTCAGAAAGTGTTTCATTTATTTCTATTTCAAGATACCCATGTATTCTGTTTCTAGTTATAAATCCATGTTTTCCAGAGCCTTGCATTTATTTTTAAAGTTGTGTGTGGAACATAACTCCCCAGGCAGCTGTTCTATACTGTGGCTATAGGCAGGGTTTAAGGCAAAAACGTTAGCCATAAGATGACCTCTGTATCAGATGTCTAAGCTGGCAGAAGTGGACACACATTAAAAATGGTGCAGTATTTGGGCCCCAATTCACTAGAGCACTTAGGCACCTGTTTAAGCAAGCAAGTAAATCTGGTTTGTATCCAGCAAAACACTCCAGTTTTGGCTTATATCCCATTGCCTTAGATTTTTTTTTTTCTTGCTCCAGGGCTTCAGATGGTGTAAATTGTATTAGCAGTGGTTCAGTGGATCTACATTGGATTTCACCAGATGAAGATGCTGTTGACAATATTTTACTTTGGGAGAAAGGAAAGAATAATTCTGTCAATGTGCAATGATATTACAAGTGCAAATTAGAAAGCAGAAACTGCCTCCTAGGCTGCTCCTCTATGTAGCATCTTGTGGATTCATGCAGAATTTGACTTGCAGAAATCTGTTTGTGGAATACATAGACTAAGATGTAACACTCGACAGTGTGGGTGTTCAGAGAGGATTTATTATCAGACCTGCAGGGGAACTGTCTGGTGATGGGGTGTGTTGGGCACAACACTAACCTTACAATTGCTTACAGAGGAGCCCATTACTTATTATTTTCCTTCCCAAGACTCTCCCCACAAGTTGGGGTGGGACAGCAGGAGCATGGTGGCAAAAGGGGAATCTTTCAGAGCAACACACACAGGTAGTTTGGGTAATGCACAATTTCTCAGTGGCTGGGTTTTATCTTTTTTTAGATGTCTTTTGCTTCGGACTGTTGTGTTCAGCTTGAGACAGGTCATTCCAGGGTATATTCCTGTGACTCCCAGATGAGAGGAAAGGGAAGCTGTCACTTGGCTACATCTCACTGGGGAATGGACAGTAAAAAGATGCTTTTACAGCAGGTAGTGCACTGACTTATTCAATAGCATAATTCACTTGCTGTACTTTTATATTAATGTATTCTGTAGAGATTAGGATAGAGATTAGATCTTGGTCATAAGGAGGTCTCTCTGAAACAGGTTTTGTTTGGTTGATATGTCTTTCTACTGGACAACCCAGGTCCTGGCATGAGCCAGTACAGCTTCATTCTGCAAAGGTTTTGCTTCATTTATTTCTTTAATGTCAGCATCTCTTTGGGAGCTTTCTATCAGGTCTGGCAAAGGAAGGCAGCAGTGCACACATCTCCCTTGGATGGCTGAAAGAGATTATCCTGACTTTTGACAGACTTGGGTTTGAAGCTTTGCAGTTGACTTCAGCAGGAGAAGAAACAGTTCATTAGTTAACTTCTGGAACTGCTGGTATTACAGCAATATTGTGTGGCCAGAAGGAGCAAAGCCTTTGGTCCCAGGGTAGTGAAAAAGCAGGTTCATCCCCCCTTTTTATCTGGCTTTCCTACCTGAGGTCAGCGATTGCCTTAGATTCTGCCCTTCAGAGTGTCAGGGACCTAAACAGGGCTGGGAGCTCCTGACACAGCTCACGTGACTGTATTTAAAGCACATTTTAATTGATCTGACCTTGTATGGGAAATACCTTTGGAGTCGTAATGTGCTGCAGTCTGGGAGGCAGTTGCAGTGCTCCAGGGCACAGGCAGTAAAGAAATAAGCAGACGTTTTAGAATTTGGCCTTTGACTGGAAAAACGGACTTTTAAGTATTGGCGAACAGAGACCTATCCCTGTGTCTGTAACAATGCCCTCCATTTGTCAGCACCTGGCACAGATATACTTAGAAATGCTGCTTGAAGGGTGCCACTCATTTTGTTGTACATTACCATTTAAATGAGTTACATTTGTACCTAAAGGCTTCAGTCTCATGGGGATAAGTGCTGTACAAAGAGGTTTTTTAGCCTAAATAGACAGGCTATGAGGGGGAAGGACGAAGTGGACTACTGTGTTTCACTCCAAACTGAGCACAGGTCTTAAAAATACATCTCTCACAATGTCCTTTGCTGAGTACAGAGCAAAACCTTCAGCTACGACAGCTGAAACACTGCAGACAGGCTCTGATGGGATGCCATTTTCAAACTGCTCAGTTTTCAAAGTGAGGACATGTTATTTACTTGTATGACAGGATATGAGGGAAAGCAAAGCTTTACCCTTCAGCTTTTGAGAAAAGAAATAGAAGGAGGAAAATATAATGTATACAAATACATCCATAGCAACAGAAAAAAGCTGTGCATTCTGGACAGGCACAAAGGGATGGAGGAGACTGAGGGCAGCCTTGTGTTGCTCCCCGCCCAGCTCCCCCCCCCATATCCTCAGTCATATTTCTGCTCAGTTTCCTACCATACAAATAATTTGCAAAACCTTATGTCTAGCTTTGATGTAGCAATTTTCTAGAACACTTTTGCAAAGCAAAGCTTCCCTGTTTTCTCCTTTACCCAGTTCTTAGTGTTCTGTAGGGCATAATCTATTCTTGCTGTTCCCTCTTCTGATGCCTCATTTGGTCTCCAATTTGCTCTTTCATATCTCCACCAGATAGTTCAAGATTATTTTTTTAGGCAACTAATGAAATAATGCATATGCACCACATATCCATACTCCAGAGAACTCCAGCAAGGCTACCATTTGCAGGGGATTTCTCTATAAAATATTCAGTAGGCTGCTGAGGGAAGTGCTGAATGTGGAAACCAACTATTTTTCTCAGTTTACACGTTCAGAGCTTATTATGTTGTCTTATTAATCTACTGTTTGAAAAGAACCAAAATACGCTAGATCAACAATCTGATATCGCTATATTCTTGGGGTGCCCCGGTGCTCTTTTCAATGGTGCTGTGACTTTGGAAAAATTCCCTTCTCCAATCTGTTGAAGTTACTTCATGGGTTTGACAGCTGACCCACCACACAACAGTCTGGAAGGACTTCCAGACGTATTGACAACAGACTGACTGGTTTGCCATAGGGACTAAAGAAATTCTTTCAGGTGTGTAAATTGTAAATACAGGTTTAAAAGCTTCATAAAATTTACCCCTCCATGGTGGTCATGGTATGGATATGATATTTGACTCACTGATGTTGTAAGAACAGTTAATATAAAAGATATGTTGGGAATATAGCCAGGAATTTTGGCTCCATGTGCACCAGGAATGCAGCTGTGTAGTCCTTGTCTTCAAGGCCTTTCCCTTTAGCAGTGTTAATAATCAGGCTGGAAACAAGCACAGCAGTCTGACAGCACCATATGCAAACTAACTGGGAACCTTTGGAAATACTAGCACCCCGCCTTCCCTTCTCTGGGAGAAGCCTCTCTCTGCCCCTTGCATACACACAGCTAGTTCACAATCTTCAAGCTGGGGGTAAATGAGATCTAGGGTTGCTCCTGGCATTCTAGGACCCATGCAAGTCATTGCATGCATTTCAAGTGCCTTCCACTGTGTTGCTATTTACATGGAGCTCTGATACTTTGCAAGAGGTGATTTAACTGTAATCTCCCACAGCAACAAGCTGCACAGGCAGCAGTTCTGCTGTTTGCATCTAAGTCTAAAATGTGGCAATATTTCAACAAAGCCAGCGTGGCTTTGTGTTTACAAATGTCTTGCATCAACCTTGCCTTTGTTGTGCTATCATCTTATCAGAAGGAATGACTGATGTGTTTTGCCAGCCTGCAGTGCATTGGCACACACCTTCTGAGGGACCTGTTGCTACTTTTTCATGTCTGGAGTGCACATGTGTAGGCTGGGGAGAGGGCCAGTGCATGACTGAGCTGCTCCACTGGTTGACAGGAGTATCTGTAGTAACCAGACAATAATTCAAGTTCTTCTGCTAGTTCCCAGTCTTTGAAAGACACAGGTCTGGATTTAGCAATATAGCAGGAACATGTGGGCCACCTGGAACCTGTCCAGGTGTTTGTCCTTATTGAACTGCAGTTGCTGTTTCTTGTGCCTTAAATTGTCAACAACTTGATGCCTAGATGAGGATTTTGTAAGCATGCATCAGATGATGATCACTCCCATTGCCCAGAGGGATGTGAGACTGATGAAGAAATAACAGATTTCACCGTGCATTTGGAACAAGGAGTTGAAAAGGCTGTGGTCTGTTTTTGCAGCACACAGAGGGAAGCAATGACCAAGTGGAAAGGACTCAGCTCTGTACCGTAGCCAGTTTAAGTGATGACTTGACAGCCCTGACAGTGTGCTCGTGACTCACCACACCTTTCAATCCAACAGGAGCTGGAGATTTCCTCTTTATAAAGACAAATTGCTCTTTTTATTTGCTTTATGATGAATTTTGCCTTTTCTAAAATGTATGATAAACCAACTGCAACAATAAGATGTTTCATACCTTAGCAAACAGGGTTTTTTTTCCCATTTTGTCCAAACTTGAACTTTTCCTGACGCCTTTGAATAGAAAAACAGGGCTTTTTTTTTCAGGCATGTTCTGACTGCAGCAAAAAACAACAAAAGGAAAACAGCAGAGAACTACAACAGAAGAGAACCTGTGGTTATTGGTAACTATCTCAGAGTTTATTGTTCTCACTTAGACCACTACCGTTCCCCCACACATCAGGAATAGGTTACATTAATTAAATAGAGCATTGCTCCATGGTTTGTGCGACAGGCTGTGCATGCTCTCTGTCAGAAGAAACAGAGAAGCATAGATTCTTACAGACTTATGAACACCTCCCCTCCATCTCTTCCCACTAAAGTCAAGCTCCTGGCACGTTCCCAGGAACAATCCCAGCAGACAAAAGACAGCATGTGCTGCGGCTAGTGCAGAGCAATTTGCGTGCTGGCTGCCTGGCCAATTGCTGCCACAGGGACTGCATGATGCCTGACTTGAGTCCGCCCTTTCCTTAGTGAGGGAGTTAATTTCCTCCTCTATCTCACTGCCAGTTTTCATGAAACCCTCTGGGAATGTAATTATCACTGAAATTTCTGCCCTTGGTCACATTTTTTTTGATGTTGGCCAATCCTCCTCCGTTTTACTGGGGATGAGTGAGTGGTGAGATATACAGTGCTACTGAATAAAAATGGCTCCGTGGCTAGAAATGTTCCTATGTGAAGTATGAATCTAAATAATTTGTTTTCAAAGCTGAGCACAGTATTAAAACAGAAAAGTACAGAAGGAGGCTACAGACTGATTCAGTGACTTCTAGTTCTAAACCTGAGGTAATCTCCTGTAATGAGATACAACTGACACAGGGTTTTGCTTCTCACAGTAAATGGTTCCTTTCTCTGCTTCTGGGAATGAATTGTAAGTAGTTGCAAGAGAGGATATTGGTGCAGCCATTCGAACTGTGTTCAGTGGGGTTAGAAAAAATGAAAGTAACTCTGCCCTGGAATTTGCCTATGAGGAGTTCTTACAGATTATATCCGCACAGCTTTACCTGAGAATACACTCAGGTAAATTGACTCTGTTTGAACTTTCATCAGTATTGCTGAAAAGAGCCTTAGGCTTTCATTCAGGACACCTGTGTTTAGGAAGGATGCTTACACACTGGCTTAGCTCACTGCTGTACTTCAGAAGGCTCTCTTCTAATTTACGGGCTTCATGTGCATTATTGAATGGTAGCGAATTAACTGGAGGTGAAAACAATTCTAGCACATTTCTTCAGCTGCTGGCAATCCATGTAACTCCATTGTCTTTAATAACAAGTGCTAATTTTACACCTGTTAAGGACTTGATAAAGCGCACTGTTGGCAGTGTTGTGCTTTCTGAGGTAGATAATGAGCCATTTGGTGTCTCTGAGCCTTGGCTTTCTCACTTGCTCATGCTGACTGGAGTGTTATGAAGGTGAGATGCGGTTTTTATTTGATATTCTGCTTCTTCTATGCTGCTAGTGTACATACGGGTGACTCTTTTGGGGGTGGACAAGAACTGTAGTTTGACTTGTGCTCCTGTGTAAATGGTTTGAATGGTTTTCTTGACCTGTGTGATGAGTCCCAGTATGAGGAGAGCATAAGAAAACAATCTTGGCTTGCATATATCTTTGTCTCTAGAAGTGAGAGCAGTCCTGTGTCAGCTTTGGAGGAGCTCTAGTGAGAATTTTTTGAAGTTACTAATTTTATGGGCCATCTGTTGTGGTGGGGAGGGAAGAAAAAGGGTAGGTATTGTCTTAAGTATGGGTAATACAGGTTTTTTTTTCTGAGGCAGCCTTTAATCACCAGTTTTGTGAAGTGAGGCATATGTTTCTGATTTTAAGTGGATGAGACTAATCAGACTAATACAAGTCTTTCTGCAATAGGCCTAACTAATATGCCTAATATCTTTAAAAAAAACAAACCAACACCACACAATAATTGTTTATTTATGTTACTCTTTATAGTAAGGAAGATGATGAGTCTTTTAGCTGCTTTACATGGTAATCTTGAAACTTGATGTGGACATTTGTTTACAAAACACACCTGTTCTTGTTTGTTACTACTTCAATGCCTGCACAGTGCTTAAGGGGAGAAGAAAGTGCTGATGTGTGTATTTGTACCAGTTTTCTCATTCTCACAGTGCAAAAGTTATGTTAGTTTGTAATACAGCTTAGCCTGAAGTAGATGGGAAGTATTCTAATGTAAATTGCTGGTCTGAACTGAAGCATTTAGTCTAAGAAGAGGCTTTGGGTTAAGCCTTTTCTCATATCCATATGGCATGACAAAATACTTTGTTTTCGGAGTGGAGCATCCTGTTGTGAAGAGAAACCATTAGTATATATATTTGGGTGCACAGTGCCTAACATTCAGTGTATTTTGCAAACACTGAAGCAAGCTATCATTAGGCAAGTGGTATTGAGTGTAAACTGAGGAAGAGCAAAACCCCACAAGTTAGTGAGGCTGGTAGGTAGTAGACTTGGCTCCTTGTTCCTTGCTCTAGCTGTTGGAAAATGTACTGCATCCTGGAGCTATGAGTCTAATATTGCTTGGACCTGCCCAAACATCTGTAATCAAATACAGAAATGTTATTTACAGGACAAAAATGTGCATCTGAGTCAAGGGTGCTTATCATGGTAAAACTAGCAAATCTGAGCTCTACTAAACTTGCCTGAGGTAGGAGTTCACTGATATTTTTACAATTGGATATTGTCACATTCCTGGGGAAAGCTGATCTGGACTAAATGATTCATTTTATTGTACACACAGACACACATTCAAGCAGAAAACTGCACCATCAACAAAATTCGTTGCTTTCCTTTGTGAACTTGTTTTATTTGCTTTTGTCAAAAGTTAGAACAAGTCTTCCTTATATTGTCAGATAAACGCTGACATTTCACACAGGTGTCAGCCCTGGCAGGTTATTAACCCTTGAGTGAAGTTACCCTTGACTTCAGTCTAACATGCAATGAAAGCTATTCAAATACCTAAGCCTTTATCTTAATTATCATTTACGTGATATATTAGAGAATGGTTTAATATGCCAAGGGCAAAAACCCTTCTGCATTTCTAGTCAGCAAGTGCTGTGTGGCCAGATCCTTTTCTTGAAAGGTATAGAGCATAGCCCTCCTACTGTGCTTGTGATGGTGAAAAGAAACTATAGTACTGATAATAGCAATGAAATAATGACTATTTCTTCATGAGGTTGTAGTGGAAACCTGGAAAGGGAAGTGGCAAGAATAAGTTGGTGAGTTAACTTAGAAAAGTCTTGCATGATACAGAAACACATGGCAACTTCCAACTCACTTTATTTCACTTAGTTAATATTTTGCGGAGTGTTTGTATGTGTAGTGCTGATCAGTACCAAGATCTAGTCCCCCTAAGATTTTTACCAGGTAAATAAACCAACATCCTCCAAATAACATTTAAGCTTGAATTAATGCCTATGTGTCCAAGAAGGCCAATAGCATCCTGGCTTGTATCAGAAATAGTGCCAGGAGGACAAGAAGTGATGATATCCCTGTACTTGGCACTGGTGATGGTGCATCTCAAATACTGTGTTCAGTTTGGGACACCTTGCTATAAGAAAGACTGTAATAATGTGCTGGAGGTGTCCAAAGAAAGGCAAAAAAAAAATAGTAAGGAGTCTAGAGAACAAGTGTTATGTCACCTGCATAAACTGGGATTGTTTAATCTGGAGGAAAGGAAGTTTAGGGAAGACCTTATTGCTATTTACAGCTACCTGAAAGGAAGTTGGATTGAGGTGGGGATAGATGTCTTCTCCCAAATAACAAGCAATAGGACAAGAGGAACCAACCTCAAGTTGCACCAGGGGAGGTTTACATTGGAGAGTGGAAAAACATTCTTCACTGAAAGGGTAATAAAGCATTGGAACAGGCTGCCTGGGGAAGTGTTGGAGTCGCCATTTGTGCAGGTATTTGAGACTTGTAGATGTAGCACTTGGGGATGTGGTTTAGTGGTGAAATTGACTGTTAGTTTAACTGTTGGGCTTGATGATCTTAAAGGTCTTTTCCATCCTAAAGGACTCTATGATCTAGTGAAAACTATTAAATGACATTTCAATATCATTCTCTTACTGAAGCTGAAATAACAGGTGGTTACTTGGGCACTGCACTGTTTGCTAAATTTAAGCAAGGGGGCTCCTTATGAGCTGAGAGGATCAGAGGGACTTTTCTGAAAAACACAGCATGAGCAACTGATTATTTGTCTGTCTTTTACATATACAGTGGCAGAAAAGTAAGGATGCTGTTGTGAAGATGGAGGAAACAGGAGGAGCATTTGGGGAGACCAAGTGAGGAAGGCAGACTACTAGCATTTTTGTATCAAAGAAATTGCCTGCTGCTGGTTGTTCTTCTGGTGCTTTGGTGGCAGGACTGTATCAAATAGGTCTCCAACAAGTAGTAGGCTTGCACTGATAGCAATGAATGGGAACTCTGTCTGTCTTATTTGGTTGTAGTTGCTACCATGATTGATTTCTACTAAAGAGTGGGCATGAGAAGGGCTTTTTAGGAAATGTGAGACAATCCTCTTCACCCTCAGTCTGATATTACCATACTTCCAGCAGAGGTGAGGAGATCATTATATTCTCCTCAACTCAACAGTCCACAAGAGCATGGGGTAAGAATCCTTTTTCACTGAATAAATTATGATGTGTCTGTTGAAAGTCAGCTCTAACTAAACTTGCCATTTCCTATCTGTCCTCTGGTGTGCAGTTACTGCAAAGTAACAGCTTTTGTGACACAGAAATTATGAGACTGTCTAGCAAGAGTATTTAATATAGTCCTCATCCTACTTTAATACTTGTTTAATCATCTCTCAAGGCCCATTTGTGATGTCTAACCCAGAGCTGCCAAGATCAGAATAATCTTGTCATTTGACAATAGAAGCGTCCTTATATTTAAAATTCTTGTCCTCTTGGGATTTTTGCAGTCTTCCTTAAAGTCACCTAGGTTGCTATGTGTGTCTAGAAGAAGTGGTCTTAAATTAAAAAAAATGAAGTGAAGCTTTTATTTTGGGGGGTGGGGAAGGGCTAAAAAACAGTTAAAAAACTAAGCTTGCACAGTTTATTAGTTTTACTCATCTGTAAACACTTGATGTAACAAACAGCAAGGACACTGTTTAATCTCTATCATCTATTGTGGAGGGATGTGTTTTACTTAAGGGTCTCTCTCACTCCAAGTTCAGGTCTTCTACCCAAATCAGGCATTTTTTGAGGAAGCTCTGTTTTAAGGTGTTTGGTTTTTTTTTTTTTATTCTAGTTCTGTCTGTAAAAGCTAAGGTTCATGAGGTTTTTCATGCGTAACCTTTTGCTCACATCTCTCAGATTTAATCTAGGCACTTAGGGTGTTACAAAACTTGCATACTTGCATGGTTGTTTAAAACATGCTGTGTAATGCATGCATTTTTGCCTACCTTACTATTTCCCTTGCTGGTTAAAGCTGTCCTCTGTGCTACGAGTTCAAGTCTATAAAAGTTATAGTGCATCATAAAACCAAGACAGCAGATTTGGTGTTCTAACCAGATCAGTCCATTTCAAACAAATTTGTTAGCCTAGGCATTTGGGATCCTTCTGATATACAGCCTCAATAAGTTCTGCAAATACCTTTTTGTAGGGATGCTGAGAGATTAATATCTGGTTAAGGGTTAAATGGAAATCCAGATATCTGTAGGACAGTTCCAGGCACTCATTATGTTGGAATACTTCTGCTGCTGAAGAGCTTTGAGAGCAGTTTGGCAGTTGGGAAAGAACTGGCTTTTGGGGGCACCCAATTATGTTTTTTTTCTTCAAGCACAGATGCTTCTCCAGATTTCCCTTTATGGCAGAAATGTAGATTACTAGGCTGTATCCTTAGTGGAGGTAAAGCAGCATGGCTTTGCTGAAGTCAGACTGAGAATGTCTCTGCAGGATTTGTCTTTAAGCTTTTTAAGTCTTTTTCATCACTTTGCTGAGCAAAACGGGTGCACTTTCCTCTAAAAGACATTATATTCTCTGGAGCTTCAGTGATGAGCAAAGAGAAATCTTTCCATTTAAATAACTATAATTTATATTGATGATAATATGCTGATTTCTATAACTGCTTCCATCTCTCGGAAGGATCTTAATACATCCTTGAGTTTTGGGACGCTGATTCATCCAAATGCAGTAGATGGATGTAGATGTCATGGGGTCTTTAATTTTCACTCCTTGGATTCATTCTCCTTCTTTCTGATTAATTTCTCTATGGGGTGTCTGTCTTTTACATCATAGTAAATGGAGTGCCAGGGGGAGGGAGAAGTAATGTTTTATTAGCAGCTTCTGTTTAATGTAACTGTGCTAGTCCTGTGAACTGAATATGCTATCAAATGTAATTCCCCTGAGATGAACAGACTTACTGGGAGAGCTATAGAAGCACATATACAAGCTATAGAGGAAATCTTGTAAAGCCAATTTTTTTTCTGTACCTTTTTTGTAAGTCTGACCCACAGGTATTTTCTGTTAATCTTACATTTTGCTTTCTTGTTGAGAAGGAATTTCAATGTATAGTATGTTTGACAGCTGATTGAATGAAAAGGTTGAAGCTAATGTGTGATATCAGTTGTACTGCAGTGGCCCTGGGAACATATCAAAGAAAGGCTGAAATCACCATAGTATATTAGGAGCCTGTGTATGCATGAGATGTGTTCTCCTATTTAGCAAGCTTTAGTATAAGTTTATTGAAGTTGCAGAACCAAAGAAATTTTAAACTCAAAGCCAGCATCACTTGATTATGCCTCTACTTTGAACTCTTTAATTCCTTAAGACTGCTGTTGTTGCTTCTGTAAATTGCAAGTCACTGTTTTGCCAGTTATTGCAAGATGGTGTGGTGGTACTGGTCCTGAAGCACACAGGAATGGATATTTACTGTACAGCTCCTCTCCCCTTCACTGGGAGAGGTTAGTCAAGTCTCATGAAGTTTCACCCCCAAGTCTTCTGCTTTATTACTTCTGTGTCCAGATAACTCATCTGCCATGAAACAGAAGCTGCACAATCACAAAGGATTGGAAGGTACACTGTATGGTACTGCTAGGCATGAGCACTAAACTATGATAATCTACAGCTCACTAGCATGAACTTGACCATGTTCTTCAGTCTCCAAAGTTGCCTTGATGTGAAGTAATTTTATACTTTAAAAGGTTCCTTGTGCAAGGTGTATCTGCACTGGGGGTGGTGTGTAACCTCCTTGGAATAACCTGTGCTTTAGCTCCTGTTGTCTAAGACTAAGCAGTTGGCAATTTAGAGAGGGGTTATTTTTCCCTCCTTTTATGTGGAAAAAACATTACTGCACAAGCAGCACTTGCCTGTGCTCTGTGTGTGGCTGGGTTATTTTGACACTTTCTGCCCTTATCTAAGGAGTCCCAGATCTTGCTCCTGTCTAATTAGTTTCACCCACTTGTACTAGGGATGAACCTGGAGATACTTGGAACCATACCAGCCAGAAAACAAAAGGTGTATGAGAGAGAAGTCACTTCAGATCTCCCAAGCATCAATCTGGTGCTTAGCTATTAAGCAGCCTTTCTTTTTATTCCTATAAAGAACACTTTGAATCTGCCACAGACTATCTGAGGGAAAGGTATTTAGCTTCTCAAGCTCTGTTTACTCCTGCAATGTATGGCACAGGAAATGCAGCCAACTAATATTATGAAGCTGATGACCATTAGTAAGCCTCCCTGAGAAACCTGAAAGTAACATACTATAGAATGATGTAACAGTGGTATCTTTACTGATCAACGAGTGATTATTTTTAGAGGAGGAGTCTAATTGTACACGAAAATTTTGTAGGCAGTACCAACAAGAGTTTATTGCCCAGAGAACTTGTTGCTTTATAAATCAACAATTTGAATGCTATATGGACAAGTCAAACACATTAACAAGGGCTGGAAAAATCCCCACTGTCAATACAGGCTGGGGGATGAGGTGATAGAGAGCAGCCCTGCAGAAACTTGGGGGTGCTGGTAGATGAGAAGCTGGACATGAGCAGCCAGTGTGTGCTTGCAGCCTAGAAGGTCAATTGCATCCTGGGCTGCAGCAAAAGNGAAAGGAAGAGGGGCAATGGGTTTAAATTAGAAAGGAGTGGATTTAGTTTAGACATATGGAAGAAGCTTTTTATGAGGGTGGTAGAACACTAGAATAAGTTTCCCAGGGAAGTGGTTGAGGCCTCATCCCTGGAGACATTCAGGGTGAACCTGCTCTAGTTGAAGATGGCCCTGTGCTCAGCAGGGGGGGGTTGGACCAGATGACCTCTACAGGTCCCATCCAACCCAGACATTTCTATGATTTCTATCGTTCTATGATCAGCAATGTGTGTCAGTGCTAAATCAAATAAAATTCCCTGACTTGAGTGTTTTTCTGATGATGGGAAGAAAGAATAAAGCTGGTAAACTTATTTTAAAGGCATGCCCTCAGATCACAAGCCTCTGAAAATGAGTGTTGGATGCTTAGAGAGCTTTATGAGCATGCTTTTGTTAAATAGCTGCTCTGATCTTGCTTATTCAGTCTTTAAATTAATGTGTAAAAGATGCCCATAAGCAACCAGCAGCTGAATTGACTGTGATTAGATGGATTATTACTATTACTCAGCCCAACAAGTTGCTATATGTTTTGTGTACTCAAGCAAATTTTGCTGTGCAGGCAAGTGGAATGATATGCACATGGGCTAACATAAAATCTCTCAAAATATCCCAGGATTAGACAAACAGACTTATAGAGTTGAAATAGAAATGAATTACCCATGTTGCTAATTTAGAGTCTTTCTGGCATTTACATAAACAAAAGCTTCTATCTCAAAATACTCTGTTTCAAACAAGCATTGACTCAGTTGCTCCTTTTCTCTGCATGCTAGGAAATGGGAGCCAATTTATCAGAGCATCAAACTGATTAAGAAGAGATTATGCGCTGTAGGGTCTCCTTTAAAGAGGTCTGGGGATTTCACTGGGTTGCTGTGTTCAGCTGAATTCATTTCACATAGTAAAAATCCAATCTCTTGGCTTTAAAAATCTTTATTTTGGGATGAAATAAGGAGGAAGCCATGCAAGTTGCAGAAGGCTGTAAGTATGCCTGGTGACAAAGTAACCTTGGTGTGTCTGAATCATATGACAAAGACAAGGCTTCACAATGCGGACCATCAGCCAGGCCCTGTAACCCAACACTTCTTCCTGTAGTTGACTGATCTGGGCTCTGAGCCCACACTCTCCTTAGGAAGGACTGGGTGGTCTTGCTGATGGCCCAGGCTAAGGCATGCTCAGCTCTGCCTGCCTGCTTTCAACATGTACCCAAAGGATGGCAGGTGGGTTAAAGTGGCAAGCCTTTCTTCTGCAATTTCTGGAGAGCTCTGGAGTTCAAGTTTAGTTGAACACTGAGGATGGCAGGTAAACCTTGCTTTGAAAAAGGTCTAGAACTGTTGATTTGGCAGCTGAGATACAGCAATTGTATTCCATCCAGGGAATCAGAGGAATAAGACCAGGAATATACTGGGAATGAGAGGGGACCTAGGAGGCCATGTGGTCCTCTCTGTTTCCTCAGAGCCCCTGAGGACTTCATGTCCAGTTTGTTTCCAGACTTGGAGTTAGGAAGACAGCTATAGAATTTATTCTGATCTATGTTTTAATATCTGACTGAATTTTTTTGGATAATGATGTATCACTCATTGTCTAAGAGAAAACAGATAACTGATGCCCTTACTACAACACTGAGAATGTCCATTAAGACAAATCCTTATTACACCATTTCTGGGTGTTTTGGGGGGAAACTCTATATAGCAGGAAATTCAAGCCATGAGTCAAATAGTTACAAGATAAGTAGTGTTACTTCAATCAGGGGACTTTCTTCTGAAATATGCTATAAAAAATCAGAATACTTTACTTCCTCTTTAAGCTGTTGTTCAGGAAAGCACTTAATCGTTTTAAGACTCAATGACTGCAATGTGACTTACACATGTTTAAGTGCTTTATTGATTAGAAGTATATTCCCAGTGAGAGACAAGCACTCCTTGACTATGTGCTGTGCTCTGTTGACCTCCTGTCTAGTCCAGGTTTGTATTTGCTACTACCTTACAATAACTTTTAATATGCTTTGATTGGTGTTGTGCTGGAGCCTGGCGTACTGCTGCTCTGACTGCTGGGTTTGGGCAAGAGAAGCAAATGGTTGTAAACCAATGCAGCAGCACTTCCTTAATCTACCTGAGTCTGGGAGAATGTATTTGCTGAGTGCAATTTCTTGGATAAGTGATAGCTGTGGATAGGTGTAAATTATGTGAAAACATGATAACAATACAAGGAAATGCTGTAGTATTTTTTTGTTCAACTTTATGGTGAGGCTGGATCACATGGCTATTAGAGTAGCATCTGCTGAACTGGTAGGGGTGGGCACCTATGTAAATGTGAATTTGTCCTTTTTCAGTGATGTGATTTCTGAACAGAGGCTTACAGAGGAAATAAGGGATCATCCTGTATTTTTATAGTTGTGTAAATCCCCTCCGGAGTTATTTGGTTTTGCATTATGCTGCGCTTGGGAAGCCCCTTGCGGCTGAGGCCTTCCTGGGCTATTGTCAGCAGGCCCAATTAAGTGTTTATAATCAAAACAGAGCAGGCAGAGAAATGGTGGGAGATGAGACATGTGGAATGACATATCCAGGGCGACAGGTGACCTCTTCCAGCTGTGGGCTCAGGCCCCTCTGCACATACTTGTGCCTCCTATACAGGCTCTCTTGCATATTTCAAATTCATACTCCACTGCATGCTGCATAAATGTGAAACTAAATTCTAGGCAAATTTCACACCAGAGTTGCTGGCACTGAAGAGAGTGTGGCAAAGTGACAGTAGAACTTTCTTACTGGAGTTTTTGTCCTTTAACACCGTATTGTGCTTTGCCATGTTGATAAGGATACTTAGCCAAAATAAAGACAAACAATGGCACTTATGTAACTTTAAGAATATCCACTCAGTTGGCAAAACCTATTTAAGTGGGTCTAATGTCTGAGTTAATCTTCAGTCATCTGTTTAAAGCTTGAAGATCAATGTATTTTAATCATATTTTGTGCTATCAGTCAAATGTAAAAACAAACTTCCCTTTTAAAAGATTAATTTACTTCATTTGCAAAAACCATACACTAATGTACAGGAATTCGATTTTTTTTTTTTTTTCTTGAGCTCTTTGAATGTTCATTGAAGTAAGATTTCCATTTATATCATATTAGAGATGACAGAGAGGGGAAAAATGAATAGCCATCTGCTAATCAGTTTATTTCTTATAATGAAAACAAATCTGTAATTTCCCTAATCTTAAGGGCATAGAGCACTAATTTTGCAGGGAGCCAGTTACTTGCTGTCCAGGGAGTCTGTTTTCATCTTGCAGAAAATAGCTTTGTGGAAGACCTTGATTGCAAAATGCAGCTGCTAAACTCACCATGAGTCTCTTCTGCCCCAAGTCAAAAGTAGCCCTAGTATTTCAAAGTTAATGTAGATCATCCTCTCAAACATGCCAGGGTTTGTTCAGCCTCTTAGCATCAGCGTATTTTTATATGGACACTTTAAGTACTATATAAGCAGAAAAATGAGCTTTGTGTCAGTTCATACAGGAACAAAACTGGTTAGGACATTCTGAACTAAAATTATGTGATGTACCATACCTTCATGCTTTGGCCTGTCTGGACTGGACTGCTTTCCATTCTTTCTCCTTTGATACCTAATTTTAAGACTTCTCTTATGGCTGCCCCAGATGTAACATAATGCAGCCATTCTCATGATCCCTGTGAACTCCTCAGGGGTTTCTCTCCCTTTCCGGTGTTTGAAATGCATGGCTTGTCTGTCTTTCCCTCAGTGAATGAACCAAGTGCTAGATTCACGTGCAGTCTGTTTGTCTGCAGGTTTTGATCTAAACTGCTCAGCTGATGCCTGCTGCTGCTATCTTATTTTCCTGTAGTCTACAACATGCTGGTGCTCATGTATCTATTGCCCATGAAGCTCATGGTTAAGGTCACTCATAGAGGTGCAGTAAACTTTTCCATAAACAGACCAGTAATTGCTGGCTGAGAAGTGACCCATGTAGCTTATATGCATAGACTGTAACATATGCTCCATGTACATGTGCTTAGTGTTTGATTGATTTGTTTTTATTTTTAATATGTATTTTGGCTTAGTTTTATCAACACTGTTTAGAATAAGCTGGTAGGGGAAGTTTTGGAGATCTTTGAATTTCAGTTCCAAGAGATTTAATTTCCACATGAATTAAGATCTGGTAATATCTTCAGCTAGTAAAAAGGAACCTCGCAAGGAGAGGAGTGCTTCAGTTTAATGTTCATATGGTAATTATCTCTTTTGGGGTGACATTTAATAGACTGAAGTTCACTGCTGTTCATTTTATCCTTTTGTGTGGGGATTGCTGGAAAAGAATGTGTACTTAACATTTTAGGATGTGACAAAGGAGGAGAAAATTATACCCCTTGGCTATGCTCTTTGATCTTGTATTTTTACTAAGGTGAAAATATACTATATGTCAGATGTTAGCTACAAAGTACATCTAGGCTACTTCTGTTTTGGACTTTCAGAGAAACTGGTCATTCAGGCTGAAAAAGCATTTCTTTTCTAGAAGAGATGATTTTTTTTTGTGGGGACACCTATCAGTCCTTTCTTTGAACATTTATGGTTATTTAGACTATGGAGTTACCTTGCAGCAGTCAGTAACTCAACTGATGGTGATACTGGAAAGAGGGCAGAGATATTTGATCTACATTAAATCTTATTATACCTGGATTTCAATTTATCTCTAGACAAGTTAAAGGATTTGTGATCTGTTTTGCTTTCCTGTTAAAAGGCAATACTGACACATTTGGGGCATTAAATGGGAACAATTAAGATTTGTCCAAAAATTATAATGATGATTCAGGCCTCAGTTTTTGCTAAGACCAGAAGAATTTGCCTGCAGTTTTGAATCCCTCTTCATTTTGCTGTTTGAGAGTGAACATGCAGTGGTCATTGCCAACAACAAACCTTAAGGTTTCTGGCACTTTGGGAGGATATAGTGTGTATGAGACACAAACTAAATGTGTCTTTCAAGGGTTCAGAGGGAGCTAGCAGTAGTGATGGGAATTACAACCTGTCTTATTTCCATACTGTGAATCTGTCTATTGTAAAATGAAGGTGTACAGGAGAAAAGTGAGTCCATTGTGTCTTCAAGTTGTGCTAACATATGTAAAACCTGAGAGAAATTTTCTGATTTTTTTTTTTCTCTGAAAATCTTCTCGGGAGGCAGGTAGGTCTCATTTTCAAAATGCAAGAAACTCATGCCTGAGAAAATGTAAATAGGAAAAGATCAGGGGAAAATAGGCAAAGAACTTGCATGCTGATAACAATGGAGCCTGAGAGGCATGGTTAACAGCAATTCCCCTTCTTTTCAGACATGCTGCAGAATAGTAGGAAGCTCTTCAGGAAGACTTGCTTGTGTTGCTGAGAGAAATCAAGGACTCTGTCATTCAAAAAATGACCTTTCTTGGATGGCTCTATGAGAAGTGAAGCTTTACTGTTATTCCTCCTGTATATTGACAATAAAGATGCCCCCCCAAAATTAAGAGTATAATAATAATGTGTTGTAGGTCAGGATTTGCATGGAGGAAAAGAGTGATTTGATTTTGAAAACTATCAAATTGACTGGAAATCCAATCAGATTAATGGCTACAAGTTTGGATCATATTCAGTGAGAATTTTTTACATGTGAAGATTTTCCAAGTTGTCTAAAGCTCAAGTTTTCAGGTTAAAAATTAACAAAAATAACCAAGGAAAACTTTACAGGGTTATATCAGAATCAAATAGAAGAGTTTGCTTTGAACTATAAGACTTCTTTTAAAACTTGTTCTTCCTCTAATATTATGGTATAGTTTGTTTTGAATCAATCTGAGCTTTTGTCTTTTTTTTTTTTATTATGAGAATCAGTCCACATTTATCACAGTAACATTCAGGAAGAACTTTCACACTGAAGACACCCCTGTTAATTAAAAGAGTGGTAGTGTAATATGAGGTACACAACACCCATTTTAGCAGAAAGGGACGTTGTTTATCGAACAGATATGTTACATTGTCATCTCTAAACAAACTACTATCCCAGAAGGGGAAAATCAGACACTTTCCTCCTGCCTCAGATGAGGAATTTTGTTATTAAAATGTTTCTTCAAAGTGTCTTGCAGTGTGAGAAATCAAAGGTCATACAGGTAGAAGGCAAGGTTTATTTATTTCTACCCTGCTGCCCTAATTAAAGGGTCAGAAGCAACCAGAGAGTCCCAGTTCCCTTTGGTTCTCAGTAAGCCTCTACAATTTATTTTAGAAGTAGTGGAGAGAAGGGAGGATAAAATAACTGTGTCCCTCTGACTGCTGGTCTTTTAAATTCTTTGATCACTATCTGTTTGATTTTTTTTTTTCTTCTATTTTGCAAGTGGAAGGACCAGTGCTTAGCTAAATTAAATGCATTTAAATAACCATACATCTGATTTAGAGAGGAGGATGGGAATCAGTGCTGCTGCTGATGTGAGTTGCAGAAAGAGCCAAGTAGCAGTCTTGGTTCATAATTTCCTGCCTGCTGTGGATTTAATGTTTAAGTTGGTTTTAGTATTATTCAAATGTATGTATGCTTTTAAATTTCCTTCTTCTTGTTTTTATATTTAAAAATGTTAAAATTTATATTTAAAGTGTACTGAAGAAATACAAACTCAGCAGGTGTTTAAGTCAGTATAGCTGCAACCACCTTCTGGGCTCTGTAGGGAAGTGGTTGAATCCCGAGATCTAAATGGAGTGTTTATGGACAAGAAGGTGCTCTGTGTGTTTTAGCAGTACACCTGGCCTAGTATGTCATAGTCTGGGTGTCATGCTACAGGAATCTTGGGGCTGTTCTAATATGTTACAGTATCACAGCTACCCTCTTTCCACTGCACTGAGTTCTCAGTAACTTGTGGCTTATGATGGAGGCTGTGCCAATGTATTTCTGTGTATACACGCACGTATTTATGTACACATAAGCAATACTAACTATATGTGGTAGGTAATTGATTTACCTCCCTCCTGCTGTTAATTTGCAGAACCCATTGCCATAAGCACTGAGGCTAAGGACTTAGATATTCCTGAAACATTTACACTGTCATGGTTAAATCTCAGTTGTGTATGGGTCCAGGCTAGGGACAAAACAAGACTGCTCACTTGGTTAATGTGGTGATGGTCTACTTGCTGGCTTCCAGGTTTGGGTATTTTGTTACCCTGTTTTGTACTTGTATGCACCTGGGTCAATAGCCTGAAACAAAGAGTAGAGTGGGAGTTAATATTTGAAGATTTGCCTCCTAATTGCATCTTGTTATGTGTTGACTGCAGATTGGTAACACGGGCTATGCTTTCAGCGGAGTTAGCTCTATTGCTCTTACAAATAAGCACTGGTGTTTCCAGCTTTTCAGCTTTCATCTTGAATCTTAATATTTGATCTTAATCTTAAAGACCTGTTGCCTCATTTCAAGCCAGTACCTTAGATTCTTGGTTTGGCTTTTTGGCAAGAAGTTTGAAAAGGTGCTCAAAAAACATCTCCAAATGTGTATGAACCATGGTGGCATATCTAACAACTTCCTGATTGTTGGAAATGTGATTCATAGTGTTGGTTTCTTTAAAGGCGGATGACACTATACTTATCAAACCAGCTACAGAAGATCTGGTTTACAGTTTTTTTGCTTCATTTGTGAAGACTGTTTGTTTATTTTTAAAACTATTTAAAATAATTAGCTATTTGATGTGGTCTTTGTCTGCTTCTACCATTTATATCTAAGTTACTTTTGAATTGTGTGAGCATAAAGTTGTACCTTAAAATTGAACATTTATTACAGCTGCCAATGTCCAAACCCATTATTTTGGAGGGGAAAAAAAGAAAAATCGTATATCAGATAAGAGCTAAAAGGAAACTTTAATGGTGGACTGAAAGCCTGAAAACAGGCCCATATAATGAAGACTATTACAGAGGAAATTATGATCAGTGAGGTTATTTAATGCACAAGAAATATTTACAGCCATGCTGATGGCTAGCAACAGCCTCCTTAAGACATTAGAAAACTTATATTTTATTCTACTCTAGAGGAACCATTTTAGACAAAATTGCTCGGAGACAGTGATGGCAGCACTGAGGAAACAAATGGTGCACAATCATTCCATGGCTGGGTAACTGAGGAAGGCATTGTATCATCTTGCCCATTATTTTACTTTGTGTGAAACTCATAAAATATACTGGGACCCCCAAATAACAGCACTGACAACCATGAGCTTCACATGTGGTGTGGGGGAATGTGCGTTGCTATAAGTGGTATATTACAGAAGGGTAAATGGAAGTTGTCTCAAGCAGTTTTTCTAAATCTTGTTAAATGCTGATGTTCCACCCTTTTAATTAGAACAAGCTGGCATTTATGGCTCTGTGTAATCATGAAATGGAAGATTTTAACACCTTTTTATCCCCTGACATGTGGTGAGGGAAAATGTCAGTCTGTCTTTATCCATGCACATCATCTGTCAGAGGGCAAAGTTTGTCCAGTTTTCCCACGTGTGTAGCCTTTCATTGCTTGTGTAGTTTGTGGCTATCCACGTTGCCTGTTTGTAACTGCTTCTGAAGTGAACCTAATTGTACATTATTGGGTGATGAGTACTAATCTACTGGCCTGCTTATAATAAAACAACTGTGCATGCATTGTAATGGCACATTTAGCCAAGCGGTCTTGCTTGTTTTGTTGTGCTTCTGCTGTTGCCAGTAGTTTCAGGATGCTATTATAATCTGCATTAGCCAGTGCATGAATTATGCTCATTCCCAGGCCCCTTTCTCTACTGCCAGCCTTTCAGTTGGGTTAGGATGACAAGTTGTGATTCTTTGTGTGATCTGTTACTCTAAATATATGTCATTCCTATTTAGTTTCTATTCTAAAATTATTTCCTAATTTTGTTTCTGTACCTTAACTGTACACCTTAAACCCTGCATCTTCTCCTCTCCTATGTTTTATTTGCACATTTATGATATTTGCAAATGCACAACTATAGCTATCTTAAAATGCTGCAGAATCACGTCTACTTGTACTCAAGGGTTTGAAAGTTGAAAAATGGAATTGTTCTTCTTGA
This sequence comes from Chloroceryle aenea, assembly GCA_013399075.1. Lineage (NCBI taxonomy): Eukaryota > Metazoa > Chordata > Aves > Coraciiformes > Cerylidae > Chloroceryle > Chloroceryle aenea. Next base: position 211,396 of record VWZY01013305.1, read on the forward strand.
TCTTTCAGCTAGTAGAAGTTTTAAATGTCACAGGGTGGTATGTTGAGTCTCTAGGAATAAAGTTATCCCACCACTGATTGTATATACCCAGTGCTGGTTATGAACAAATAGTTAACAGGTCTGCTTTTTGAATAAAGCAAGAATGAAATGTAAATGGAAGGAAAAAGAAGACTAGATAATGGGGGGGGGGGGGGGGGGGGAGGACAAACCCAAAC
>VWZY01013305.1:216485-228780 GCA_013399075.1 Chloroceryle aenea
GGAACCATTAGGTCTTGTAGTTTATAATAAAGAGATCCTGATAAGTATTTATCTGACAAAGTCAGTCTGAAGTGTTGAGAGACCACCTGAATCATTGTGCCTGTCACCTTCCTCCTCTTTCTCTAAGTAAATGAAGGTATATATCCTTTTTTTCTGTGTTTTCATTTTCACGTCCTTAACCTTTTGCAGAAATGCTTTTTCTGTGTAAAAACTAAGGTGCTGCTAATAGCATTTCTTTAGGAGGTATTACTTAAAGAATAAACCCTCCAAATCAGGAAGCATACTAAGGTAAAATAAAAAATGGTGACATTGTCATAACAGTCAGATCTACTAGAAGCAGTGGTGCCCATTTGGGATTAGTACACTGTGTTAATGTGATCAAATTTTCATTGTTAAATTACCTGCCATTTTCAAATGGCCTGAAGGGCAGGCTTGAGGTCATATTTACTCCAGTGAATATTACAACATTACTTCTGGAACTCCACAAACTACATTTACCTGTTGTGTGGATAGTTGTCATTTTGCTGCTGTTGGGAGACTGACTTTATACAAGTAAATGTTCCTGTTCTTTCCTTGGAGGGACACAGCTTCCTTCTTCAAAGACAACTTGGTCTAAGAGGCAGCCTAATGTCAGGATGTGTGCAGACCACTTTACAAATGGTTGCTCCTAACCATCATGGTTTTGCTGAAACCCTTATTGATGCTGTGCCTGAGTTGTAATTTTTTTTTGTTGCCATTCTGCCTAGTCATGGGCCAGGATCCTGCTGTTTTGGATGTTATACAAACACAGAACAGGGTATCCTTGCCCCAACAAGTCTCTGTTAAGTACAAGATGGCGATGGTGGAGAACAACATGATGATGCCGCTTTATGCAGACCCAGCTGCACAGAGCTATTGTCAGGCACAGCACACAGGCATGGTCACAAAAATTAAAGGAAATGAATGTTAACCACAAAGAATTTTATAGGGGAAAACATAAAGATGTGTCTTTGAGAGATCAGTAATCAATGTTAGGTTGGCTCATGTGCTGATTGCAGAATTTAGGTGAGAAATGACATGTAAGAGCTTAAAAAAAAATTTAGATAAATTAATGGAATATATCTAATGAGAACTCTTAAACTAGAAAACAAACCTCTGGTTCAGGAAACACTAAAGTGAAATTGAAGAGTTTTGACTATAGATTTACTTGATGCTTTTTCCATGACAGCTACTACTAGCCGCCAACTGAGTTTTATCTGGCTTGGTGTACTTTGATTGCTTTCAGAGTAATCTTGATAATTTTATATATAGACATATAAATAAAATCTGCTGCTTAAGTTGCTACAGTGGACCAACAGCTGACATCTGATATGTCACAGTCTCCATTTGCTCGTGCATAGAGGACTAGGACAGGCAGTCAAAGGTGACAATACCTTAAATGGTAAAAAGCAAGATTAATCAGAAGGTATCTGTCTTGGACTAACTCCTTGAAGCAACCTCTGGCAATCATGCAAAGTCCACAAAAGCCAGTCCTGCAGTTCCCACGCAGTAATTACAGAGGATATAATGGAGCATGATTAGGAAAGACAAGGCAAGCATAATTTGGACATAACCAAAGATGCCTTGTGAGGACCAGATTCAAGGTGGAGCTGTCAGGCTTCACAGCTATCTTCATGGAAGCTTTATTTAGGAAGAGTTACTGCAATTCTCTGAGAAGGGAAAAATCTGGTTTAATGTAGATAATTCTTTTTTAGCACAGTTTATATTGAAACCATAACTATTCACTAGGCTATATTAATCTGTAGTATTTAATTGTGAAGGTTTTTCTCAGCTTGGTATTAAATTTTGGAGAAAGGAAGTAATGTTTTTCTGAATTCCTATTATAGCCATTAGCACAATATGAAAAACATTAATGTGGGTTATGTTTTAAAAAAATTTTCTCTTAATTAGGTGGACTGAGATTTTCCCACACGAGTACCTTTGCAAGACTTACTGTCTAGTCTGAGATAGACATCTCTCTCTGGTTTTAATAAAAATATCAAACAATTTCAGCTTTATCTGAAACAGGGGAAAAAAAAGGCAATTAAATCTCATAACATTTCATGGCATGGGAAAACTGATTCTCATCCAGTTCTACTTCAGGCAGACTAGACAGCACAGTTAATGTTTTGAGATTTACAAGGAAACAAAGAGGAGAAGAGATGGTAGGTGAATAGTAAATGGAAGTGAAGGATGAATTTTCTGAAGACTGAGAGATTAAATTACCTGTAATTTACAGGAAAGAAACTGCCAGAGGGAGAGACCTTTGTGAGAAGAGGAAAAATGAGGTGAAAATTGGCATGGGGGAGATGGGAGTTTACTAAGGAAGCAACGGTTTGAAGAACAGGAAGTCAAGAATGATCTGTGTGATGAGGATAGGAATGGAAAATGAGCTGCGGGTAAGGACTGATTTCAACAAGATCCTATGAGAAGGGAAGTGTGGTGGTAGAAGATGCTTATTCTATGTGTTAAAGAGATACAGCAGAAGAAAATAACTCTGGTTTGAAGACCTGTCAGTTCAAAGCCTTGATCCTTTAAGCTTCTGTTGTTTCATTTAAATTAGGGTGTGGTTTTTTTGGGGGTGCGGGGAGGGGCATGAATGGCAATTAAGTTAGAAAACCTGTTATTGGTTACTTTTTATTGTGTTGGAGTGGCTCATATTCTTTCTTGCCATTACTGCTACATTGCTGTTGCACTTATTGGACCTATGTCCTGGCAGGGGTGTCTAGCTTATATGAGCATCCTTGGCTTGTTCTCGATGACCTGTGTTACATCTAATGATCAAGTTCAAGTGGGGCTGGGGCCTTCCATCCGTCCTTCCGTCTGTCCTTCCTTGACTTACAGTCAAGATTTAGCAAAAAATGGTTTGGGCTGGTCTCTCAAGATTAATGTTCCCTTCATAGAATTCTTGTCTGAGAAGAGTGTTTGTTTCTAAGCCACTTAAAAGGCAAATCCTCTGTTGTTAAAGAGGAGTATCATTTGAACACTAATAGCAACTCACAACCCAGGAGGATTTTCTTTACCTGAAGGACAGGTGTAGCAACAATCCTGAGCTTCACTCATGTTCCCTCTGATACATTGGAATAAGTTTGTAGGCTTTTCTCCTAAATTGCTTTCATTACTTCTAGCTATGGAGCAAATTCCTACGCAAAATATGCCTTGAAAACATGACTGAGTTAATGCTCACATTGCATATGCTCAGATTTTCTCTGTTGCTATCACTAGTTGACCTCTGAATGTTATAGTGGCTTGTGGAGGCTTTAGTTGAAAATACTTACAATTGAGAAGACTATATTCTCTTCATCTTCAGGTCTTCCTCAGCAGATCTTTAGGAGAGGTGCAGCAGTGCACATTTGTTCAAGTTCATGGAATATTAGGCAAGGATTCAGTTCTGTTCATTTAAGTGCTGCAAGCAGAAGACAATCTCTGGTGCTTTTATTGTAAACAAACGCCTACAACCTGAACAGCTATCTGAACATTACTCAGTAATGAAATCTTTTGGATTTTCTTCTGTGATTCACTGAAGTCTCGCTGTGCTCAAGTTAACAAGTCTATGCTTTTCAAAAAAAGCTGATTCTGGATCAGCTCATAAACATAGACCTTGGTCAGACAGCAAATTCTGACTTTTGAAAGCTTATTTTGCTTTACAGCAAAACATATTTTGTTGTGTGAACTGAATTTGGATCTTGACATTCAGTTTCCAGGAAAAGCCTTACTTTTGCTCTGAGACTCTTGATAATGACCAGAAAGTCATCAGGGGCCTTCCCAAATCTATCACCAAAAATGCTCCTAAAATCGGTAGCTTTCTATGGAACAACATTTGGGACAGAAATTGTATGGTCAGAATGTATCTGAGTAGAGCCATTCATTACTATTCCAGCTTGTGTATTTATTTTTGTTAGAGTTTTTGTGGTTTGAAGTTTTCCAAATGATTAAGTTACTCTCTGGAACATAAATCAGCAATATATAGAACAAAAAGAGGAGGCGAGAGAATGTGAAAACGGGTCACTGAAAGCAATGGGGGGGGATCATAATTGCAATCAGAACTGAAAACCAATACAAGGATGTGTTTTCCTCTTTAGCTGTCTTCATCTGAGTTACCTTTCCCTTTTGTTTCATACAAGTTGTCTGAGATTTAGTTATAAAGCATGTGCAAGAGAAGTTAATTTTAGCTTTCGTGAGTTGTTGTACTTTGAATTTTCCTGCAGATGTTCTGCACAGCAAGATGGGCTTGTTGGGTCTGTTACATTCTGTCTACAGAAAATTACTGACTTGCATCTGTGCAGAGACATCTGGATAGCTTGACTTGAAAGGATTTTGAATGTGTGCATGTGAATTTCTTTCTCTAGTGTGTAGACATGATGTGTAGTGTGTTCTACGGGCCAGTTCTTTGAGTTCTTTGGTGTGAGCAGTGGAGAGACAACATTATTGGTCTCTTGTGCTAGAGTGGTGTTTTGTGGTGGTGTTTTTCTGTTTGCTTGGGGTGGTTTGTGTGTTTTTGCTGTTGCGGGTTGTTTTTTTTAAATTTTTCAGCTTCGTACTGAATTCTAGTGTAATGCAATGCTATTGTATAACTACTAATTTCCATGTTTTTTTGAGGTGGTTGGGTATAATGGGAACCCAGAGGTTAGGTTCCTGGTCATATTTCAATGTGGTATAACATCTTTTGCTTTTTCTGTCTTCTGTTTCCTCATCTGTTTTCAGGTCTTTAATAGTCTCCTAATTATACAGCTGATAGTTGTGCTTGTGTGCTGGTAGGGAAATCTTTTTAAAAGTTTCCAATTTAAGGGCCTTCAAAAGTTGCTGGTTTTTATTGCTGTAGTATGGGTGCAAAACAAGAAGTGACTAAAGCCACTGGCTTCCTGTTTAATTGTATTATGAGCTCTAAAATGGCTAATAACCTGATGAGGTAGGCAGAGAAGGAACTGCCTTCAACAAGGTTTACTGGTACACCTACTCAGCAGAGCAGATAAGCTTACTCTGCTCGTGGCTTTATTTGTCCAGATGTGAGCCAGATGTGAACAAGTGTAGCTGTCTTAGTAAGATGTTGTGCTAGTAAGCCTTTTGTCTCAACTAACGCCAGTTTATTTTGGCTAGACAGAGACTAAGGATTAAGGGAGCAGATGATGTGCAGGCTTACCTGGCTGCACTCAATGGTAGGAACTTTCTTACTGACTGAGAGGTGAAGTCAGCTTTGTCAAGGATGATATATAAAATGCAGCAGGACATGACCAGCTTCTGGGAGGGCTGTATGTGAAGGACCTTGAGATTCTCTGTGGCGCTGCTTATTAACCATGAGTTTCCCGTTTCCATACATGTGTTTTTAGCAGCAATTGCTCTTTCCACTGGATTTCTAGGTCTGGGGAGTGTGTTAAGGGCTGTAAGAGAGGTTTGTTTTGTATTATTCTTCTCTGTGGATGTATTCTCTGGCTCCCATCTACCTCACAAGTACCCAGCCATTGCTGTCCACTGGACAAGAATACTGAGGAAGTTATGTGAACGGAACAGCTTCCTATTTGGCTCCTATTACCCCTCTTTTGTTTTGTGTGCACTGAACAATGCTAAAGGCCTTATAGTAAGTGTCATCCTTGCAATACATAGGAAGATACTACTGGTCCAGAGTTTTAAATAGTTCATCTGTGAGAAACACACACTCAAAAAGCCATATTAGTCTTGCCTTGAAGGATCAACCGAAGTAATTGGAAAGATAATATTTAAATTTCAGAGCTGTCATTGGTAGTTTAATGTTTGCTGCCCACTAGTATCACCATTAATTTACAATGTTGGTACTCACAAAGTTGCACTTGTGAAGTGATTACTCTTCTGTGATGCTCTGGCTCATTAAGGAAGAACCTTGTTCATTTCCTTACGACTTGCAGATTAGTTTTAGATACCAGTTTGTTGTGGTGTCTTTTTTAATTACCCTTATGTGTTCATTTTGAATACTCATGTCTTAGTTTCCAACAAATTTTATTTTTTTGTGGGCAGCCTGGTGAATGCTAAATTGCATAAGCAGGTAGTAGGGTAAGGGCCTTTCCTTTCTTAACTCTGTGCAACACAATTGGTAAAGATGCTTTTTAGACTGAGGTCTTGCCAGCATCTGGATAAGATGATGAATTGGTTTCTAGCCTTTGGGTTTGGGCTAAACTCCATCTTTTGTGAAGTGTTCTCAACTGCAGAAAGAATATTTGAGAATTCAGTAGGTCCCAAAGCTGTTCTGGGTAATATTAAAAGTGAAGGTATACGTGTTTTTTTTTTTTCCTTGAGTTTCTACCTTGAACCTACAACCAAACGCCAAAGGGTTGTGTTTTGGATCTGGAGATTTGAATTAACAGTCTTGTCCAACATCTTGGAAGGGAGGGTTGATGTTAGCAGGAAGTTGCAGTTCATGACTAATGTAATGCTTATTGTTCTTTGACAGTTGCTTATCAGTTACAGTGAAAGTTTATCTACGTGGACAGGCAGTTCTGTGTTAGCAAGGTTATTATTTTACATATGTTTAGAGTAAGATGAGCTTTATCTGTTTAAAGTCATTTAATTGTTGGCAGTCCAATCTATATAAATTATTTCCTTGCGCTCCTGCTGTGGGACAAAGCACTTACCCACCCTGGACTCCTGTGCCTTTTTAGGCAAAGACATTTAGTCAGAGAGCAACATCTTTCTGTTTTATTAATGGAGCAAGGTTTAAATCCTGCTTGACCTGGGAAAATCTGAAGACAGTTTTACATGTGTCGGTAATGTCCAGATTGGATTAGTGTAATTCTTTGTCTGTAGTTCTGCCAGCATCATTCAGAAATTACTGCTTCAAAACACAGTAACTAGAATGATCTCTGGTATTGCAGAAATAAGCAAGCTAAACAATCCAGATGCCTCTCTTCAGAGGCTCCCAACTCTAACAAAACTGGCCAGAACATCTGTTTTCTGTCTAAAACTCTTTAATGATTAGGTACCTAATTGTTTGACTGGGTGTCTGTGCAAGCAGAGGCTCAGGCATTTTTGATTTAATGTTGGACTTCTGGCACCAAAAAGCAATACTGAATAGATAAAATACAATCAATTTATATAAAGTGCTTTTTTAATAATTCTTTCTTTGCTGTGAATTTTCTGAGATTTTTTTTTGTTAAATTGGATTCTTACTGTTTGGAACTAGTGTACTTCTTGGCTGACAGTACACTGCAGATTTTAGGATTAGTATTTTTAAAGACTTGCAGTCCTACTCTAGGATGCCACCTTAGAGGTATTTGATGTACACACACTCAGAGGACATAGTTTGGTGTTGCTTACTGAGACAGGACACATGAAGATTAAAGACTGTATCTTTCTGTTCTTTTCATTGATTTGTAGTTCAGGAAAGAACAAAAACAAATGCTTAACTTCAACCACATGCTTTGCTAGGGCGTTAAGAAAGTGTTCAAATGCACTTTTTGGAATTAGGTTGTATCAAAGCTTTTATGCTCTTCTAAGCTAAATGGGATTTCTGTATATTGCTTTTTGCAGCCCTCTCCTAATGGGACTTCAGTTCTGAGGAATGTTTTCTGGGTTTTCTCACAGCCATTGCATCTCTGCAGGTGAAAACAGCCTAGATTTCTTTTCTGAAAATTTGGAAAAATCACCCATCAAGGAGAAATGCAATAGCATGTGTTTGTATTTTCTTTTGATTCCACCCAGACAGGCAGAGAAATTCAGAGACTGCCATTTTAAACAACTGATGCTAGAGCATGGATCAAGAGTGAGCTTTTGGAAAACATTTTTCATTCTCAATATAATTCTGTATCTGTGTCATAGAATAAAACCGGTCAGCTGAAGTTTTTTAGCCTTCACAGATTTGAAGTCATCGGTGTTTGTTGTGAGCAATGCTAACGTGTCCTGTTCACTCTTGGACAAAAAACAGAAGAGGTGTGTTATATGGGAAGGTTCCAAAATGTTGTTATTCCTTCTTGTTTGGGGTTTATCAAGCTGCCAGTATAGTAGTAGTTACTAGTATCAGTATGCTACTACTTCCTAACCTCTATCACAAGGATGAAACTGGAGGAGTGTAAGGCTTCCTGTGTGCTGCTGCTTCTAATGTTGCTTCTGTAAACTTCTTTTTTGAAGAGAGCTACCAAATACTCCTCTTTGTAGATCAGTCTTCCACTGCCCAGTTGAATCTGTCATAAATTAGTAATTAAGTCTTTTCTGTAACTTTTCTGTGTGCATCAGATAAGCATTTTTGTCAAACATTTTTCAAAATATATTCTGATATTCTAATAATGCATAAGTGACTTGTACTGAAAGACTAGTATTGGTAATTTGAGCAGAGAAGGCAAAAAGACATTTCATGTAGAAAATATGCTCTATCAAGAACATTCTTTCAATATCACTATGCTTTTAATTCATCACGCTAGATTGCTGTGGAGAAAAGTTAAGGTTTTCAGTAAGATGCATAGCCTTAATTTCTGCTTACAGAAGAAGCTTTTTAAAGTGTTTGAAATGTTTTGCCTTTAGGTATGTTTGGAAATTTTAAATAAAATATTCTATGATTGGAAAGTGTAGCGACCTGTTCATAGAATAGGCCAACTTCAGGAAAACTGTTCTTGGTTTCATTTCGGGGAGAACTGGAGAGGCTGTGAATCACACCAAAATGTCCTGGCACCTGGGAGACTCAAGTTTAGGAACACAGCTATTTTAGGGAAGTGACTAGAGTGCTATCATCCTCATAAATGCTGATGGAGTAATAAGTACTTCAGCTAATTTGCAGTGGTCCTCATATGTATGCTTGTAGTGTACAGCAGATGTAAGACAATTTGAATTTGCTTAATGCAAAGGTTGAAACTGTACATATTTCTAATAAGCTAATAGCTGGCTTTTTGTGGCTTGGGGAAGATTGAGGACACAGACACAAGCAGGTTACTCAGCATATACCAGGCCACAATAATGGCTTGTAACAGCCCTGGGACTGAAGTAACCATGAACAAATTTAATTGAAGTAAATTCTCCTGAACCAAATTCTGCTTTCCTCAAGAGGTTCCTATGAAGTGCTATTTCCAGAAGAAAGCACTTTTCACCTGATTTTGTATCCAGAGCCAGGTGCCTGTGTTGCATGGATAGGCTGCTGGTCACACAACAATGAAAAGTTAAATACACATCTCTGTTGCCAACATGGAACATACTGAGTGGATGAGATGTAAGAAATCAAGACTTAGGACAATATTACAAGATCTTCTTTAAGATGAGAACTTGCTGAAGCACAAAATTGAGATAGATTTCCCACGATGATACAACATTATTCTGTCTCCCAGCACAGTGAAGTACCATGAATAAGCTACCATAAAGGGCAGAAAAGAGAGGTTAGAGAAGGCAAGAGTCGCTGTATATGGATGTGTTTTCCTTGTACATTTTTTTTTTTAATTTTTGTAGCTGATTTTCTTTAAACATGTGACAGACATTGCCATCCTTTACCTAAAATTCAATTCCCCCCAGATGATGTTAAAATGTTGCAACAATTCAGCTGGGAACTGTACCGTACAATTTCTCTCCTTTTATGGGTTGAGAGGTCCTTATCTAATGTTTCTAAGAGTTCATCTCACTACTTCAGACTATGCCTTTTATTTCAAGAGAAATTGCAACAGATTTAATGAAGGGAACATTTTGAAACCAATTTTCAGTATTCTTTTCCTAAAGGGATTAAACTGCCAGTGTAAATGCTCACAATAAAGCAATACTCACACATATGATGAAATTTGAGATCCAATCATTCTCTGGCATTCACACACTTGGAAAGAGTTGATTGAAATTAGTGCACCCTTCATGTGCCCCTTTCTTTTCTCTTGATTTGTCACACTATTGAGTGCATCAAATAGAAATTACACTGGATTACAACTGTATTTAACCCCTGCAGTAGACAGGTTACAATGAGTCTCAGTTTGGGGGATGCAGTGGAGTTCATACTATAGACCTACATCAACATACAGATTTGAATGTCAATATGTGTTCTCATGATACTGTGTTCTAGAAACACATGTTAAAGGAAGTATTTCTGCAGGTGAGGGAGGAAGGGGGATGGATTTTTTTTCTCTTTATAGGGAATAAGGACCATAGACTTTTCTTCCCATTTGAAGATTGAGTTTATCAAAGTTAGGAAAAGAAAAACCATACGCATGGCTGGAGGCAGACTAACCATCTTTTTGGTGGGGGAAAACCACTTTATTTTCAGAGCCAAAATGCTCTTGAAATATTTAATACAGCACTGGGTTTTGTTTCTTGCTTTTGATGTTTAGAAGGAAGTTCTCTCCCACACAAATCTCATGGGTGTCTGACAGGTTCTTGTAAGGGGGCTTGTTAGTCTTCAGTAGCCTATCATTTTTTAATGAATAAACATTTTAAAAGGGCGAGAGATCCAGCCAACCAACCACGGAAGGTTTAGGGCTTTGAGATTTAAAGTACAAAACTGACTCTGATGGCAAGCATTAATACCAAAGGATGGCAAAGAATTTCCCAAGAGAGATGTGTTTTGTCCCATAAACCAGAGATGGGATGGAAAGATGATGATGAAAAGGCTGGTGGTTGTTATAGACCCTGAGGGTGGTTCACAAAAATTATTTGCAAAATGTTTGTACCAATAAGAAAAACACCTAAAAGAAGCCTTGGAGGTTGATCATGAGGGATTTGAATCACTCCAATATTGATTGGAATAATAACCATGTAAAATCCATGGAAGGCAGGCTTTTAGAGCTACTCTAGTGTAGCACTGCTTTCATAATGTAATTTGTTGAATGGTCAATATAGCCAGAGGATATTTTGGACCTAATCCTTGGAAATGATTCAAGTGCTTTATGATTTAATAAGGCTGGAAAATGGGTACTACTTGTATTTGAGTAAAACCTTCTAGTGCTATCATCCAATTTAAAATACTTGTTAAGAGAGAGCACTAGATGAAGCAACACGAAAGTGACTTTGAGAGACTGTAAAATGCCCTGAGGTATTTTGATTAGAATTCATCAGTTTACAGCACAAGAAAGGGACTGCAGTCAGAGGGATTGAAGCTGACATTCATCCCAATTGTTCTGAAAAAGTGTGTGGGCAAAAGGGCACCAGATACCCTTGTGGGAAAACTGCTCAAGGCAGGATGCAAGCAACAAGTGTGCAGTTTTTCAACATACAGTTTACTGTATAAACAAAGCTGTTTTAAGGATAATTAAGAGTACATATGAGTGATGAACATGGAGAGCCATGCGGTACATTCTAACCTCAGGTCAAGGGTTTTCCAAATATACTGATAGTGGTGTGTAGGTATGTGGAGATCTGATTCCCTGGGGAGCTGAAAATGGAGAATGAAGGAACAGCTGACATTTGTTTTGTTTGAAAAAGCAAACCAAAATTTGCTTATTTGTTTTTGTCTTTAGAAAGAGTGGGGAAAAAATAAAGAGAAAAGAAATGTGGCTCTGTGAAGTAGGTGGGCGAATTTGCTAAAATTTCAAGGGGCAAGCTAAGACACGTAAACAGGCCAAGTAGCAGAGAACATGCTCATCAAAAATCAGATACTTTTCAGAGCTGGAGAGAGGGGAGCAGAACTCTCTCGCTGTTAAAGGAAAAAAATGCAACAGATGAAGCCTTCAGCTAACTCAGGTTAGTATGTTTATATTTTTTTAAAATTAAAGAAACAACAAAACCCATTGAATTTAAATGCCATACAGAAACTGACTTTTGTCTAAAGTGAGGAGCAGGGCATATTACACCATAATGAGGAAAGAATTTAGTATTATTTTTCCCTTGAAAAGTTCCTGAGCTTTTGTCCTTATTGCCTAAAGAATCTGTAGGTACCTATATGTTTGTAGGGATAAAGCTTTGTCCAGTCTGTTTTTCTTTTACATGATTCAGTATGTGATGTTGCTTATTCTTGTATGTGCAGACCCAGACCCTAAGCAGCCTGGTTATAGTCTAAGTATTTATAATCCTTGGTGTGAATGTATAGCAAACAATAACCAACAGAGAACACGCTGCAAAACATATATTAGGTAATAAGTGAAAGGAGTGAGTGAATGTGAGGATGACAACCCTGGAGCACAGAGTTGTGGGCAGTCTGAAACTGAGTTTAGGGGTTTTGATCTTGTGTATAGACTTTAATAAACAAAATATTTTATATATCATAGAATAGATTGGGTTGGAAAAGACCTCCAAGATCAACCCCTGATCCAACTCCAATTACTATACCATGGCACTAAGGGCCATGTCCAATCTCTTTTTAAAAACCTCCAGGGATGGTGAATCCACCACCTCTCTGGGCAGGCCGTTCCAATGC
>VWZY01013305.1:229270-264957 GCA_013399075.1 Chloroceryle aenea
CAACTTCCAATCATATGGGACCTCCCCCGTGAGCCAGGACTGTTGGAAGATGATGGAGAGCAGCTTGGCAAGCTCTTCTGCCAGTTCCCTCATTACCCTAGGATGGATTCTGTTTGGTCCCATAGACTTGCGAGGATCCAGATGACTCAGTAAGTCACTAACTATTTCCTCCTGGAATACATGTTGTGGTTTAGTTGATGAAAACTAATCTGATGGTAATATCTTTTGAATATATTTTTTTTCTGATGTCTAGCAAGTTTGTCTCACTCCTTTTGCATGATTAAAATAGACAGGATTTCTAGTCAGGTGAAATCCTGCTTGTGTTATCTGTCAATAGAGTAAGACACAAAACAACCCCAGAACAGTTGTTTGACGTGCTCAGTACTAAACAATGTTTTGGTGGCAATGAGCCACTCTTACACCAGTAAGAGTCTCCCTGATGTCACCTGTTACCTACACACACTTCTGTGCTCGGCAGCCATTGGTACAGAGGAAAAAAAACCAAACTACACATGCTTTGAAATTTCAAATTTAAGATGTTTTTGTTTCAGATAGGAAGATAATGCTTTCAGCACTCACCCTCCTTCTAAAATTCTTAAATTTTTTTCCATTTCAGTGTCCCTTGGAACCTCTTTAATTTGCTTACACTAACTCTTTACATTTTATATATACGCATTAGAGAAGCAGTATGTTTTATTTGTTGAACATAAAAGGCTGTTTACATAAAGTATATTTTTCCATCAGATCTCATGACTGCTACCTGATTTTTATCTCAGACTAGTGGAAAAATGTGGTTTCTTAAGTAATGGAGCAAACTAGGGAGTATGTATTGAAGGGAACAGTCATGCTATACTGACCAGGAATAGAATTTGGCGGGCCAGCTATAGAAATCTCCCTGAGGGCATCAGCCTAGTTTATGACTGTAGTTAAAAATAAAATAGCAGGCAAACTGGATACTTACATCAGTGTGTAGAGGCCCAGAATATGGCTAAAAATGCCTACCAAGTTCTGTATCAAGTTTTCTGGTTTTATGTATTATCTTCAGATTGGATACACTGATTCAGAAAGATACACTGATTTTTGACAGAGGAAGCAAAATAATTATCAGTATGATAACTAGTCTTGACTGTCTTTTGAGGGTAGTTTACACCATAAATTTGTTTTATTTTTATCAACTATGTCAGGAATGTGTTCTTTGTTGTTTTGCTTATTGCCTAACATTTGTTGTAATATGCTGGTTAAATGTCAGCTAACATGGCTAACTAATTCTTACTTGTTTTAGTTAGGTAACTAACTTGTTTTAAATGCCATTTTCTGTGCAACTGTGTTCACCAAGAATGAAAACTGCATCTGATGTTTTTATCTGCAGTTGCAGAAAAGCAAACAGTACTGATTAATCAAAAGGATGCTGCAGTGACCTCAGGAAACTGAAGCATGTAGAGACATCATGCATACCTTAATGATGAAAAATCATGTAGTGTTAAAACAAAAGCTCTGGTCCTGCAAGTATTAGTATTTTAACAGCACTCTTTACATCTGCCAAGCCAACAGCAATGTGCTTGTAGAGCCAGAATGCATATAAGCAGAGAATAATAGATGTATCAGGATGGGAGGGGCTTTGAGAAGTAGCTCATTCCAATGCTCTGCAATGACCCATCATGGGTCTTCTCTGCAGCTGTTAAAAACCTTCAGGCACATTGTAGGGACAATACTGGAGATTTTATAACCTCACATGGCAGACTTACTTCAGTATGTCAACCAACTTTAGTGGTAGAAAGGTTTTCCTAGACCTCAGACTGAATCTTGTGGATGCAATGAAGCTGATTCTTTTTATTTATTCTAGTAAACACATGAAGGTATTGGGTAATTGACTTTTTTTTTTTCCTTTTAAGCCTATTTATTCCTGGAAGGCTTTGGAAAAGATTTGAATTTGGCTAAAGGGCACAGATGAAATATGTCAAAGAGAAAAGCAGTGAAAGTAACTTAGTGACTGGAATTGTTTTTCATTCCATAGTTGAAAATAGATGTTGTGTCATGATATTCTTAATGCTACCAGTCCATTTCCCTAATGGGCAAAGTGAAGTGGTCAGCTTGCACAGAGTTTTGTAATTACATATGGGAATATAATGTTGACAAACAAGAACATATTGCTTCACCAGCATTTTGAAGTACCATCTACTCTTCACAATGAAGCATTTATAAAACGGATTCTTTTTCCAGAGCATTTCATTTTGCATGACTAATTGCATGCTATAAGTTACAATGGCAATTTGTCTCTCTTGAAAGATGCTGCCCACATCTCTCACTCCATTTATTGATTTGTCTGGAGACAGTTAATGAAAGAAAACCATTTGAGATACTTTTATTCCAAAGATCATCTGCAGGTGTTCTGATAAAAACATAAATAATTGTAAGACAGTTTAAAAAAAGAAAGGCAAATAAACCCAATTTTGTCAAAAGACAATCTGATAAGCACACTTCCAACTCTAGCTTCTATCAGGAGAGCTCTTTGCAGACAAACATGTTTGATGATAAAATTATATTGATTCTTTTGGGTGTCTTATAAGTAATGATTTCTAAAACATCAATATTCCATGAGAAGGACCATCTGCATTTGCCTTATTCCATATACTGTCTCCTTAAATATCTGCCAGGGAGACAATACATAAATAGATTTTTCTACATTGCCTCTATATGCCTCTTCTGGTCTTCATAGAATAAACTATGCCCAAACTTCCCTAACTGCCAGGTATTCACTTAAGAGGGATTCAAAGGTAACAAGAGCCACATAACTTTCTTATGCTTGAAAGAATGGAGACCATTAAACTGAATTCAAGATGGATAGTATATAATAAAAAATGTATTTCTGGAGTTTAGTAGAATCTAGTCTACTAAAATTAATCAGCTCTTCAGAGTTTCACTACTTCTCCTTAATAGTAATTGGCCACTTGAACCCTCACAAATGTCTTGATAATAGTCTCAAAGAAGAGCAATAGCTGTTTTATAACTATGATGTAGCATAGTGCAGAATATCCCTTTTGAGACTGGTTTAAGAAAGACATGACAAAAAGATGAGAAGAGTCTATAGGCATCAACACAAAGAGTAAGAAAGCACGGTTGATGAAGGAAGGCTGAATAATTTTCTTTCATTTCTTGAAGTACAAGGCAGCAATGAACTTTAACTTGCCACGGTGCACTTGTTAGACTCTAGTTTGTGCAAGGTGAAATGAAATCATGTAAGGAGTAGTAAGTGTCAAACAAATATTACATATAAGATGATGTCACTGCCTCAAGAAAAATAGTTGGCCTTTTCACTGATGTGAATTAACATAATCCATTAAATAATTTGTTGTTTTGACTTTTTTTTGGTTTTGAATTTGGACTGAGAAATGTTTTTTACTGTTTTGTCCTGAAATTTCATTTTGAACTCCTATCTGGAGGTCACAAAGTGGCATAAAGTTGTTGTGCTGGTTGTTGTGCCTGTATAGTGAAAAATGTTTCCCAGAGGTGATCCCAAAGGGGTAAGAAAGAGACTTAGGGCAGACTAGAAAATTGAGTAATGTATAAAGTCAGTGANGTTATGGGGCCAAGAGTCCTGCTACCTGAGTGTTCAGTGTGAAGAGAACGCTGAAGCACAGAGATTCTGCTCTTGATAGCACTCATGTAGACTTCAGGCATAAGTGAACTTAATCCTTTTCAAGAACAGACTGTAAATATTTTTTTTTCTCAACTTTACCTTGACAGTGAACAGTGTGAATTTATTTCTTTAGCTTGCTGTTTAATTTTTATAAACTAAAAACCAACATGAAAATCACAAGCTGTGAGTTGATTGGATTAATGCACCAAATTATGAACTCCTGAACTTAGTCATTAATGGAAATGTTAAATGTGAGAGAAAAGAGGTGATGCCTAAAAAAAGTGTGTTGGAAAAGACTGGAAAAAGCAGCCATTTAAAAAGCTTTCCCTGAGCATCAGGGAATACGGTGATTCTCAATGGAGCCAGCAGTAAGAAAGAACCAAAGATGTGCCTGGAGCCATATTATGGTTATTCAGCCTTGTAAGGATTTGCATTTATTTTGCAAGCAGGCAATGGGTCTTTTCTATTGAGTTCTAACAGAAATCTCTAAAGAGATTCAGTGTTAAATATTTTAGGATGACTTTCAGAATTTAGTGCTTTGTTTTCAGAGCTACCATGTGCTGTTCTGTTGAAGATAAATTGCTTTACTACTTGAACTCTGAGTTGTCTGTCTTGCTCTTGAAATCAGTATTTTTTTACCATGCTGGTTTTAACTATTGAAAAGACAATCTAAATGTCATAGGCTTGAGTGAGTATTTGATTCTTTGTTGAGTAACAGAATTTGATTCTTTTCTGAGTAACAAGTTGTATAAAAGTTGAGTTATTTATAAAATAGAAATTAATTCTGGGAAAACAAAGCACATTGTGCTTTGTGGAATGGAGGGGGGGAGGAGAGAATTGTGCACTCTTCGGTGACCTTCAGTACATCAAATTCAAATATTTTCAACAGCGTTTATAATTCCATATTGGCATATGTTTAGAGAGAAAGAAACATATAGGAGTTGCTGTATTGGATTAGATTAATTGCCCATTTAGTCCAATATCCTATTCTGAATATTGGTCAGTACCAGATGGATTGAAAATCTGCAAGAAATCTCACAATACAACATGCCTAATTTCTGTCAGTTAATAGGTTAAGGCTTGGAACATGAAGCTTTGTATTTATTATCAGTTTTGTTTTTTTTTTTAAATCATGCTTAATGTGAATGTTTTCTTCAGACTCTTGTCTCAAAGAGGGAAGCAGACTGTAGTAATAGATTTATTCCCTTCAGGCCAGAAGGATGTTTATTTGCTGAGACAGAGTGGCTCACAGCTCCCCTGTGGGAAGGCAGAACTCTTCCCCCTTTCTTCGTGCACCATGAGAGTGGTGCAGAGAGCTGTGGCTGATTGTCTGAATTCCATAGTTGGTATTTAGATGAAATCTTATAATGGATGATATACAAAAATCCAAAGCAGATAGAGAGGCTCTGTTATTCATATCATCTCTGTGTTGGCTGAAGCCTGGAATTTTGTGTAACCTGAAGAATAGCAATGCTGCATTTTCTGATAATAAGCAAAACAAATCCTAAAATGTGTTTGTGACCTTTAGTTATGCATGGAACAGGGAAAGACAGCTGAGTCTCCACTTGCATAGTGCTGAATACCCAAACTGACACAAACACTAAGGACTGAAGAACCTTGAATATGTGGCTGCAGAGGTGTTTTGATCCACCTGTGTTAGAGAAATCTTGAACTCTGCTTCTCACCTTCTCCAGTTAAACTGGATGCACTAGTTACCCATCACGCCCACCCTTGGTGTACAAAGTTCACCTCCACACTCTGTAGCACTTTTTAAGACTTTATGTTGGACACACTGACTTCAGCACTGTGATCTTTTAAAGGCAAACATAATTACAGTGAGGTTTTAAGGGCCATTTGTGAACTGTTCAGTGAAGACAAAAGCAAACTCAAGTCCCATAGAAAAAAACCTTTTCTTATTATAAAGAAGCTGTGGAAAAAAAAGAAAGGTAATTTTAATTTAACTTTTTTTTCTCAAGGTCTTAGTGCTTCACTTAAACACACAAGATTTTTATGGTAGCAATATTTATAGTTGAAATCATTAACATTCCTAGAGCAGACAGTAGCTAATTAAAGCTGAGCAATGTCATCTTTGGGGACAGACAGACCAGAATTCTAGCAGGGCATGTTTTCTTCAGGGCAGGACCAAAAAGGCAGGACTTTGCTTCCATAGGAGGGCAACTCGCTTCTCTGTCCTTAGATAATTTCTTAGACTTTCTAAGGCCTATTTGGATAAGGGCTGCAAATAGAACTTCTTCACTCTTCATGGGCACTCCTGTTTTCTGTGATCAAGAAAACTCCAGTGAAGAACGCTGTGCCTTACTTCTGGTTATCTTTACCATGTTGCAGAAAGGAGGCCTGTGTGCTATTGTCAGTAGGATCAGTTATGAAAACCTTTGCATAAGTAGACATGGGAAGGGCTGGTTCATAACAGAGGTGCTAAATAAGTGGTAGTAATTCCAAAAAGTTAAGTATGTATCATCCAAAAAAGAAAACAGCAGCTACAAGCTATTTATAAAAGAGAAATAATCGGTGAGTTAGACTTCTGTTATAATTCTAACAAAAGCACAAAGAATATATATATCTATCTATAAAAGCAGATGTGTTAGGGTTCAAACAGATTACAAGAATCAAATTGCTTCATGGCATCAGCTGCATGTGTTCAAGAATGAGTATGTCTTAAGGTGAGATTTAATTGAATAACAACATTTATTTATTTCATGGAACATCCAAAACATGCTTGTGATGATCTTTTGGATAGGTCCAGATGACCTGCAACTGCAAATCAATGGTAGAAAGTCGGAGGTTCTTACTACAGATTTGAAGGTAGCGTTCCCCATGTTCAAGCTTTCCTGAGACACACCATCAGGAAAGACTATTTCTCCATATGTTTGGGGTTTTTTTGTTGACAAGTGTTAACAGCTTTGAAAAGTAGCAGGGGAAAAGCCTTGTAGCCATAGAAGGTGCTTGCCATTGTTGCAGAAACTGTCTCTGAGGTTTGGTTAGAAACTGTAATATATAAAATCAAGTGCTGTTTCTCCCCTGCATTCAGGGGAATGATGGTGAGCTTGCAAAATGTCCTGCAGAGCAGCCTTTGCCCTGCATAGCACACTAGGAGAGCAGTGTGTCTACGGACACCCTGCAGAATGGTTGTAGTAGAAACTGTGCTGGAAAACTGGGATATATCAAAGCAGCTGTCTTACAGGAAGCTGTTGAGACAGACCAGTTGGCCTGTCTTCCCTCTTGTTTTCCATCTTCACAGCCTGGCATCTAATTTCTGCTGTTCAGCCTTCTTGTTAGCTACACCACAGTGACTTTGTTAAACCTGTTAGGCAGCAGCCCAGGTTATTTTCTTATCGAGATCACATCTTATCCTGGCAATTAACGTGACTTGTCCTGTGACTCCAGCAAAAGAAATTTCTGCTAGTGCACTCAGGGCAAATGCCTTAACAGCTGGAGAAGTGTCATTATAATTGCTTTTTTAAAAAGAAATAGCTGAAAAGCAAAGACTGTAAAATATGATTGTGATGTGCTATTCTAAGGCGTGCAGACTGTTGTTCAATAGAATAATCCAAGTCTGCAGTACCATCAGCAATTCTCTGGTCATTGCTGGTATGTTGGAGAGATTCTCTGTCTTGTTCTGATAAGGGCCAAAGCCCAGCTTTTTGCAATGCTTGTAGCACTGTGGCTGTTCCAGGCATGAAAGTAAAGACAGGTTATTGGTTTAGCTGCTTGGTATATAGTGCTGTAAGAAAAAAAAACCCAACAGCTGAAGGCAAAAAAATCACAGGACCTCTTTAATCTTGCTTTGTGATAAAACTCAATCTGAAAGGGAGTATTCTTGTGGCTTTGTTTAATAAGGCTTGTGAGATATTTATCTGTCTAGTCGTGTAGTACTTACAATACTCTTTGGAAGGTCTGCCAGTAAAGACTTATGGTAATATATTGGCAGCATAATACAAGTAGATGAAGCAATACCTCTGAAACATCGTCCAGAATGATAGGACGTTTCTCAGGTGTCAGCTGAGCAGTTTTCATAGTTGCTTTCATATGTTATTGTTCTGAAGCTGCATATGGATTCAGTTATTATTAATTGTAGTATTCTCCAGTTGCTGATCTGAATTCTCTGCTGTGTCACCTGTTGCTAGTGGAACCTACCTGTACTGGCACAACTGAGTCACGACTAAGAAATACATTTAGGTGTTACAAGTCTTAAGTTAAACCTAATCTTGCAGATCACTGAAGCCTATTCCAAATGCCCTCTTGAAACACATGAGCTACATAGCAGAGTCATTAAGAGAGATTAGATAGTGAACTCCGGGTAAAGTTAAGTGATCCTTAGAAGTAAAAAATGAAATTTTCCACTGAAACTTCTGAAAAGATATTCCTATCTTCTTATATTCTGTAACTATGGGATAAACAATGAACCCAATAAAATTATTCAGAGTTCCTAGCTCCTTCTTTTTTCTATCTGTAAGATGTTACATGTTAACTGACTGAATTCCTGTTTTCTGCTCATGAACAAGTGCCACAGGAGCCATAATTGTAAAACTGTGAAAAATTGTTGCTTCAATTTTCTTCCAGAAAGGTACTGCATTATTCCTTCTTTGGGTAGCAGAAAATGGATTCTTTTGATTAGGCAGATCAAATGTCTGCTGAGACTATATGAACAGAATTCTGACTGCAGGCAGGATTTACCTTGGGAGCTAAGAGGATGAAACACCCCTACTACTGCTAATTGGCATAGCCTACCCACTCTGGGCTATATGAAATGATATTCACCACATGGCTCTGTAGTCCGTGCCCTTCAGACTGGGGCTTTCCCAGCTTTGTGTGCAGGAGGCTCTTGGGGCAAATGTGTGCATTTATAATTCTTGTTCTACGACTGCTCTGTAATCACCTATGCTTTGGAGAACAGTCTTGTCAGTAAAGCTTGTAGAGGCAGAACTCTGACAGAGAAGTGTTATGAGAATGGTCAAAGCAAAATCAGCTGAGAAAAACTAAAATCTCATCAGAAATGACTGGAGTTTGAAAGACATAGCAAAAACCTCTCCAAATGCTGGGTTTTCTTTTGTATCTTCAGTCTGCTGCTTCAGCATCAGGATATCTAGTGAGGAGAGTTGATTTCAAATCAATCACCACAACTTTCTCACAGTGGGGATAGTTATGTGTCATTGTAGCTGCAAGAAATTATTTCTATCAAGAGAGAAATAATGCTTCACAGTACATCAACTTGTTTTCGGGATCACACAAGACATAATTTACATGAACTCTCATGACAGATAGAAAATGAACAGTAGATGCTGTTGTACTCATGGAAGCTGAGACCAGGCTATAATTTTTCATTTTTTTTTCAGTGTAAAAAGGCTCTGTTAAAGGCTGTCCATGATTTCTAGGCTTTATTTGCAGCTTAGAGTTGGCTTTATTTAATTCAAGAAACATTTTATAACTGGCCTGTTAGATCAATAAAAAAGGTGTCTCAGATCCTTCTGTAAAGATTTAATCTTTGGATAGCTTCAAGTTCTAAGTAAGTTAGAAAGGTCTCAGGCTGCCCCAGCACCTCAGCTATGATGCACAGAGATGCAATGGAATTAGATGCAGGTACAACTATGAACTGGCTTATTATTTCTGATTGTTTCAGTAAAAGCTGAGGATCTCATTCAGAAGTTTTCAGCAAGATTCTGTATCGGCCGAATGCTGTTTTTTAACTGAAAGGTATTACAAATTAACCTATCCATGAAAGGAGATGGCAGTGAATGAAAAACTTTCTGTGAAAAATTTCTTCAGAAGAATCTGGACAATCAGAGATTACATCTGTTGAAAAAGCACTGAATCATAGAGTAAAGGCAGAATTGGTAGTTGTGCACCACAAGCATCAACAGAAGTCTGCTGAAGTCAGTTTTTCATAATTCAGCTGTTTTTTACTACGGTTCTAGGATCACAAGAGATTGCACTTTTGGTGCTTCCTTCTGAAAATGAAGTAGAGAAACTGGTTTTGAAGAGTGTACAAGCAAAGATTCTATGATAGCTGCTTAGGAGAGAAGATTTAAAGACCCTATACATTCATGTCTCATGGTGGGAGGATGGTGCAGGGAAACATATACCTATGTACAGAGACCTGAGTGTTTTCAGGAGGAAGAACAACCATCCATCACAGCACAGGGCTGTTTCCTGTAACTTGGATTAATGGATGAAAAAGAAAATGAACAAGTAGCAAGAAAAAGCTTCACATTGAGAGAGATCAGAAACTGTCCTACAGTGTTTCAGGAGAAACAGCAGTATCCTCATCCCAGGAGCTATTTACAACTCGGAAGCTGTTGGAATCTACAATGGAGAAGGTTGCTGCTCTGACCCAGAGTGAGGAGATGAATAAATCTCTTTTATTTATCCTGCTTGGAAAAAACAAGCTGGATTTCTGCATCCCAAGATGCTGGCACAAAACCAAAAGACCTAGGAAGACACTGTCAGTGAATAAATTTGACTGGCACTTTGTGAGATTTGCTCAGTATGAAAACTAATGATATGACATTTTAAAAGGAAATGTTTCAGAAAGGAACTGTTCACATAGAAAAGCTCTTTAGATAAATATATGGATCTGCTTCATTTTTGAAGATTGTATCCAAGACTGACAGCCTGGACATGACTCCTGGAAACTTTTTCTATTGTTGCTGTACCACAGCACTGGACATCAGGTCACAGTAAAACCAGGTTCAGTCTTAGCACTGTCAGTTATTATAAACCTCAGCAACAGATGAGATTCAAATGCAATTTCTGTGAACCTAGAGCTACAGTTTCCAGTAAACTTATTATTTGAAGGCTGTTAGCAGTTCAGTGAGGGCAGAAGTGTAGCACAAAATGTGATATTTGAGATCCTTATTAGAGAACTAGTTTTGTAATTCATGTTGAGAAATGCATTTGTTCGGGAAATGAGGAATTATTTTTAGCACCTGCACAAGATTCAAAAGGAAAAGAGATTGATACAGCACATGTAATTAAACAATCAAATCTAGTGCTTAATTAAATTGTTCAGTTATAAGATGCCACGCTTCCTAAAATCTCAGAAATAATTTTTGATCATCAAATACTCTGCCTCTTCTGGGTTTGTCATCAGCTGAAACTGGTGAATTATTCATGGATTTCAATTTAATACAGTAAACGCTCTCTCTAGTGATCAGTGTGTGTGTCAAATGTCTAAATGTAAGTTGTTTTATTTCTTCTTGTCTCAGTACAAGCCCTGGCTTGCTCACACTGCATGTTTGTCACTCCAGTGTAGGAGAAGACCTGCAGCCTTTTCCTGGAAAAAATACACAGCAGCTTCTCTGAAAGGTGGTGTATGAGAGGATGGTTTTAAGATACAGAAATTGTGGAACAAGGTTGTTTTGTTTTGTCTTTTTTTTTTATTATTTTATTTTATTTTTACTTTGATCTGGAGTAGGGAGGAATGGAACAGTCCTTCACAATCAAGTTTCCTTCGAAGAGAAAAGCCAACAACTGCTTTAATTTACCACAAGATTTGCATATTTTGCATTATAGTTTTGCAAACAGGAGAGATCTAATCCTGCCTGTAAGCATACCTTCATAAATGTATTATAAAGCCTTCCAGAAAGAATAAAATCAGCTGAAAATATACAGCCCTTGGTAGGCATATCAGATTTATTACTTGTACTCTGTTCAGCAAATTTTTATAATCAGGACACATTTGCACTTCTCGGTAAAAGCATTTTAGCAAACTTCACATTTAAAGACCTTTTTTTCTTCCTTGTGTCAATTTGGACTTTTATGCCTGAGACAATACATGTGAGTATATTCTTGAAGAATGAACCAGATCTTGGAGAAAGAGCAAACAAAAACCAGGTTATTGGGTCAAAACTGAACTTTATCAACTCTTTTCAAATTTACTTGGAGGAGTTTTCTTTCAATGCTTGTGATCAGTCTTAAGGTGGGACCTGCCTACATGCAATGACTACAGCAATAGTTTCTGTGGTGGTGTAAAACACAGTTTATTTTAGCTCTATGATATTACTGCTTGTAGTAAAAGTGGCCAAGCAGCTATGCTGAGACAGAGAAGGGGCTTGTTTGGGTTTTTTTTTGATTTGTTTTTCCTTTCACTGTTTTCTCTAGTTCTGCAATACCTCTGTGAATGGTATAACTCCTATAAATCTAAACTTAAGGGATAATATTACTCTTGTTAAGCAAGCCCTTTGATTTCTGGGAAGACAGATGAGGGTTTTGGCACATTCATGCAGCCTGCAGATAATTCCTGTGGATGTTGAATTTGCGAAATTCCATCCACTTAGGGACTGTAATTGTTTCTGTTAGAGGTGCTCTCTCTCTTCTCCCTGTGAGGTTTTAATGGGTTCAGACATAGGTGGGATACATGAACCATTCTAAACCTGTTGATTTTGAAGTGAAATAGGGCTGTCAAGAAAACAAGAAAACTATTTCTGTCTTCCCTGACTACTCTGGACTGTTACAGAACTGAAGGAAGAAGATGAAATGTAGGCATGAGGCATACATCTAGGACTCCAAACCAAAGAAATAGGGCCTGAGTGACAGGTTGTTGCTTTGTGTCATGGAGATTTATGAGGTGGTATCTTTTTCCTTTGGTTGTACAGTCAGTTTTCATAGTTACTCCCCATGGTTTGTTCAGATAGTTGCCTGCCTGTTGTGTACCCAGCTGATGTATCTGTTGTCAGCCAAAAGCTTGGATAGAAGACTTGTGAGGCATGAGGTCAAAACCAACACTTGAGAAACACTGTATTTTAGTCCAAATCTGTGAACAGCAATATTTCCCTTTCTACAATGGCACTCTGATATTTCTGTCGCAGACCTCCTGCAGCTGCTAGGATGGTGTACAGATGGCTTTCTTCACTGTAATCTCTGCAAAAATTCACTTTGCTCCACTGTGTATTTGGTTTCCAGATACACCATATCTATGAGGGCTAAGGGGATGAGAAGCTCACAGTGGTGTTGTGTGAGGAATCTGGAGCAGAAGGTAACAAAGTCAGAGCTTGCTGCTATGCTATTAATGTGGAGGATAAAATGCATCTTTGGGAGATCATGTGTCTGTTATTATATCCTGGAACTTTTGTAATACAATGACAAAGTGAGGTTTCTATGGATTTATCCTTCCTGCTACTTTAACCCTCAACTGCTGTCGGGTTTCTGTGCAATTTAGCAGTTGCAATGCTAACTGATAGAGTTTAACTCTTCTCCAAATAGAAAAGTATATCTTAAAAAAAAACCCAAACAAACAAAATCAAAACAAAACAAAACAAAATCTAGATTTTTTTTTTTTGCTTTGTTTGTTTACCCTTGTTTTCTTTCTACAAGTGGAAAGAGTGTTCATCATGAGAGTGTCTAGGCCAAGTTACTGCATTTGACTTCAAAGTATCATTCCAAAAGAGACAGCTACTTATATGTCTCCCTGTAAACAAATATGCAGAAAAACAAGATTTTTCTATGAAAATCATTGCAAAGGAGAAATAGCTTAGACGTTGCAGTAATACAGGGTGGTTTGCTCTTCCTGTGGAGAATTTTATAGCTTGTTTACTCTGCTGAAATCTGTCTCTCACTTTACCAACTGCTTCCCAAGATGTTGACTTTGTCTAACCATGTCCCCTTCATTCTTCACTGTTTTATTTCTTTTCCTGCCAGGATTCCAAAGTTGGTTGCATGTTTACAATATTTTTTTTCTCAGCACAGTTTTCCTTTTCTATCTTCTAGACACAGTGATCATTGCCAAAGGTGATAAGCTGTGCAAAAGTTTTGCCTCACCTCCATGAACTTGGAGACAGTAATTACACCAAGGTAATCGTTTGGTGGAGAGTGATGTTGAGATATTCAAGTGGCCTCTTTGTTGTAGTTTAGCAAATATTTGAAGCCCAATAGGTGACTTAGAGTTGATGGATCAAGGGCAGCAATGAGTATTGTGACCAGCAGAGTTATGAGGTAGATGTATAAATATGCTATACCTGAAAGCCACATATATATGTTAGGGTTAAAAACTGGCAACAAACCTCTGTCAAAGTCAGCACTGGCTTTCACTGTCTCCCAGTCATTGCTTTGTAGTTCGTGGTGATGTTGGCCTGGATGGTTTAGAGAAAGAAGGTTGTTCTTATTTTAAATGTATGGGTAGCGAATGGGTCCATGTGAAAAGACACTGAGCAGATCTGTGCTGTTTATAAACTCATCAGCCTTGAGTTTGTTAAAGCTGTAGAGAGAATGAAGCTGTGCTGCCTTTCAAAGGGACCCCAAATTATTTTATGAACTGCAGCCTTACATTCACAACCCTACTCAGGAAAATTAACAAACTCCTGTTATTCATTCTTTTATGTCAAGGTGAACTACTTTAAAGTTTTGTGACTTAACCACTAAATTGTTTTCATTTTAGAAATTACTGTTTGCACAATGATTATAGTGAATTTCACTAATCAATTTAAGAATGTATTCAGTCTGAGGTGTCAGTGTTGTTGGCTCATCTTTCTTTACAAACATGCTGTGTGGTAGTGACTGATGTACTAGTTGCTGCTGTCTGGAAACACAGGCATATTTCGATGCAACAAGTGTTGTACTGTTGCTTAAGGTATTTTGCTGTAGTTGGTCCCATGGGAATGTGTTGTATCAGTTCACTGTGCATTTGCATCTGCTCAGCCTCCATGTTTTCATGTAGGAGTTGGATTTTTATTTTAAAAAATTAATATTTACTTATTATTTTATTTATTTTACTTCATTTTGCTGTTCTTTTCCATGATGTAACATGAGGAAATTCTGCCAGCTGTGACTTGGTAGAAATTCCGTGATTGCTGTACAAGGCTGGAGGTGGAGATGGGCTATGTACTGTCTTGTCAGGAGGTTTAGAGCTTGAGGCTCTGACATTCCAATTCCCAGAAGGCACGTAGGTGGATATGGCTCACCATCAAGACAAACTTCCAAAAAATTGAATATGTAGACACATTTAATTTATTTTGGGAGTGAAGGGAGTGTGTTATTTTCATTCTGTAAATTGTTTTATATTTTCTTTTTTTGTCCCATTTTGGGGAGTTCACAAAATAAACCTTTTTTTTTTTTTTTTTTTTACTCTGCTACTTACCAGAAATCTGAGTTAGCATGTAAAAACTCTGGGATCACAATATCACAAGCTTGATCTTAATTAGCATTCCCTTTATTAAATATTTTTCCTAACATGTAGCTTTTCATTTAGAGATATTGTAAGGAATAAGGGAGGGAATTCTCAAAGCACTGATTAGAAGGTAATGTCAAATCATAATTCTGATATGATTTACTAAATCTTTAGTGTTAGGGTCTATTAGGATTTTCCCTATGCATTTTTCCCATTTAGTTCCTGGTGGTAAAATTTGGCATGTATAGCTGCAGCTTGGGAGCAATGATGTACAAAATATTGTTTAGATTTTTTTTTTGGTGATCCTTCACAGTTATATGACTGAACAGCATGCCTACTGTTGCCTTCATGCTTTTATAAGCTTTCTTGCTCTTCTGTGGCAAAACATTTGTGAGTGAGTAATATTTATTTATATATATTTAAATCAGAGTATAAGATAGTGGTGTCACAACCTTGGTTAAGCCCCTGCTGCTGGATCCAGACCATATTGCTACACCTGGGCTTCATATCCCAGGCTTCTTGACATGAAGCAGGCTCCAGGCAGCTGAATGTCACCTTTGTGGCTACTGTCTTGAGGTACAGGCCCTCTGTTTAGGGCTTTCTTCTATGACTGAGACAGCATCTTCCACAGCTTGTTAGCTTTACTGTCTCTAGACTCTACTGGAGAGTAAGCACATTTTGCAGAGGACTACTTGAGTTGCAACTAGGACACTAGATGTTGAAACAGGTGTTGAAACAGGTCATCTACAAACTTTACAAGGGTTCTGATACAAGTCCTTCTGTACAGCATAAGAAATAGCCTGTCTGTATTTTCATACCCAAATTAGCTCTTGATGTGAGCTAATTTGGGTATCCAAAACCAGAAACACATGAGCAATACGCTAGAGGTAACTGATCTGTCTGCCCTGCAGGGCAGGACTGGTCTGAGATGGTAAATCTACACCCTAGTGTACTATGATGTGCAGACTTAGGGTTGGTTATTGTCTCTCAGAAGTCTTCATCCATTGTGCAGTACATATGCACTTGCAGAGATCACAGAATCAATCTGACTACATTTTCCTGTCTCAGCTTTTTTTTAAGTCTTCAGTGTTTTGAGGTTTATATTGGTATCTCTGGAGCAGTCTGGTCTTGACAGGATTTCCTCGTTTCAGAGTCTGTCCCTGAACTGTGACTCTAAATCCACTAGCAGGCTTCTCCGTAACACGTTCCTTTTCCCTTTTATGGGTTATACATTGAGGCTGATAAGCTATTGAAGATTTCCAGCAAATCTTGTATGGAGTGCAGTCCGACAACCTGGTTTGCACTGGATGCCAACTGCCTTTGTTCCTACAAGCTTTCCAGCTCAGCTCACCATCAGCAGCAGCTAACAGGCCTCCTTTGTTAGCCTTTCCTCAGATGCGAGAGTCTTGCTAGGCATCTCCTGGGGTTTTTATCTCAATATGGAAGCACAAAATGCATTCAAAATGGAAAGAGAACTTTGCAAAGCAGTTGGTAGTCTAACACAAGGGGGGAGAGTGAGAGAGAGACAATCCCTGTGAACAGCCATAAGGCTTAGACATACAGACAGACGTAGACAGATTTACCACATTGGCACTAATACTTTCAATCTTTTTACAAAAAGAAAATTTTGCCAAGATGCTAATGTATACACATGGTAGCAATATGTTCATGAGGAAGTGTAGTTAAGTTAATTACTGGAGCTGGGCTGTATGGACTGTGTGTTACACAGATGGACTGTATGATACACTGGCACTTTTTAAGTATGCAGATTCCTACTGAAGTGGCACAGTTTAATGATTCACTTGGATTAAAGCTGCTACAACCTATTGTCCCAATAATCCGGGATTTAAGCATGCTCTAATTGTATGTATCATGCATGAATGAGCAATTTGTAGCTGTAGAAAGTTTAACACTGCTCCTAGCTACTTGGCTTTCTGGTTTTTTTTATGCCCAGGAGCCAAAGTTTGTGTCTCGGCTCTGCTTGTCACACACAAAAGCTGCTTCCTTTCCTTACTCTTACTATTGCAAACTAGAAGTAACTCCACCAAAGCACATGAAAGGGGAGCCAGCTTGGGTCCCTTTAGCAACAAGATACTGCTTGTCAGCAGGGTCTGCTTAGTGTCTTGCACTGCAGGTTGCCACACATGAGCCTTGCTTGTTTTTATTCTCTGTCATAGAATGATTTGGGATAATAGGCAGACCCCATCTGTTCCCATTTTAGGACGCTTTGCTTTCTTTTTCAAAGTCTGCCCATAAATAAACACGGAGAGAAAAATACTAGGGTGTGAAGCACACACTGTGAAGTTAGCACAGAAGGTCCTGCTTCATGTCTACCAGCACTGACATGTTCAGCTATTGCAGCATATATCATACCTGACATCCAACATCACCTATGCAACTCCTTCGGGCCTAAATTTGAGTGTTACTGGAAAGGGCTGGGTGAAAGGAAAATTAACCTTCTCCAGGAAGTGCTCCCTTCCTCTTGGGTTAATTCAGGCTATCTCCATAGCTGCACTGTTTTGCTGTGCCAGGTTCATACTGAGTCTGTGTGGGTTGTGCAAAGATTATGGAGGTGAAGTGTGGGTGACAGGGTCTGTTATGTATCTTCTGACACACACATGGCTGGGAATGTAGAATTGCTTTCACAATGCTCAAGGGAAGACACTGCTTTTTTTCCTCATTTTTTTTTCTGTGGAAGGACTTTCTAGGGTAAGGGAATAGTACTCTATAGTGCAGCTGTCATTGAAAATAGTTTTATCAAGGCAGGGGACAAGGCATAACTCAGAAGGATGTATTTGCAGCTGTCTGTATTCCTGGAACATTTACTTTACTTCATGTGAATTCTGCCTTGTGGCATTTTAGGGTTTCCCTTATCCTGAGGTGCAGCTGATTATTGCAAAGAAGCTGCCCAACACTGCTGCTGTTACAGCCAGACTTCTATCAGATTAGCATTCCCTGTAAGCACCATGGAATGGGAAGCTGTGAACCCAGCCCAATGTGAGTGATTGTACATTGGTATTACCTAATTCTTATAGTATCAAGGTAATTAGGAAACATGAGACTTCAGAAAAATAGACAGCTCGTTGTACTGAGAGTATCAAAGGCATTTCTTCTCTCATGTCAATTTGAATGGTGCTCTTGGCTACTACATTACAGTAATCAGCTTAGCTAAATTTGTTTTGCATGTCTGATGTTAATGAATGACTGGCTGTTATTCTTTTAGGTTGAAAACCACTGTGTCTGCATAAAACAGGGAAGTTAGCAGTCAGACTCCAGAAGTTGCAAGGCAGAGGGCTGCCGGGGAGTTGAAATCCACACTCAGAAGTGTGGACTGTAGGAGAGCACGAGAGTGTGTGTCACTCTGAGCTACAGCAGCAGATCCATGGCTGTTGCATCCAGGTGTGAACACCTTTTGGGGGCTTCACAGACATGGAGTACAGCCCTGTTAAACTTTGGAAGTGGTTCCTTTCTGGTTATGAAAACTATTGGAGATGGAAGGGTTGTGTGTTATGGTACCTGTATGAATGTGCCATTTGTTCCTCTCCCCTTTCCCGCTGCTCCAGGGTGGGTCTTGCAGTATGCGGGGCTTCTGCTGTCATCACTTATGGGTGGTGTTTTCCAAATGTGGTAAAATGAAGGAATGATGGAAAAGTGAAATCTTTGGTTAGAGACACACTTCAGCTGGATTGAGACAGTTCACACAAGATGGAATTGTAGGCAGGCTATTTTCAGATGCTTTTCTAGTTGATCCAATTTATAATCTGTCCCTGCAAACATGCCGTTTCTAATGGGTTCCATATGCCTCCAAGCCTTCCTGTTATTTCCTACTTTAAGGATTGCTCTGTTCAGCAAGAAGTCTGCCACTCTGCAGCTTGTCTAAGGGTTGTTTGTTGTTGGTTTTATTTTTGCTTTTTTAAAACCAAACAAAAACTGGAATTGGGCCTAGGATTGGATGCCTGTTTTATAGTCATTCTTCGCAGCTAACCTCGACCTCCATTCCCATGCTGCTGATGGCAACGCCGAATCTGTTTAAAACACAGATGCTAATATAAACAAGGGAGGTTGAGGTGTTCTGGCAGCCAGGAGTGGACACAGTAATAGAGACTGTATGAAGAGCTCAAGGTGTCCACTTGCTGGTATTACTACAGTGCTTATCATCTTAATCTGTGAGTAATTTTTTTCTTTTTCTTTTTTTTTTTTTACACTGAGTCTGTAAACTGCTGTCATGGTGAATTATTTCATCCTGGTTCCACAGAATGGTTCTGTAAATACTCCTCTCAGCCACATTTTATGGTCTGTGAGTGTGGAGGGGTTTTGAAAACTCATTGCTACTTTACTGCCCACACATTTCCCCATCTATTCCCTATTTTGCTGCTGTCTCCTCCTTTCTACTTTAATCCTCCATTAATGTTGCAAGGCATTGATGAAGGATGCCAAGGTCACTTCACTCCTGCTCCAGAAAGCTTTTGCAGCTATGGACAGTCACATCTTAATGCTGACTATGCCAGTTCTGGTTTTCCTCAAGAGGAGATTGGCAGAGATATTTTTCCTGGTAATTTAGCTCCTGAATCACTATAATTTTCCTACTGAAATGAGGGAATTCTGCAAAGCCTAACACCTTGGCCAAGACTGTCTTCTCCCTTCTGTGCCATTTTCAGTGTTTAGCCAAAGAAGGTTTCCTAGTTAATAAACTGCTAAATTCCAAATTAATGCAATTAGTGTTTGAAATAGCTGCGTAAGATGGAAAAGGCAGGGACCTGGAATTGCCTTTGGCAATGTATTGCCATCTCATGTGACCTCTCTTCTTCAGTTCTCTCATCTGATACCATTTAGGAGACACACCTCTACTTAAGGCACCTACGTAGGCTTATGATGGGAAAAATCAGTTAGTATGTTGACATATGAGTTACTATTTTTAATTTGTATTAGACTAGCTGCTACAGCTTGTAAAGTGCCACGCTAGGCATTTTACAAATTATGAGAGGGAGTCCCTGCCAACACAGTTTATGATCCAGATAGGCAAGATAGACCAAATGTGAAAGAAGGCAAATGTCATCTTTGTTTTGTGTCTGGAAATTGAAGCCCTGACAGATAGTTTCTTCAAGGTCATAGGCAGACTCAGTGAGAGTTGTGTGGATCGAAACCCTACCTCCTGAGTCCTGAGACAATACCTTATGCATCAGACAACCATTTCTTCTAAAATACTCTGAGTTCCCAAAATTAAATTCCCCACGGAAAGCAGATGTTTGAATTGGAGCTAGATTTTTAAAACGAACTCAGAGTAAGACACCTATTAGGGAGGTTTTAAAAAGATCAAGTTAATTTCCTGAGGAGGATAGTTTTTAATAAATGTAGAACAATCTTGGTAGAATTCAGTAGTCCCAGCTCTTTACTGTATTGGCAATTTGTCTATTCTGAAATAACCAGGTTGTACAACCTGGATGGGCTTGCTCCTTGTGGAAAATTTGGTGTCTAGCAACTGGGACATGAATGAGAAATGGAAGAAATACAATTTTGTCCTTTAAAAGAAAGAATTTTCTCCTCTGCAATGCATGCAATGTGGCTTTGTTTGGCTGAAACATGACAAAGGAGAATTTAAGCTTCCGTGAGCTACCTGTGAAAGTACTCATCCCCAGGCAAACACAAGCTTGACACTTTTATTTGACTGATTTGTATTCAGAGGGCACAGCAATGGAACTTAATTGTATATTTTGCCACATCAACAGCAGTTAGCTTTCCAGACCATAGAACTATCCAACTATTGCAAACTGGGTGGGAAGGGAACCTTGTAAAATGTCCCCAGAGATTCATATTTATAAATCCCTCTATTAGCTATTTAATATCAACAAGAATGTCTGTATCAACAAGTGACAAATTAGTACTGGAATATAATGTGTTAAACCTTGCATAGCCATCACTGACTAATGAGGACTGACCTTTGCAGCAATATATAAAGTCAGTTTATTAAAGCAGGGACAGAGCAATCTCTAGGCCTTTGGTCAATCTAGGTTGCTTGGGGCTGAGGAATTTCCATTTAAAATATCTCTTCAGGTGATAAAGACTGATTCAATAGAGATCAGCTAATAAAGAAAGTGCTGGAAGCTGCTATTAAATTCTAGCTTCTGTCAGCTTAACAGCAAAAACTTTTAATGAGGAAACCATTAAAGTTGACCTAATGAATCAGAAATGCTTTTCCTTGCTGGCTAATTATAGAGTGCCTAGAATATCTTTCAACATATGTAATTTAGAAAATATGGATCTATTGAGTCTCCCTGATCTCAAAGAAAACTTGTTACATAGCAGAGAAACGGAAAATACTCTTTTAGAAGGATGATGGATAAGAATGATTGCTGCATGCAATCTGGTCTGGAAAAATAACGTTATTAATGTCCTGGTCAGTTCAGTAGGAAGTGTATTAAGATATCCCGTTTACAATTGCAGTTGAGGTGAGGCATCAAAGCATGTCACTGAAGATGATGTTTAATGTTTGCTTAAAGTTTTTCACAATCCCATTGTGATTCAGAAACAAAACCTTAAGTTAAAAAGTGAAAGATGCACAAGTTGTAGCTGCAAATGAAGTGATACAAGGTGGAAAGGGAACTACAGTTTTAAACTGTAGTAAAATACAAGCAACTGTTTGGAACGAAAGCCTCCTGCTTTCAGTGCAGTGTTATATTCTGGTTTGAGTATGTTCAACCCCTTTATTTAAGAGAATATAAAGTAATTTATTGCTTGATTTCCAGTAGATTACGGTGGTTTTAAAGCTTAATGGGAGCTCCTAGGTGATAGGAATTATTCCCTGTTAAAGTAACACTTTGTGTGTTTTTTGTTTTCGTGTTTTGTTTGTTTTCATAGAATTAGAGATGCATCTGAAGATTTCCTTTCAAAATTCTTCAGTGTTACTATCAAGCCAGGTAAACTGAGCAGTGCTGCTCTATGTTTCAGTAAGCTCCTGAAGCGTTACGATGTTGGGTGTTAAGGCTTAAGATGGCAGAGTTCTTTAGAGCAACCACATCATCCATAGAAAGGAGTGCTGTTATACCGTGCACTGGTTTCAGTACTCTTTTGGTGCTGGAGTTTCCCTGGGGATAGAAGGTACTGTGTCATGTCCCCAGAGGTGCTTATTGTATCCCAAGGAGAGTGTTGCAGGGGAAGCAATAACTGGAGGTGGACAGCTGAGAACCAGTTTCACTGCAGAGCCCAGGCTTGCAGAGCAGGCTGCCGCCATAGGCAGTGCTGTAAAGTGGAAACTACTTTTGTGTAGGTCTAAAGTTAAATGATTATACTGTAGGCTGGTTTGGTCTTACCCTGACCATACTGACCATATTTATGTCAGCTGGGGGCTGTTAATGCTTAGTGCTGGCTGCAGCACAACTGATCTTGCAGCCATATTGGTTTAGCCATTGACATAGGTGCAAGTGTTCATCTGTCTGCACCATCATGACATAGCTGTTCCTGTGCTAACTTCCTTGGGTGCTAGCCAGTTTCCAAGCAATGAGTATTTATCCATCTTCAGCCAGGCCTTGGTCTTCTTTGCAGGACTGGCACTTGTAAACTTGATAATCCTTCATATGCCCAGCACTGCAAGTACTTGGATTTGCTGCTTTTGATACCAAACTGCAGCTAGGGAGCTGATGAAACTCATATAGACCACACCTTTTAAAAAGGTGTGCTTAATGGCTGTGGCTCTGCAGCTACTCTTTTGCTTCAGCAGATGCTTAGAGCCCTGGATCTCCACCTGACATTATTTGTTGATATCTAGGGCAGACATGCTGCTCTTTTGTGCTAGGCATGCATGAAATATGGCCCTAGCTGTGGTAGGGATGGGAAACAGAGTTGACTGTGTGTGTCTTGCATCCTGTATGTGAGACTTGACAGCACAGATTCTGCACCAGCCTTCAAGAGACCCTCTTGGCAAGTGTAGTTGAAGAGAGCCATGATGGAGGACAAAGAGGCTTGATCTTTGTATTAAGATAGGAATGAGAGCCAAGTGATATATAAGTGGCAGTCCTGTGTTGTCTTCTCAAGAGACTTGCCATTACACTGGTAAAGGTCCAGCTGTACTTTATTTCTTAGTATTTTCTTCATCCTTGCAAATGCTACACATGCAATACAAATAAACTTGCTTTGCCTTCCTCTCAATAATTTGAATGATTCAAAGTTGGGATACTCTTCCTTTGTTCCCTGCATTTTAAGATTGAGGATTATGTGCATCCTGAGCTTCTTTGTCAGGAACTTTCTTTCCTAGTTGCATAATTCTCTGTTATTAGCTCTAAATACTACAGGATTCACAAAAGCATCCCAGATTTTTTTCATGGGGATTGAACTCTGAGGCAGATCTGCAGTATGCTATTTTAGAAGCAACTTCTGTCTAGTCTTCCTCTGTGTTACTTGAATTTCAAGTAAATACATAATTGCACATAGAACTATTAAGAATATTTATAGTCCTGTGTATTTCGTTTGTATTTAACATCCCAGAATTTTGCACTGGGCCTTCCAGTACTCTCTGTTTACTTAGGATTGGTTTTAGGCTATAGGCATTAATAATTTTGTGACTGAGTGTTCATAACAGATGGCTTTATGGGCTGTAACAGTCACCAAAGAACAGTGTTGGGGAGCAAAATAAAACCATATATAATACAAACAGTTTTGTACAGGCTTGCTGCAGGTCACAGCAATACCTCATTTATTGAAAAGGAGGGTTGGAAACTCCAGCTAAGAATAGAGCTAAAGCAACTCCCTCTGGACAATATTAGTGGTATATTATTGTGACTTAGAGAAGCGCGTAATTGGTACCACTTGAAGGGGCCCTCCTTCCTCTCCCTCCTCCCCTGCTGTCTCACTAGAAAAGGCCTGTAGATTCATGGCTTGTTATAAGTTAGTCTGTGTGTTTGGAGACAGTATATGGTCTGTTGCCCCTGAAAATAGAGTAGCTTATTGACTTTCGGAGGACTGTGCAAAGAGCCTGTACAGTAGAAAGTGGTCTGACCTATTTGCTGTGAAAGTCAATGGGAAGAGGGGTATTAGACTGTTCTGTGCCCTGCAAATCTGTAGGCAGTACATTCTGGTACCTGGTAGGTAGTTTTTTCTTCTATCTGTTCTGTGTTAATGTTTGGGGTTTTTTTCTAGATCTGAGGGAAGAATCCAAATC
The DNA here is from genome assembly GCA_013399075.1 of Chloroceryle aenea. Lineage (NCBI taxonomy): Eukaryota > Metazoa > Chordata > Aves > Coraciiformes > Cerylidae > Chloroceryle > Chloroceryle aenea. The sequence goes on from VWZY01013305.1 coordinate 253,178, forward strand.
TGTAGGCCAGTGAAAGCTGTGTGAGACACAGATTCACCAACATTTTGTGGTAATTATTTTAAAGACTTATGCATATTGACAAGAAAGCTTATGTATGTTGGCACGAAAGAAGCACTAAAGGCTTGTAATCCAGAAACCTTTTTGGGCATATGCCCAACTCTTCTGTGGAACTCAAAGGTCTTATGATTCATTGGCAGCCTCTGGTACTCCAGATCAGGGACTTATCACTGATCCCACAGAAGCAGTGCCAGAGCTTAGCTTATCTTGGCAAGACTGGATTTCATTCAGCTGCATCTCAATAACTTACCAAAACTACAGTATCTCCCACATAAATGGAGATACAATGGCTTGTAGCATGATTAGGGGATCTCAGACTATTGCCTATCCTTTTAATGACTGCAGAGACCACAGGAGGCAGGAAAAAAGGGAACTACAGGGTCTCCAAGATAACTTGACTGCAAGTCATAAACTTTTAAGGTTTACTTGTTTTCCTTAAAAGTTTTCGGTGCCCTTCAAGGAAAACATGCAGCGTTTATAAATTACCTACTTGCTAATTTATAAATGCCAATTTATAGTTGAGCGCGACTTTCCTTTGAATTCTCTCTGGTTTTTGTCTTGCTAGCAAGAGAAAAAAGAGTTGCCAGATAAAGAACATAAGCAATCCTGATGTCAGCTCTTGTAGATGTTTCTATCATAGTGCTGTGATCATGTTGGATAAAAGCTAAGAAGACTGCTTTCTTGGGGGGTCATTTCCACATTGCATATTAGTTTCTGCAGATCTGATGGATTCTTCTGAGGTATCTGGATGTGTATGTTATTAAGCCTTCCATCTTCGTCTAATCCATCTATAGCAAAGCCATTTTACAGCAGTTGTTAGTGGTAGGTAACTTGTGTGCTCTGGGTGTTGGATTATAAGATCCAGTTTGCCTCCTCCCTTGGTTAGATACCCAGAAGCCACCTTTATTTGTCTTTTTTTTCAAACTGCTCCTTTCTGGTCCTTTTGAATAATCTTATATCTGAATTAAAAAGAGCAAAGGAGGGAGAGGGGATGCTTACAAGAAGGAAACATTTTGCTGACATTTGCAGTGTAAATGTAAACATGAATAGGAGTGCTATGTGTATACCTTTCTAGTACAAACAGCTCAACCTGCAGTATGACAGATAGTAGGAATATAAAATGTTCATACCCTGTTCAAGTATGCAACAGTGATCTGAAAGAACATCACCTTTTCACGAGCTTTCCAGTGTATTCTTCATGCTCTATACAATTGATATCTTTAAACAGTATTTTTAATGTGTGCATTATAAACTCAGAAATATGTCTGATTTACACATTTTTTGTAAGACTTTTATCAAAAATGGTATTGATCCTCACTTTGTATGCTGTGCATGAGAATTAAAAATCCATCCCTCTCTTTTAGGCTACTTGTACCTTGGTCTAGATTAAGATTGCTCCCCCCCCAAGTTTATTCTTGCTAAGGTGTGCTTGTGCGACCTTAATGCAAAGTCTTAATGAGGTGGTAACGTTGTGATGTTATGGGCATTACTAGCACTGTGTTTATTGCTCTTGTTTCCATTTTCACAAATTACCTGCAGTTTTTCATGTGCAAAGTGTGAGGGTTTTTTCATGATTTAAATGACTGTCTTGGTCCTGGACAGGTGGTTCTCCACTTCTTTTTCTCTCATGGCATGCAATGGGAGTTTAATTATCGTTTCTCACTGAATGAAGCTACACTTGGTAGTAATGTTTTTGTGCTCATTTTTTCTCAATGGTTTCTTTTTAAAAGAAATACATAAATGTTAAATGGTGTTACATTTACCTTAGTGCTTTTACACTTTCATTAGTATGGTGTTACATACCATGGTAAATGATACTTAGTAAGCTTGTCCTCTTGGTGCTTTTATTGACAGGTTCTATGAGATTTTTTTTTTTTTTTTAATTTTTATCTTGTGTTTAAAGAACTGTCCATTCCAGTGAAATTTTCAGTTAATACTTTTATTTGTGAAACAAATTCAGCAAAGTTGGTCAAACCACCTCGAATGAAATATGATATAGTTGATAGTAACTGAATCACCTGTATTTACTCGCCTATTATGTCACTGAAAATGACAAAATGGACCATATTTGTGTAAACTACCATTTAAGTGGGCTTGGATGATGGTAGAAACTTCATTATTATCTTCAATTCACCTTAAAGACCTCTCATGCTCATCACCGCTTGGCACTTCTCTGTGGATTTCTGTGAGCTTCTTAGTGTAATAGCCAGTATCTTGCTGTATTTCAAGAAATAATCCTGCACTAAAGCAAAGTTGAGGAGTTGGTATGCAATACAGATCTCTGTTCAGGTCTGGTAGGATGTATCACAGGTATGACATTTATTCTGCACCAGAGCCTGTTTACCAATAATTAACATATGAGAGTATGCAAGTTATTGATGCTATACTTTATATGATTTACTCCATTTAATTTACTTAAAAAGCAGGGAATTTTATTTTTCTTCATAGTCTATGATATATATCTGCAAATGACAACCTGGACATACACTGACATCTGTAGCATTCCCTCAATCAGCTGGGAACATTAGAATTATGATAAATATGTGAGGCACTATAATTTTTATTTCTGGCTTATGTTACTTGTGAAAGCGGATAAGGGAGTAGAAGAATGAACAGGCAATCCTAAATGAGATAAATTTGATTTCAAGTGATTTCCTTTCTTTTGTTTTCATATACTAATTTCCCCATCTCCTCCTTGTTCTTTTGTCCTTGTGAGCTACTGCAATTGCACTGGTGTCCTTGCGGTACTGCCCTTTCATTTCTGATTATTGCTCCTCTGTTGCACTGCTTTACCCACTGGAGGAGGTCTTTCCTACTTGCGCTGCAAGGGCTGAGTTATGAACAGGGAAAACAGGTTTTGTCATTTGCTACCAGATTTGTTTTTATGTCTCCAAGTCTTTCTGCATCAGGTTATTAACTGCAAATGCCAGCCTTTCAAGAGTTGCTTGTAATCCGTTTCACAGTGGTTTTGTGCCTTGTGTCAAACCTGCTTTGATTTCCCCCTCTTTGAGAGTGCTTATTGCATTCTTTTTTTTTTATTTCTGAGGCCTCAGGGAATCAGACAAGTGGTGTGAAAATGGCATAGACTTGCCAGCCATGTTTCAGTTGTGAGGTGCTGCTGCTGAGGGGTTGCCCCTCCTTGCTCTCTAGCCCTGCCTCCATCTGAGAGTGTGCACACCACAGTAGGCTGATGACGTAAGTAACCTTATCACAGTAAATCCACGCATGGATGTTGTACACCAGCAAATTTCCTTACAGTAGATTCAGTAGGAGAGCAGCTGGTCTGAAGTAACTTCAGGAGGTAGTAGCTCCATAGCAGCTCACTGGATATATATACACATATTCCCCCCCAGTTTTTACATACCTCATTACTTTGTACTCTGTCACTAAACCAAGTTCTAGGATCACAAGTTTTAGCCCAAAGAGATAAAATCATTAAAGCTAGCCTTGAAGAGAGAGGGACATAGAAAATAACTTATCCCTTTTCCATCTGTTAGTGATAAGGATTTAAAATAAATACATAAATTTTTGCTTCAGAAATACTAGTTCTGCCACTGGCAAGCCAGTGAGAGGATAAAATCACAGGATTTGAGGGAGTGAGTGCTGAATCCATGAAGGGGAATTCTGATGGAAAACCTTGGGGCTTAACCCATAATCTCTGAAGCATTTGCTGAAGAGCAGAGTGCTTCCCTCTTCAGCTTGCTCCGCTGTAGAGGAAAAGTTTCTCAATGATTAGGGCACTTTTGTGTCTTTGTGAGGCCACTTTTAACTCTGTGTCACTGGCTCTTGGGAAACCCTGGACAAGATATGAGAGAATGGTGTAAATTCACTGCCTGGTATGACCTAAGGGTGGTATGTTTCTCTAGCATGTTACAGGAGTCATGCCCTTATGTGACGTGCCTTGGTCTTGGAAAGGTAGAGCTCTCACTGCGTATCCAACAGATTTGCTGGGGAACATAAAGGAATGTTTCAGGAATAAATTCCCCCTTTATCTGAGGAATATCTGTCCATCAGAGGCATTAGGAGGAGCCCAAGATTTGCATATTATTGGTAGGAATTTACTTAAATGGAGACAACCTCTGTGCAGGAGCTAAGGCTTGGCCCTTCAGCTCAGCCTAAAAAGAAGGGATCAAAGATAAGGTGTGGAAGGACTGCTTAACCTCCTGAGAGTCCTGGAGAGATGCTAGCCTGCATAGCATCTCCAGTCTTGCTGATGCACGGTAAGGCTGTCCAGCTGATAGAGAAAATTTTGCTGGAGGTGGATTAAGATCTGAGGCACAAGGTCCCTTGCCCTTCATTTCTGTGCTGTGAGACTGTTGCACAGTGAAAAGCTTTGTATTCAGAGGTAAAAAGCATGTTTCCTATGGCCAGAAAACATAATGCTTTCTCTGTATTGTGCTCTTAAAACATTTTGTAATGCTGTTGCTTGAGAAGCAAATCTCCCTTGTATGCACGAAATCCAGATCACTCAGTAAGATATGGCAGCCTTAAATCCCACAGAGATGGACAGACAGGTCTTTCTGAAGTGCTACCTCAAAGTGAAACAAGTAAGGACAATACAGAATTGAAAACCTCCTGCAGTTTCAGAAAGTAGATACCCATATTCTATTTGCTAATACTACAGATAAGCATTTCAAAGTATAGTAAAGCCAACCTAATTATGTTACCTTCCAATTGTAGTCTGATCTATTTCACTAATATTGATTTCACTTTGCATCCCATTTGAGTTTACAATGGCAACTGAATTAAGCCAATGTACTTAATTTTGATGTCTATCTGTGCAGAGAAACAAGAATATATTCTTGGTTGAGATCATTATAGGGGACAAATCCTCCTGTAGATTTTTCTCATGCTGTGGTGCAGCATTAGTCAACCAATGAAGGTCTCTATGCAATTTAGCAAAAGAAAAATCAGAGGGGATTCACAGTAAAATAAAAATCTTAAACCAGCCTATTGAAGGGCTCATTAATTTTACAGCAACATCCATATATTGATTTTACACTCTGTAGGTAGGATTTTGATAAAGATGACATTTTGAAATTGGACAGAAATTACACTATTTCTTACCTATTTCTATTATTATTTTTCTTTTAAACAGCATTACATACATGGGTATAATCCATAAGCATCTATTGTAATTTGTTTAACAATCTTGTCTCCTGGCAGCAGTGTTCACTATGTCCTAAGTGGAAAAGAATAATGAGAAGTCAATCTGGTAGACAGGCAGAAAAATGTATGTTTAGTAGGTATTGGAAACTTTAAAAAGGATTTGATTTTGCTGAAACAGAAAAAATAGCTTATACTGAACACATGGACTTGGAAATTTAAGTATCATGGAATTGAGAATCTTTTAGGATTAGAGATAGGCAAAAAAACTTTGAAGAGTAAATTCACTGAGAAGAGCAGTTTGGCAGCTCAAACTCGGGACAAATTTAAACAAATTGCTTCAGCTACGAGAAAATAAGGGGAAGAATAAAAATTCCTACTTTCAATACCTTTTAAAGGAGACTTTTTGGCTCTGTTTTGATGTCCTTTCATAGAATTTTTCAGTGCTAGTAAGTGAAATTTGGGACTATATAAAATTTTTTGAAATAAACCAGGAGGAAAAATATGTGGCTTAAGGTCACCTTGGAGCATTGGGATTTTTTCCTTTAAGTTCTTGTGCTGAATACAAATCCATTATTCACACAGTGGCAGCCAGACTTTCAACTGATTGGATATTTATGGGCAACAAGAACATCCAGTGTTTTAACCCTCAGGCTCCAGGACACCTTCTACAACTTCTGTCCACAGAGTCATTAAAGGTAGTTACTCCTGAGCGTGGAGTACGTGATTTTTGACTCTGAAGCTGTGAATCTTGGTCTGAGGTAGAGACTAGCTTTTGTAGGACAAAGCAGAGGCTGCAGCTCAGTCGCGCAGCTCTGGGTTTTTAGACTCTGGTGTAGAGCCCTAGACGTGACTTTGCTCCAGGTGAACTGTGAAGGATGGTAAAGCAAGCAGGATGCTGACAGGCACACACTGTACACCCTTGCAGCAGATCAGGGCTATATAGGCATTATTTATAATCTGAAAATACAGGCATTTTTTTTACTTATGCAGACCCAGGTCTATTAGTGCAGTGCTGAACTGAAAGGAAAGTCAAAGAATCACTGCAGTGTTTGGAATTTACATATTCATGAAACATAATTAACTAGTCACAGGGCAACCAGAGAATAGGTATGCATGGCTTTTGCACAGACTTTTTTTTTTACTGTTTGAAGGGATTGAACAGCAGCACACCAAGGCTTCATATTTCACACTTGCCTTTTTATAAAGTAATAGAATTGTGTTATAATACAGGTGGGTGACTAATTGATATGAATGTGTCATATCAATGACAGGGGTGGGCAGCCAACCTAGGGACCACCCAGAACTGTTTGAGTTTGCCTCTGCTGTTGACAGCCATAGCTATGACTAATTAGGGTTGCTGTCAAATGCTCAACTTTTGTAGCATAGGTGGAGCTGTGAACATCTGTATACATACAGTATAGATGTTGCAACCTCAGTTTTATAGATTTAATCCTAGCCTTCCCCACCCCTTTTTTTAAGACAGATCAGGAACACTTTGGATAACCTTGTCCTCATTATGAATTGAGTTTGCCCTTCAGTCTTGATGGATTTTAGTCTTCATGTCTTGCAGTGTGTGCATCCACAAGTTTTGTGATAGGGACCTTATCCTTTTGTGTTAATTTGATATCTGACATTCAGAAAATGACCCTACTGCAACAAAGATGATGATTGCTTTTTACCAATTAAAATATACCCTGACAAGGAGTATTAGGCCAGCTATTTATGTTAGCATTCTAAAAATATCTGTCACTCAATGCAAATGGTATGACTGGAAAAGGCAGGAGTTGAATAAAATGGTATGTGAATTCAGGCAATTAATTTTCAATTTTTCAGAGACAAAATAGGCAGGGAGTCTTTGATCTTTGTCGTTTTCCAAGAGGGAGACCCCAAGCAGTGTGCACTCATTTATTTTATGATATCCTTAGCCTCTGAAAGTATTAACTTGTGCAAATTAAACAATTCATCTGGATTTCCTCAAAAATCTGTAGATTAAAGTGTTTTCTTCCCTTGCTCGTCAAGTTCCTTAATTTCCTAATTTCACACTGCTTGTCCTTCTCTGAAAACTCTCCTCTTCATGCAACAACTACCCTGGGTTCTTTACCACTTGTGAGCAGCGGGCTCTGCTGTCTGCTGCTGGTCCTTCTGCGCAGTTGTTTCTTGGGATGTTGAGCGGTACCTTGAGTGATGAACATGTAAAATGAGACACACAGCCTCACTGTCTGGAGCTGTCAGCTTTCTCCTTGACAGGTTTCCTATGTGGTAGTCTTGAGCTAATTTAGGCCAGTCAAGGATTACCATTTCTGTTCACCCCAACAAGTGATTCGAGCCTGTTATTTAGGAATTTCTGAGCATGGTGATTATATTTGGAGAGGAGCAAGTGCCTCTGCATTCTTGCCCTCTCTTATCATTACCATGACAGATAGAGACAGACACACACAATATGTTGTCCTAGAATTCACGCTGTTCCAAAGTCTCTCATGTCACTTTGAAACCCAAATCCTTCACATGACATCTGGTATATAATAAACACTTCAAAATCTTTGAGAGATTGCAATGACAAAAGTACATTTATTATAATTTTCATAGTTTTCTTTTTTTATAGGAAGAGGGCAAAGTTTAATATCTAAGTTTTCATGTGAACCAGTGCTCCTGGTTTCATGTTTTTGAATGCCTTTCCACAGTTAGTATGACAGCACTTTTAGCTGGAAGGACCAGGGTAGCCCCTACTCCTTTCTTTATTTTTTCTGGTTTTGTTTTTTTTTTTCCTCTCCTGTTTTTAAGTGCCCCATCAAAGGAAAACACAGAAGGAGGTCCATCTTTGCCTTCTGGCACAGTGTCAGCCACAAGCACTTTTTCTTTCTTAAGAGAATTTGCACTGAGTCTACATGTTAGCTGAGTTTCCATGAGTCATGGACTCCTCTTCTTCCAACTGTTGGATCTCAGACTATTGCTTCTTTGAACAAAGACACAGCGCTCTGTGGGCTCGCTGCCAGAGATGGCTTTGCTCCTTTTTACATATATTTGTCTGTTCAAGAAGAAATAAGCTTTTGTAATAACTTTCTACCGTGATATTTTAGTCTATGCATTCCAGACATAGGACGAATTTCATGTTTGTTTTTCTAGTGTTTCTTTTGATAAAATATTTCACAAAAAAAGAATATCTTTACAATAGTCATTGAGTAAACACAAACCTAGACTTGAGTGCGTGATTAGCAGATAAGTAGTCAAAAGACTTTAAATGATGGTGTATTTATCTGAGATGACAATATTATTTAGTGGTACTGGATCGCAATACACATTTTAAAACTGACGATCTGTTTCCTCAGGACCACTTTCACTGGAAGTGCTGCTTTGCATGGTCATGTGAGAGACTCAGCTCAGGCTATTCACAAAGAGAATCTGCTGCAGGTTTTAGTGCTATGCTTGTTAACTGGGTGTTAAAAGTGAAGACCTGGGCAAATATATATTGGGTTTTGTGCACCATCCTATAAATGCAAAGAAGATAAACATAATCATCAGATCATAGAAATGTCTGGGTTGGAAGGGACCTCTAGAGGTCATCTGGTCCAACCCTCCTGCTGAGAGCAGGAACATCTTCAACTAGAGCAGGTTGCTCAGAGCCTTGTCAAGCCTCACCTTGAATGTCTCCAGGGATGGGGCCTCAACTACCTCCTAATGGAAACAAGGCTTATTTAATGGGCTGCCATATAGTGCCATCAACACAAGAAAATTAGTGCAATGAGAGAAAAATGTGCAGTTCTTCACTGTTTTGAATGCTGGAAACACATAATTAAGTGGCATTTTGCAGTGAAATGCATACATACCACTGAGTTCCCAAAGCAGGTGAGTAAACTTGAGTATTTGTTAGATGAAAAAAAATCTGTAATGCTAAAAAACCCCAACCCAAACCCCAAAAAAGCTATCTAGGCTAGGCAGCAACATCATCATTGTTAAAGAAATCTAACCACTAGATTGCTGTCCTTTGCAAGAGAAGAAGGGAAGGACATTGCTTCCTGAATGTATTCACCCTGTATAGCTTGACTTAAGATGGAGATTTCCTCACAAAAATTGTGTAAATGGGAGATATGCATGTTCTTATTAATTTGTTGCATGGTTTTAAACAAGTTTATGTCTGGTTTATGTTTAATAGCTTATTTCTGTTCCAGTCATTCTAGCCCTGCACAAGCCTTCTTGTATTTATAGCCTGCAGAACTTCCTTCAAAAAGAAAATAATCACAAAAATGTCTCTGTGCGAATAATTCTATAATAAGTTGTAATCTTTAACCAATTTTTAAAAGAAAATATAGAGGACAAATACAAAAGCAGAGTCAGAATGGGAACATACCCACCTCTCAGATTTATATTTTGCTGATGGAAGTTTTTTCTTGGATCAGTTACCTTATGCGTGCCTGCACCAACAAAGTCCTGATTTGTTTTTTTTGATAAATAGCAGGGATATTGCTGGAATCATTTTCTGTTATCACCATTTCATGAGGTGATAATTTTTTTAGCCTTCATGATTAGTAGTAGATGATTTATCATATTTATATGGGTGGCAGAGGAGAACAGACACTCTAATGGAGTTTTGTCCTTGTTACAGTGGCTACTGCACTGTGCATCCCCCGCCCCCAGCTTGAATTCTGAGTAGATGAATCAGACAAAGGATATGATAAAAATATCATTAACCTCATTTTACATTCAGGGAGCTGAGTCAAAGAGGAAAGAAATGATTTCCCTAAGGTCTGTGGCAGAGGTGTGAACTGAAATCGAAGTTCCCAAGCCCTTGACTCCGCTTATTACTTATTTGTATTGCAGCAAATGGGCATGTCTGCCTCAAGGACCGTATTGATGAACTGTAGGCTTGCACAGGAAAAAATCTTACTAGGTACTGTCCAGACACCCTGTGGTCCAAATACAGAAAGTCTCCAGCACAAGGGTGTTGCCTGCCTTTTATTTTACTGCCTTGTCAGGTCTGCCTTGGGAGATGCTGCCACCATGGCTTTATAATAAGGATGTATGAACTCTCCTATTCACAAGGGATGTTTTTATTTTGTGTATTAGAGCAAATGACACAATATGGTCTCCTTTAGTGTGAAAGCCTGCATTCACAAATTAATGGTTTATATACATGAAAGATTTACTTCTCTCTAAGGGCAAAAAAACGTATCTCCTGAAAAGAGAGTAAGCCAGAGTTTTCTTAGAATTAACTTTTCTTTTGAACAGTGCATATTCCACTGAAATAAAGAAGAACTGGGAAGATATTCAGTATTCAGTGATAGTGTTCCATTAGATTCATGTGTTTTGGAATCACCTTGCTATTTGTAAATGGTAATGTTTTTCCATACATATGTATCATAGGAAGATTGTAGATTAGATCATTAGTCATGCAGAGAGAATATCAGAAAGGTAAAATCCAGACAGACCTTGATCTGGCCACTGTTGTAAGAGATGATAACAAAGGTGTTTACAAATACATTAACAAGAAAAAGAGAGCCAAGGAGAATCTCCACCCACTACTACATGCAGTGGGGGACAACATTGACACCAAGGATGAGGAAAAGGCTTGAGGTACTTAATGCTTTCTTTGCATCTCTCTTCAACTGTCAGACCAGTTATCCTTGGGGTATTCAGCCCTCAGGCTGGAAGTCAGGGAAGGAGAGCAGAATAAACCCGCCATAATCCAGAAGAAAGCAGTTAACAACCAACTACCCCACCTGGACACTCACAAGTCTATGGGGCTGGATGGGATCCAGCTGAGGGGGCTGGTGCAGGAGCTCAGCAAGCCACTCTCCATCATTTATTGGCAGCCTCAGTTAACAAGGAAGATCCCAGATGACTGGAGGCTTACTAGTGTGATGCCCATCTACAAGAAGGGCTGGAAGGACCACCCAGGGAACTACAGGCCTGTCAGCCTGACCTTGGTGCTGGTGAAGATTATGGAACGGTTTGCCTTGAGTGCACTCACATGCCACATAGAAGGCAACCAGGGAATCTGGCCCAGCCAGCATGGGTTCATGAAAATCAGGTCCTGGTTGACCAGCCTGCTCTCTTTCTATGACCACATGACCCCTTTAGTGGATGAGGGAGGGGATTGTCTGCCTGGACTTCAGTATGGCCTTTGACATTGTCTCCTACAGCATTCTTCTGGAGACGCTGGGGGCTTATGGCTTGGATGTGTATACTCTTCTCTGAGTTAAAACCTGTCTGCATGGCCAAGCCCAGAGAGTTGTAATGACTGGAGTTAAAACCAGTTGGCTTCTAGTCACTAGCGGTGTCCCCCAGGCCTCAGTTTTGGGGACAGTCTTGTTCAATATCTTAATCTGAATGAGGTGATTAAATGCACCCTCAGTAAGTTTGCAGATGACACCAAATTGAGCATGAGTGTTGATTTTCTCGAGTGTAGGAAGGCTCTGCAGAGGGATCTGGACAGGTTGGATCAATGGGCTGAGGTTTAACAAGGCCAAGTGCCAGGTCCTACATTTCAGTCAGAACCAGCCCATGAAACGCTACAGACATGGGGTTTTGTGGCCTGAAAGCTGCCTGGTGCAAAAGGACCTGAGGGTGCTGGTTGACAGTCAGCTGAACGTGAGCCAGCAGTGTGTCCAGGTGGCCAA